>OZ038444.1:299423-454423 GCA_964036265.1 Daptonema setosum
TTATTTATGTCATAAACAATGTTCCAGTTGAATATCAAAGTCAAATATTGCGATATCTCCCTCAAACCGCCCTCGGCGCATGGTTCCCACGAACACCGCGCGCTTTCCCTAATTTCCATATTATGCCATGGCACATGAGCTGGTATTGCTTAAATTTAATTTTTGCAGTTTACAATAATTGCAATAAGTATTTTATAAACTCGGTTTAAGTAACGGCCCGAAATAATCATTAAGTCATGGGGTTCGGGCCGAAACCCCTGAAAAACCGGTTGTCCGAGAACTTTTGGGCGCCACTGTATGTATTTGTTACAATGAAGTTTTACATGAAAAACCTGAGTAAGAATGGCGGACTGCGATTCTTGTAACGCCTCAATTGTATTGAGAAAATGCAGGTTGACCATATCGGCCAGCTGAAATGTATTATCCAGTAGCAATGTAGCATAAGCATATAACACCAAGTTTAAAAATATAATGTTAATTTATGCCTTTAACCGTCTGCTTTCTAGGCTATAAGTGGCGCCTAATGAAACTTGTTCAGAACTGGCTGAAACAAGAAATAGCGTTTGGTGAAAGAAATGCATTCAGATCAATGAGTGAGTAATATCTCAATGAGTAACTCATTGTTTTTAAAAGAGTAAAGCAATATCTCGATGATTAACCAAATGAGTGTGCAAAGTCAATGTATGTATATACATAAGTCTGTAACTCACCACTTTTGAGTGGCTGAGCAGCTGCAGTATGGCAGGCGTTACTCTGGACCAGAAGTCCATGACGTTAGCAAGTGCCTCGTATCCGAGCTGAGTGTCCGAGTTGTTGGCAGCAGTTTGTTCGCAGTAAACAGTCCACAGCTGACACAAGTGGAATGCGTGGAACAGAGCCGACATGTGCACAACCGATTCCTGATAACAACGTTTATAAAATTACATCAACCAACAAGACCTTTCTAAGTATGTTACTATCAGTTATGGAATGCGTCAATCGTGCTTTTTCATCGAAGTGGAACTGGAAACATCGATTAAAAACATTCCATTGCTGAATTTTCTGTGTTTTCGGTAGAAAATCAAAGGAAAATGAATTTTGATACGAAACAGAAAACACAGCACATAGAAAGCACTGAACATAATTTTAGATTGATATTCTACATAACACTACCTTCGTTTATTCCTAATGAAACATTATTGTCTTTGGTTTGTTAATTTGATTATATTTAGATATACATTTATAGGTCATCATGTGAACACGCAGGTACGTAGTCGTAATCTAATCATAATATCTATTCAAAATCGTTCCTGATGTGAAAAGTTTTGAAATTAATCACATGTAACATTGGAGCGGAATATTTATTGTGAAAATTATGCAAAACCTCGCCGTAACACAATGAGTGGAAGCAAAATGGGTGATTGGTGATGTTAACCTTCGACTGTTCTGCGAATCCAGCCAGCACAAACTGTATCTGGTCTGCAATGTGCTGACTCGACTCGATTGGCACTGGAGGCACGTCGCATGCTGCAGTTACAGTCCGTAATCATACATACTTGTTACATTACAATAATATGTAAACCGTACTGGTTGCAATGAACTGTAATCAGTACTGCTTACAATAAACTGTAATCAGTACTGGTTACTGCAGTCAGTACTAATAGCGGTTGCAATGAACTGTAACCAGTAATAATACTGGTTACAATAAACAGTAATCAGTACATAACCTTACTAATTACAACAAACTGTAATCCGTAATAAGACTGGTTGCAACAAATTGCAGTCAGTAATAATACCGGTTGTCATAAACTGTAATCAGTAATAATACTGGTTAGAAAAAACTGCAGTCAGAAATTTCACTGGTTACAACAAACTACAGTCAGTAATCATACAATTGCGTAAGAAGATTTCCAGTCAGTAACCATACTAATTGAATGAAAAATTGAAATACTGTAAATATATTTTGTAAATTTAACTCACGTAGACATATCTATACCAATATAGTTGAATTTACTGAATCAAATTTCATCGAACAATATAAAAGGACACGTGAATTTTGACTAAAGAATGTAACGAAATGCTAATGGACTAACCGTTTGACTGAAGTGCACCGAGCAGAACCCATGACAGCACTCTCACATGTTCCACACATTCCACGAACTCACTGGCACTGAAATTATCATATTCAGCTGCCCATAACACTGTTTACAGCAATCACACAATTCCTTCATCGCGTTCAAGCATTCTAACGTGTAAATCACCGACAATAATTTGACCGTTCATTGCATTGTATGTACATTGAATTAGGTTACAAATATTTAATTCTGTGTTCTATGTATGCTTACTACTGGCTTTCAAATTTTTTAGGTTGTTATAATGATTATATAAATGCTAAAATCTGAATAGAGTACTCACCCTTGTTGTGTAACGGATGGTGGTGTGAGCAGCCAAGGCAGGTATCTAAGCACAGTCCGAGGGTCTCGACCACTGCCCCGCGATATCTCAATGGCCACATACTGAGATAGACCAGCCTTCAAGTCACCTCCCAGAGTATCCTCTCGGAATCGCATCTCACGTGCCAGGCTCTATAATCAATCATGCATAAATAACACGCAGTTCTTTTTTGGATAATACAATACAACGCATATTTTCAAAAACCACAAAAATTTTCGAAACGCGAAAATTTATGTCTGCATACTAAGGACGACAATCACTGAAATACCACCGCTGTGCTGTCCTAAAGCGCTTGCCACAATAGGTAATCGGGGGTTAACGGACAGTAAACTTCATTTGGAATTTATTTTCGGTGACAAAAACATTTTGAATTTAGAAAAAAATCTAATTTTTTTTGGGGTTTGGAATTTTGTCAATACAACCATGAACAAACTTTCTATTCAATATAGGTTTATTCCCGTATATAAACGGTCAGACTCGATTCTCGTATGGAAGTTCTACAAAACGCTAATTATAGTCACCTTAATTTTGTTGAGGACATGTAAATCAGCAACGAAATCAACAAAGTCTTGGATGTATGGTCGACCGCATTCTGCAGCTGCTGTGTTGAACTAAAACATTTGAGTAGTGATTAACTCAAAGACTAATATTTTCGGCTTTTTTATCTTCTTGAAAAGACTAAAAAAATCCGAAGTAAAAACAGAAAACGAACATTTTGGTCGTCTAACTCGGGGGACACCGGCTCGCCTGAGTCTTGCAGAATTAACTAAAAACAACATAAATATGTTAAGAAACTGAATAATAATAAAACCCACATTACTCATGTATTTTTATCAGTAAGTTCAGTTAATGCAAAAACATCTGGATTTATAAGAAGGTGTCAGCGACACTTGTCTTTCCAAACCAGTTGAAATAAAGTGTACTGAACGAACGTTAAGCAACGCTAGGTAGTTGGCTTCGGGCAAGTTGATCTTGAACTTGACGGCCTGCAGCAACTGATTTACACATGAACGCGAGATGCACTGGCGGTCACGGTCCTGAAAAACAGTTCATCTTGTACAAACCTGGCACAAACAGTTAGCAAAACATGAGACAACAGCAGACAACAAAAACAACACACATTTTGAGCTAAGAATGAAATTGAATCTTGAAAGTTTTTATGGGTAGAAGTAACCTTTGTGAACGATCGATTGCAGGATGTACATATGTTAAGCAGATCACTGAGAGTCACCGGTGTCATCTCGACCGCCTGACTAACCAGTTTAGCAAACGAATCACCCAAACTAGAACTGCCCTGAAACGATTAAAGGTTGTTGCTCAAGTAGTATTGAAGGTGCTCATTACAAAGAATGTACATACTGTTATATGTTTGTTGTCAGAAGATGCTATTTGGGTGAATACAATTTTGAGCTCTTTCAGTTCACTCACCTTGATTGCACTGAAGTTCTGCACTTTAAATAGACAGTTGATAATGACGGCGAAGTTGGGAAAATCAGCTGCTATACCCTCTTTGCTCATCTGAACTAGGTATAAAAGAGTTAAGCATAATTACACTGAATAACATAATTTAAATAACCTCAAGTATGTAATGACGCAGGAATGCATCGAAAGCCGGTATAACCAAAGCCCATTGTTGCGGATACGCATCGCCTGGTACCACCTGCGTGCAAACTTGCTCTTGTTTATTGCATATTTAACATACACTAATGTATTATTACACTGTTTTTACAATATTCTGTGCTATGGGACGTCGATTAAAGCTCGTACCTGAATATATCGTGCTAGATTAGCGACAAGCCTGCTCATGGACTTGGCCCAGTGAACTTGCAGGTTATCGAAAAGTAGAGTGAGCACTGTGACAGGCGTCAACTCAGTAAAATCCTGCAGGGCCACTACCAGCGCCGAGAAAAAGTCAGGTTCTGAAAACGATTTACATGCTTAACTGATGAGTTCGAAACAACAAGTATAGAATACATGATGAAAATGCAACTGACCAGTTATATGAGTTTGGAACAACTGAAGGAACAAAGCATTGGGCGCAAGCTGGTGCAGGACGACCCTCAAAAACTGACGAGCCACGCTTCGACTGTTACCAGGAACAAAAACGTTGGAATCGGCTTGCCACGAGTACATGATGTTTGTTGATACCCTACAATTAGAGTAATTAGAGTAGAAACAGCTACTTTTTAGTAGTTGTTTCGGTTGTTAGCCAACCTGGCAACTGTCTGGAGCGTGTGAGGCAATGTTTCAGCAGCCATGGCTGGCTCGCGTTGGATGTATGTTGAGAGGCACACCATCGCTAAGTTCAGCGTTTCTTCGTCGTAGAACTGATATCAAATCATTTTTTAGCTTTGCTTCTTGTAATACACACGTTAATTGGTGCTAATTTGCGTTCAGCTGTGTTCAACTAAGTTTTGAAATCACATTAAATTATATTTCGAGTTTTAATTACAGAATTTTAGCTCGCTATAATCATTACGTGGGCTTGCAAAATAAGCAATTTTCATTGTTAACAAAGCCTTTCGTTTTTGGCGTACTCTTTAAGATAACCTGCAACGGTTGACTGCACTGTGTGCATCGCAGGCTAAGTACATCGTTTGACCGGCCGTTATCATCTGTCATCGGGGTAACGGCTTTGCTACGCGTACTGGCACGTCTGACAATCATAATTAGATTTGTTAATAAAAAAAAATGAATATTCAACTATCAGTGTTTCACATCATAATTAACAGTAACCTGGCTCTGCTTCGTTTTTGTTTTGCTTGTTCATCCGAGTTTTTCTTGCCAAATGAGCCACGTCGACGCGCATGTCCGGTTGGTGACAATGTATTGCGCACTTAAACAATTGCCTCGAACTTAATCACGCACTCTTTTACTTTATTAAACATTTATTCATTCAGAATTTCACGCTATCCATTCAATCATACGTTAACTCTATCACTACTGATTTATTTTGACTGTTAACAGACTGACCTTCTCCGACATTAACTTCAACAGTGTGGAGTCCCTGCGCATCCAAATTCTGTACCGCTGGCCTAGCCGATGTTTTGGTTGGAGTTTGGTTCTGGCTTTTGTTTGCTGACACTCGGGATACGGTAACGTTAGCCGGGTGCGTCGACACCGTAAACACCTGCTGTTTTATGTGTAATCAATCGGTCAACCGGTTGGATAACCATTGAAACAATAAATTTAACACCTTATTCAACTATATAATGTGAGCCAAATACATATTTTTTGCACACACATTAGCTTAAATGAGCAAGTTTTGTATCGTTTTGTACATACGTTATTACTAAGTTTTGTGACAAAGGAAACGCGCTCAGTTACTATAGAAGTTGTACCCGTGATATAGTATAAATCGACTTGGCACCTATTTCACATACTAGAAGTGAATAGAAGAAAGAATGTTGAAGTATGAAACAATTAAGCAGGAAGTATAATTTTATTAATTTTTATGGCTCCATTAATAAATTTTCCCTGACTCAGGGGATTCAGCAGCTTTCTCTAGGAAAGTAATCGATACATCTTGTCAGTTCCAGTTGGTTTTGAAACAATTTTGCACCAGACACACCATATGTGAGTTGTGTCGTTTAAAATCGCAGTGGGTGCAAATAAATACAACCAATTTATTTCTTCGGTCTATTTAACAAACCTGCATGTCCGGATTCGAAGTTGACTGAGGCACGCTTGTTGAATGCTGAAAACAAGCCAACTCATGGAATAAAATGATTCATACCACGGATGAAATTTAAAAAAAAACAGTGATAAAGATAAGTAGAGTGAGTACCTGTGAATTGAATCCCCCAGCAGACTGAATTCGTGTCAATTTGAGCATCTCTGGCCGGCTGAGCTGCTGCTCAAGGTTCATGGCTGAGACCACCACACGCGGGATATCCGATTTCTGGCATTTTAATACAATTATTTTTATGAGTTTTTTCTAATTATGAATGTGCCAACCTCTGTCTTGTTGAAAGATCGATCGAATTCATCGATCTGCTGCTTGATGCGTGACTCGACGGGCAGTCCACCCGCATCCACCTGCAGGCCATCGTCAGAGTCACCACCATCGCCGCTAACAATATAAAACTGTATATACACATAACTCATCTCTGCACAGTTTTAGAAACAAGAGAATTTTTTTTTCACCAATTAGAGAGAATGGATTATTTTTTGTAAGTGCATACATATACATACCTCAAAATACCGTTGCCACTTTAAATATATTTTGTGATTTTACTGATGTTTTTAAATGAAAGTTGAGTTGAGTGTCTGTGTAATAACCATCATCAAAATTTTATTGACGAAGACTTTCTAAGCTGGATTTCTATCTTGAGTTAAAACGTAAACGCGAGTTCCTTCAACCTGTATAAACTGTTCCAGCTGTTTGATATAATTTTATAAAGTTAAGGTGTATAGTAGTGGTGAAGATGTTTACCTGGGTTGAGCAACTGTGCCATCTTCATATACAGATTGGCCAATGGATTGTGCCTTGCTGCGAGTACGTCGACGGTGTCTTTGACTGCTTCGTTGACTACTGGTTGCGACTGCCGTTGCGGTGTCGTCCGAATCACTTCCAGATGAGTCTGCAACAAACACTAGACATCAGTCCGGTAGACAACACCCTCAAGCTTCCTATACCTGATTGTGATCTGTTGCCGCAATCTGCCAGTTAAGCAGTCAAATTCAACATGCGGCACAAGCTTATCAAACAAAAACCGTGTAACACTATATTTTCACAAATGTGCTCATTTTTGGGTGTACTATATACATAGGGTTAAGATAAGAAGACACACAAATCTTAGATAATATAAAAGTGCATCGGTCGTGGAACATAAGTTTGGAAAAGATCTCAGATTATAGAGTTACAGATCATTACCTAATTGATATTCCCCTGTTTGAGTGCATATGTACATATGCTACTGTACGTATGTTCTGAATACGCAAGTATTAAAAGCATATATACACAATAATACTCATTTTAGTTTTTGAATTTTGTATACTTTTGAGAAGAAGAAGCCCACAGCGAAAAAAACAACAAAAAAATTCATTCCACCAACTTGCAAACGAGAATTAAAAAGCCAACGGGCAAGGTAAAAACATGAATAACTATAATAGAGCAATTTTTTTTCAAAAGCGTAGATACAAACTAAGATAAGTTGTTGAGAACGCGTTGATTGACTGGAATTTATGAAACGGCTGCATGTAATATTGTATGTCTTCATGTTTGCACGTACAGATAATAATACTGGTTTCAACAGCTATTGAGAAAACAAACTTCGCGTCCGGCTGTTCTTATAGTTTCAATAACTATGTAAAAGTAGTTATCAAGCTTAAATTGAAGAAGTTATGTTAATTGAATCAAGCAAGTTTAATATAATAACGTGTTTGATGTAAAATGGGCAAACATTCCATCTGGACGAATTATGAACAAGCTTTTGATATGCAAATGATCTCGTAAAAGAATACTAACTTTTAATTTCTTAACTATCACTTTTTGAATTGTTTAAAAAAATTTTTAAAATTTTCCAAGCAACGATAAAAGATTTGTAAATATTTTTTGTTTGCGTAAATTCAGGGTGGGCCAATAAAAACGACAAACTTTTATCTGACTTAGAGGTGGCTGTATCAATTCTTTTGGCTTGTCGTTTTCACCGTATGTTAACAACAAAATAACTTAGTTATATTGAGAATTTGGATAGGATCGTAATGGGTTTGAGAGAAATGTGCTCTTTTGACTGAAAAAGTTGCTCGCTTGTTTTTACATACACAGCCATATACGATAATTTATCCCTACGATGAGATTTATCACTGAAACATGGACTTCTGTTGTTTTAAGGTGTTTTTCAATACAGCCAACCTTTTCATAACCTGAACCGATGAGTTTCATCAAACAATTTCAATTTTGAAACGTGTGTGAAAGTTTTAGATGAAAGATTGAGGAAGTCGCTTTTACTACAGTATGACACATTTTAAACGTGTTTTCGAATTTTTAGTCTAATTTAACTTGTTTTAATTACTATCTCACGCTGTATTTGACGGTTTGGATAGTTTTTGCTGAAAGTTATAGTGAACAAATTGATAAAAATCTTAAGTACGTGCTTTTATAAGCCGTTGTAAAAATGGGAGAGACGTTTTTTGGGATGCACATGCACAGCTTTTGTTAGAGTCAACATATCATGATGAAAACTTCAATAAAACTAAGTTATTTTGTGTTTAATTATGTTGAAAACGACACGCCAAAAGATTCGACACAACCACCGTTAAGTCAGTTCAAAGTGTCGTCGTTTTTTGACTCATCCTGTAGTATACAACTGCATAATTTTTTTCAATTCATCTACATCACTATTTCACTTAGAAAAACTATAAATATCATGAAATAAATGCAGAATACTATGTTGTGACAAGAAAAACTTGTCGGTGTAAAAATAGTTTTGTATGAATGTATGTATGTATGTGCTTGTTGTATTCACATATTCCCATTACGTACGCATACTTGGAAACTGCACCCACTTTTTGTCAGAAACCAAAATTCGACTTTTTTTATTTTTGATTCACGAAGAGGCTAAGTTAGGCTCCTTTACTAACGTACAGTCTTTGTTCAGAACTAAGCCTAAGCCGTACAAACAATCAAATGGTTATTCACTGTCGTTGGGTCGCACGAATTCCGACAAAAATTGGGTGCAGTTTCCAAATATGCGTTCCGTACAGGCCATTCACATTATTAAAATGGTTAGCTAAATATGAACATTTTACTTTCTCAATGACTGTCTTAGGTTTCAGAATTTATTATCAATAATACTACATTGTTATATTTACATACATACATACACATTCATGTACGTGAGTATAACAGCTGACGAACCCTTATTTCAGAACTTCAAAGTTCATAAAACAATTCAAATTGAAGAAGTCCAGAAGGAAACAGGTTGAAACGCAACCGAACTGCAAAGAAGCTCTACTGGTCTGTATATTGTTTGTAAGTAAAGGTGTTGCTACACTAATGTTTGTGAAACGGACATAGGCAGAGAAGTTGATGTTTGATGGGCAGCAACATACACAGCGCATTATCCCAGTGACAGCCAATGGCAAATACGAGACCAGGCAAAATGTGATACCGAGCAAAAATAGTGAAGGATGGGCTATGAGGGAGTTAATGTTTGTTTGGTTAAACGACAAAAGTTATGGTCTCACCACCAGGTAGCACAGGCGGACGTGATTCGACGATATTGGTGATGCTGGTTGTATGTCTGGTGTTGATCTTGATTGATCGATCAGAGTCCTTGCTTGTCAGCGAGTCATTACCTTTTGGCCATTGGTTAACAACGCGTACCATCATCATTACCTTCACTACCAACGATCGCATTCGATGTTGCATTCTCTCGGCCACCGAACTGTGGGACGACCGACGTGACTGCCAGGGTGCAGCGATCAGTGAATGGGGATGCAGCTGACTCACACTTGATATGTTCATATGGCTGTGTTTCGGCGACAGTCCACCTGATGACAATCCGTCTAACCAATCCGTTGGCAGATTCATTGACGTCTCTGTATATACATGTGCATATTGGTTCACATTAAAAACGTGTCACGTTGGAATAGTAACCGTGAGAGTTGTAGACAAGTTGTGAAACTAAGATACAGCGCAATTTCATGTTTTCGCCTTCAAAATCATGTTATTACAATGAATAAAAGTAGTTATCATGAACTAATTAAAGCGCTCATCTCGAAAACACGATAATTTTTTTCATAAAATAATTTTTTTCTAAGCCAACAGTTAGGCGCAATGAAAGCTTGTTTCAAACAGGATAATTGTCAGCCGCTGGTGCTGTAAGCTCATACATATGTAATCTTTATCATTTCGTTGTGTGGGCTAAAATACTCGTTCAAATGAGTAATACATACGTCAGCCTCACAAATCGTTTACAACTTTCAAATTGACTACTCAAACGTATATTTTTTTGCATCTTACTCACATGTACCGAACCGTATGTACATATACAGGGTGTCCCAGCGAGGGGTTCACGATTTGTTTTTTGAATAACTTTTGTGTACGTCGAGCAAGATTCTTAAAATTTGATACTGTAATTACCAACACGTTGGCAATTTCTTTGCCTTTTTAAATAAAATAATTCGTTCACTACAGCTCGTGTTACAGTTGACTGAAAAAAACTTAAATTTTTGAACGAATTTTCAATAGAATCTCATTTGGAAACATATTCAAAAGTAGTTTAATTATGATTATACGACAAGTAAATTGACAAAATTGCAAGTAACATTATATTACAATCAATTGTCATATTTATTATTCAACTTTTAATCCTAATTTCATTGTAACTCAACCCATGCACGCTCCCAAAGTCAACGTTTTGTGTGCCATTTGGTCCGGCGGTTTGATCGGGCCTTTCATCTTTGAAAAAATGTAACCAGTGACAAGTAAACATGCTCAATGTTTTTTTTTGTTATCGGAACTCTAAGACATCGAGGAATTCTTCAATGGAACGATGGTCATGTAAGCTTACGGAGCCCCTTCGCACTGGGCACGTTTTGTGCCTGCATGGACTCACTGAATGGGTAGGACGTGGAGGAACCACGGATTAAAGGGGTGCTATCCCCCCATTTGACCTCTTCTGATTACGGGTTTGGAAGACATCTGAAGCAACTCCATTATTCTCACAATAACAACACAGTTGAGGAACTCGAACACATTATCTCAATGGAAATGGCTAAAAATACTGCCGAATCGCGACTGAAAGCATTACTCGCTTTTTTAACCCGTATCGATCTTTGTTTTAGAAAATCTGGTGGTCATATTGAATAAGATTTATCTTTTACATTGTTTCTTGCATAAATTGTCAATATATTTGTCGTATAATCACAATTAAATTAGTTTTGAGTGTGTTTCCAAAAGAAATTCTATTGAAAATTCGTTCAAAAATAGAGTATTTTTTCAGTCAACTGTAACACGAGCTGTACTGAACTAATTTTGGAATTTCAAAAAGCAAAAAAATTGCCAACGTATTGGTAATTACAGTATCAAATTTTAAGATTATTGCTCGACGTACACAAAAGTTATTAAAAAAACAAATCGTGAACCCCTCGCTGGGACACCCTGTATACAAACGCACTGAAGTTCGCTTAGCCAACCCCTAATTTTACTGGAGGTTTTGGGTATGATGAGTTCGTGAGAAGCAGTTGTCAAAATGAGTCTGATCACCTGTCGGTGAATGACTTGAATCAATTATGAATATTTTGCTTATATACTCGTGATATCAGAAAAACTACGTTTACATACATAAATTATAAATGACCTAACATAATATTATGTAGAAGCCTTCAACAACTAACTACAAAATCAACTACTGAAATAGAAGTGGTTAGATTTTTTTTGAATGTAAAAAAAGCATTTTCATGTTTCAAGAAGCGATATACATATGTATGTATAACAAACAAACAAAACTGCAGGTATTATAGAATAATAGTCTTTGTGAAAAAATGCATATGAAGTAAGCAGTGACAGCGGGTTTCTAAACTACCTTCTTCATTATTTAGAAATCATTTATTCTTGAAGAAAACGAGATCTTCAAAAAAATTAAATTTGATCGAAATTATGTTCAGCGCTTCATGTTTACATATATGTATTTGCGACACTTTCAATTTGGTATCTCACGAGAATAAAAATACATTAAATTGATTGAAGATAGGGTACGCAAAAGTATACGACTTACACGCTTCTTCGTGTCCAGTACTCTAGCTCGCACTTTATCAATCCAGGAATGTCGGTTTATAAAATCTAGTTGATAACCCGCCCTGTCGGTACGATATGACTGCAGAATATGTTTTGTAGCTTTACATATTTAGACAATTTAACTTTTAAAAATTTAATTTCCTGGAGTTTATGATGAGAACATTGATGAGCTTATTAATAAGAGGTTAATAGTGATAATCGCAAAAAAACTTTTGGATAGGGGCTATGTGTTTTGTTGAACAAACCGCCGGGTCGCCGACTGAAGAGTACGGGATGGACCATGTCAGCAATGTCGAGTCGGTTGCATTTGTGAACACTCGCGTCCAGACTGTTGATCACGATTTGGATTAACTGCTGCACCAGCTCGCTGATCGGTGGCTGGTTGAACTTGTACTGAAAAATGATTCCAAACAATTATTAGGTTTCATGAAATCCCCTGCAGTTCAATTTCTCATGATTGTTCATGGAGTAGACACATTTTTCAGATTAAAATCTTTCATTGTTAAGGGGTTTATTTTTGTTTACTGAAAATATGCTTAAATGATATTCTCGAATAGCCAAAATTGAAAGTTTTCTACGTCATATAATGTTAAGTTAGCATGCCAAGCTTAGGTTGCCTGAAGTTGTTCATCCCACAATTAGGAAGACGTAAAAAAACTTTTAGAATAAACAAACTCACATCAATATGTGACAAACAAAAGAACAAATAAACATCACATAATTAACCTTGTATAGAGTGAGGAGCAAGGTCCAAAGCCAGTTATGTCTGACGTGTTTGGTGAGTGAATGAATGGTATAGTTTGTTGGCTGGTGATCGCTGGCCAGCTTCTGTGGCGACGGCAGATACCGTAAAAACGACAGTGTGATTGTGAGCACACTGTTCCCTGTAACCGTAGAACATCGTTTACCATTGTCGCAACAACTTATTAAAATATATATACAAAAGTTGAATGCTAAGGATGCATTTCCCCTTACATTTTATTTAAAATAAATTTCTGTTACATATGTATGTACATACAGAATTTGTGAAATAAATCATACAAAATGTTTGAAGTTGGCTTTTTTGAACGCATTGGTCTTAAAATCAATCGGTATCACAATTTCGAAAAGTGCTTGCTTCATTAAAATTGTCATAGTACGAACTTACATACATATGTAGATTGAAAATAGCCATTTCTTTAGACAAAATCATTTGTAGCTCAACATTGTTGATTCTCAACAACTCCGTTTGACACATACAGTAACTAAATGCCCCTTTTTCGTTTGTATACTACATAGGTAGACTTCCATAACGGGCTAGGAGAGAAAGGGTACTTGTTATGTTTTGTACGAGTAATGCTGGTTTACTCATTGAAATAATGGGGTTTAAGGGCATTTGTTAGAACCAAGGGAACAGAAGAAAACCTGAACTTTATGTTGAGTACAGTGCATTCCCCGAATAGCTGTTTTGAATATAGCTGCTTACAAACAATGACATTGTAGAATGCTACGTTGGACACCGTCCTGTTACCGATAGAAACAGCATGCATCTAATGAGCTATTATAGACTGAATGGAGTGATGCGGTCTAAGCAGCATTTATGCAAAACTCTAACCGATCACGAGGTTGTTGTCGAGCACAGCCGGTATGTTTGAGATAAACGCGTTACTCACCACCGAATAACGCAACTTTTCAGGCGGAATTGTAAAGCAGCTCTCGGTGGTGCTGAAGCCGAGCAGCGTGTTCAGGTGTCGGAAAACTATGTTCTGCAAATTATGTGTTGCTATATACAAAAAATACTGTATACAGGGTGTCTGTAAAGTAACGACGCGTTTTCTGGCCGCCCATTTCTCAAAATTATTATATTGCATGAATAACTTTTACATGCCAGTTATATGTAATTAAACCTGATATTTCCGTTCATGGGTTTAAGTTTAGTATAGCATTGCTCAAGTTACATTTTTGGCGAAATTTAACGGGATTTTCGTTATTTTTCAACAATACTGACCGAAATCTCTTGAAAACCGACAATAATATTAAGAAATAAATATCAATTCGTTTCAACAAGGAATCTTTTTTGAAAAAAATGCTAACTAGAATTTTGTGCTAAGAAATTTCCGAAATAAATATAATTACTACTACTTCACCGCTAAAAAAGCTCAATGAATGAAAAAAATCAAGAATTGATTGCAAATTAAATGTTTTTGAAGTCAAAGATTCCAGTCCCAAGTACGATAGTATTACTTCCATAACTCCAATAACACAAAACTGATGTCATAACACATTGCGAAGGATCATAAAAGCTTGATAACCAGGGAAAACTGCGAAAATGAAATTGTGATGTAAAAAGTGCTTTGTGAATGCAGGTTTAGATCTGGCCATTAGAACAAACTGATTGTGTTATTTGGTGATGGGATTTTAAAAAAATCTTTATTATAGATATGTGTAAACTTCTAGAATCCTATAAGACATTTATTTTAGAAAAAACCCCGTCTAGGACGCAAGAAGTAAAAAGATCTTGCTTTTTAAGATGAATTTCACAAAAAAACAATGAAAACATTGTAATACTGCAAATCTGACCACATAATTCGATTTTTCAGATGTTTTTGAGAAATGAACAGCCGGAAACCGCGTCTTACTTTAATCCACCATGTATAGTCCATTTATCAAGTTAAGTTTCATTTTAACTTGTCGGAGAATTTCCGACACGGAAATTATTTTCAAATTCGCGCGGTATTCCCTGCACAGGGGAGGCAAAAGCACCCGGCTCAACGCAAAATAAAAAATTATTTGGGTGCGTGTAATATTATCACAAGGTATCCGTTTATAGTGACAAAAATTCAGAAATAACAAATATTTAACTAGTACGACTGTTTTGATAACTAACTTAACTGAAAGCCTGCTTGAATGGAACGATTGTTCCATGTTTTTATTTTTCTATTTAAGTTAATTTATTTCACGTAACACGGGCTGTCACCATAAAAAAATTACACGTTCACAAATTAGTTATCAATTTGTGCTGAGAGGGTTTATCTCGCCTTGATTACAGAGGGAGAGCTTGCTAATTTGAAAATAATTCCCGTGTCGGAAATTCTCGGACAGATTAAAATGAAACTTAACTCGATAAATGAACTATATATGTATCTTAAAGAAAACGAAGTATTGGAATTATGTGGCTTCACCTGTTTCTTAGCCAGTGCTTTTTCATCCTGCTGTATGATGATGGTGCTTTTTAGGGACAAGTACTTCATGAAAAGGACAACGGTGAGAAACATGGTGTGTCGTTCGCTCGCATGGTAGTCCATCGCTTTCGATAATGTCAGGCAGAAGTTTGACTCCTGGTCAGTGAACTCACGAAGTTTGCCAACATTGTCTATGCCATCTAAAATATTTTGTTTTACCTGGAAATGTTCAATTTCAATAACAACAATAACACGATGGAGTTTCATTGAATTGATATTACATTTAATAATTTAATTTATAACCTTGTTTTGGTTCGGCATATCCTTCAGCTGCCTGCATCCTTTTGATGGAAAGCGTTGATACTGAAAAGATTCAGGGAATACTCATGGGTTTGACTAAAAAATAAGTGCATTAATGTATGAATGTGAATGTGATAAAACAATAAGTAAATGAAGGTGAGTTTGTGATTATAATTTTCTTTAAAAAGTTTTAAGAATTCCTGATACAACTAAAATGAAAAAAAATTGTTGTTTACATGAGCATGCGTGATTTCAATATCGCAAAAAATTTTACGATACCTTTACGTGTATCTACAACGATTGAAGCAATAACAGCTAGTAATGTTTTGGTTGAAAAAAATACATGTGGGTAACTTATGTATAAGAAGCAAACATAAATAACATATATTTTTCAATGAAAAGAAACTTGAAATTAATAAAAAAAATGCCGTGAATAAATAACATACAGTGATCCGTTAACTAAAAAATTACAACATACACAGTATAGCTGAATTACCGCTTGTCGTTCCATAGATGCAGTTTGTGAATCACGCAATCAGTGTGAATGTGCTGAATTGACTGAATAGTGCCGATTTGATTGCTTTTGTGCATGTCAATGTATGTGATTGACTGATTGAGCATAGCTCAAGCATCAAGGCACGTTGTACATTGACAAGAACTGATGTCAATGTGTGTGATGGAGTATAGCTCATGCATGTAAGCACGTTGTACGTCGAAAAGAAGAGATGTCAATGTTTGTGGTTGAGTATAGCTCATGCATAAAGGCACGTTGTACATTCAGACGAACGTCTGCGTCGCAAATCATCTCCACTTCCACCGTAGTAATGCGACACCAGATCTCGTGGCTGCGTCCACCCGCCGTACATGTCCTCCGAATCTTCACTTTCTGACTCTGAGTTGAGAACAATTGACGGTCGACGGCGACGCCAATCTGACGTAGTAAATACAATATATATGTATTGTGTTGGGAAACACTCAATGCCAAACAAAACTGACTTTCAATTGAGTCCGTCGGTATATCTAGACTGGTCGATTTGCATTGGTCAGCGGCTATGATTTCAATTTTAGGTGGGCGATATAGCGATGGATGTACGGAATCATCAGTGCCACCAATTCGAGTTGTGGGCAGTCGGGACGCGGTGATGTCAGTTTGGGTATGAATGAGCGACTGCAGCGAGTGAATGGACACGCTTGACAACGTTGATATTGACGGCAGGCGACGCTTTACTGCTTTCCACGCATGCATTACCTAATGCCAACAAAAACTATATTTATCACACATCCATTTGAACAATGATGAAAAGATTTTGATTGTGGTACATGCAGAGACGCTTAGGACGCCTACCTTGACGAGTGTGACAACTTTAGCCACCTTCTGTTGGGCACTAAAGGCAGCTGCATTCGCGACCGAACATCGATGCCATCCCTGCATTGCAAGACATTTGTTCATATTTGAACAAGCACAGACTAGAGCTGAAGGCACTCACTTGCTGACACTGTCCGCATCGTGGACATGTCCCACCGGCTCTTCTGCCAGTGGTTGAGTGTGTCTTGAATCGGCGCAGTCGTCGCTGCTCACGTGCGTACATGCAGTCCATTGTTGTCGGGTGCCAGCACAGACACGCCCCACAACGTTGCACCTCTTTACATATACAGTACATACATACATAATAAATACTACCTCACAGTCACAGCAACACCTATGTATTATCAGTTACTCTCACATTCATCCAATAAGCACAATAAGCAACGCTAAATCACAACGTGCATAATGGGTCAGTAATCAAACTGCTGGCAACAAGCAATTTTGAAGCGCCAAAAAGCAAACCACTATCAACCAAATGAAATATAAATGCATCAGTATTCAGGGTGACCACTAACAATTTCCAATGATAATTTTGTTTTGTTTTTGATAGAGTTGACAACTTTGCGCTAGTCTGAATAAACTATTTGGCTAATTGTTTTGACTCTGAAACTATTGAAAAATGTTCGTTCAAACAATTTTAAGGCCAAAAACCCTAAAACCCCTCATTTCCAAAATGTTAGGGTTTCTTCAGAATTTTGAACGTGTACCTTTTGCTACTCGGCCAAAACTATACTATTTTCGAGCAAATTCTCATTGAAACCTTGATTAGGACACCCCTTAATCAAATTTTCGTTAAATGCAATTGAGTTTCGTTTCGGTTTATGAAAAACGCAGGCAACTAACTGTCGTTCTCTCTGAGAGTCTGCAGCTCGAAATCGATAATGAGCTCTTTCTGATGAGGAAGCGCTTTGTCGTGCATCTGCCGGATTATTGAGCGAACTGAATCCGAGTTTTCCAGAGCCCGGCGAGCTCGAGACATTTTGCGTTGGTACAGGTCTGACACTGGGTCAGTATGCAACAAATCTGCAATTATGTATAGTAAGACACTGGGTCACTATTCAAAAAATTTGCAATTATGTTTAGTAAGACACTGGGTCACTATGCAACAAATAGGCAATTATGGTTAGTAAGACACTGGGTCACTATGCAACAAATCTGCAATAATCAATTGTGGTTGTTACTGTCTATGTAAAAGTCGCTAACCAGTTTCAGAACAAACATGTGGATGAACCTTGCACTAGCGCTTCAACAGTTCGTAAAACATCTGAGATTCGGTCAGTACTTTCACACTAACTTGAAATCAAAATTACAAACTGTCATTTAGCGTTAGGCTATTCACAGGCATGAAGTGACTTTAAGGTACACTTAATGGTGAACTTCATGTCTATTTCTATAGTCCAATAAAATATAATGTATTTTGTATAACTAAATAATAAATTAAACCTTGGGCGTAACCAGCGGCATCACCGAGTCTCTGTGTCATGTGTTGTTGTGCTTCCATAGCCAGTGTATCGAACCGAGCAAGAAAGAACTCCATTGACAGCACCTACATATAACTATCATTAACTAATTTCATTTAGTTTCTGCATGACTGTGAGAATAAAATTTTAAATTTATGATTGTCGAATGTTTACTTCCTTGGCTTATGTTATGCTTAAGTTCGAAATCGTTATAGTGATTTATTACTGTAAAAATTACTCTAAGAAAGCAGTTTGCAAAACTACAGGGCGAATGTTTTCTTAATTACGAACAATCACTGAATAAATCGGTTATTTGGTATAGCTTATGCCTGGCCTTGTTCCTGCAGGCGAGTTACTAATCGCAATACTTTTTTGAAATAAATAACAATATTGTAGAAGACGTATCGTTTTATAATAGTTAAATAGTGCGGTTAGTGACATTGTTTCGACAATGTTGCTGCCAATCGCAGTAATAGTCGAAGTAAATAAACCCCACCTGTTGATCACTCAGCAAACAAACGAGCGTGTGCAATCGGTGTAGTACAAGTGGACGGTCAAGCAGACACTGGTCAAACTGAGATTCCATGCAGTTGATCATCGCCTGCAAAAGTTAAATAATCTTCTTAAAGAAATGCACACCTAATAGTGAATAACCTTCAGAGAGTTGGGTCTCAAATTCTGAATGAGCATGGTAGCTCGTTGTGAGACGGCCGCATTTGGATCAGACACTGCAGCCACAAACATCGAGAATGCAACCGATAACGAGCTCTGCAGCACATTGTTGCCTTTCACCACCGACTGGTCGACGAACATTATCAGCTGACTGATCTTGCCCACTGAAATCACTCAGTTTTATGTTCATGTGTTGAAATAAATTCGAAAACAAATCTGTTCATTGAATTGCGAACATTTAGCTATACTTTTTGTATGTGGGTAGGTTATATTACTGCCAACCGCATGCGAATCTGGTGGTCCATTCCGAGCTGGTCATCTGATCGATGATAAGCCTCCAGAAGGCGTCAGGGCCATTCACGTAAGTGAGACAATGAAGCAAGAGGGGCACGCACACCTGCAATTAACGCCTTGGCTTAGGCTTGCTTGACTTCGGCTTGGGCGTGGGCTTGGTGATGCAATTATTAGTGCGAAACATTCCATTTAAATTTAACTTTGTTCCAATATCAGCAACAACAACAGTTTTGATTGAAAAAAATTAGCCTTTAGCTTTTGGAAACAATCAACTTAAATTTTTTTTGCTTTTTAAGGGAAAATAATGACTGTATATTGACTATCCTGTATAATGATACAAGGTACGCAAAAAACAAACTCACGGGGCCATATCAAATGTATTTGTAAATTACCAAAACAACATGCGCCGATCAGCATCAATGCAATGATTTCAAAAAACCAGAAATTCAAGTTTTACTTTTCAGCTTTTAATTTGAATTTGCTTTGAAATATGCATATATAAGTTGTCTTTGCTGAAACACATTTTAGGTTCTCATACTATTCGGGAAGAAAACCGTAATCTCGAAACGCGTGTATGAATTGTTGCGCGTCATTAATCAGACCTGTGCCAATTGACTGAAGTCACTCCGTATCACGCACCACAGTTTTGGGATCAGCACGTTTTCTTGCGCCCAGATCAAAAAGCCACTGAAAAGAGATGACCGTCATTGAAAGCCATCGAGTGTTATTTTACTTATCAAAGTCTTTCTCAATATTTCACATATGAAATGATGAGTTTATCAAAAAATTAAACAAATGTTAACCGGTGTTTAGTGTGTGCCAACTCAAGTGATTCAATGTGAAGACAAAGGAGCTTCACACAGTGCAACAGGTAGCACTTTACATCGGGGCTCGGGTGTTTTTCTATGTCCTATAAAAATGCATGTACTGAAAAGAATACTCTTGTTCATGGTTCTTAGTAATCAAACCTTAAGCAAATTGTAAATCAATTGCAGTTCTGGTGGCAGATCTGATAAGTTAAAGCGATATCTGCCCATTGTGGTGTCCCAAAATTGTTTCTCATAGGCGTCCGTTTGATTCACTGAAACAAAATTTTGTACAACACTGCATTTATTGAAAAAAGTTTATTAGTGATGAGTTTGATTGAATTAACCAGACTCAGCGGGAGTTGGTGTGTCGCCAATGAGCTGTGTAGTGGACACGGCGCAGTGAGCCAAACCGATGTCACCCTCTGTTACTGTCACAGTCTCGGCTACAGCTGCATGTACCTAAATACGTATGTATGTCTTGTTATTTTATAACCGCATTAATAATGTTCAAGAAAAAAATGATACTTGAGAATGAGTGTTAGCTTAGTGTTTAGGTAACATTTTCTGGGAGAACACTCACGTATGTATTTGTCCGTGTCACTAGCACCTGAGTCTAAGCCTAAGCCTAAGCCTAAGCCTAAGCTAAAGCAAAAGCCTAAACCTAATCTCTTAGCTGGGGATCTAACATCACATGAGCCTATACCTAAGCCAAAGCCTAAGCCTAAGCTCAACCTCTTCGCTGGAGAGCACACCCGTGCCACTAGTTCTCAAGCGTAAGCCTAACCTAATATCTTCGCTGAGTAGCACTCCCACGTATTAGTTCATGTCACTAGCAAATGAGCCTAAGGCTAAGCTTAAGCATAAGCCTAACCTCCTCACTGGGGAGCACACCCACGTATTCGTCCGTGTCACTAGCACATGATCCAGCGGCCACATCCGGTTTCAACCTGCTCGTTGCTGAAATGGCGAGCACTATTAGCTATTT
Organism: Daptonema setosum; assembly: GCA_964036265.1. Classification (NCBI taxonomy): domain Eukaryota; kingdom Metazoa; phylum Nematoda; class Chromadorea; order Monhysterida; family Xyalidae; genus Daptonema; species Daptonema setosum. The sequence continues at coordinate 320,649 of OZ038444.1, forward strand.
TGTGATTCGTTCATAACTTGATTCAAGAATACAAACAAGGTTTGTCGGTTGGCATCTGTTTTACGTGTTTGTTGCCAGCCTGCTCACTTTCGTGCCACACGTAGTCGTCATCGTCCTCCTCTTCACTCGAACCTCCTCGGCACTCGATCTTGATTTCCGTACGCGGACAGAAGCGTTCAAGCAGTTCAAAAAATATCTGAAATTAAAATTAACGTGTTTTCAATATGGGAGTCGCATGATTTCATATTAAGTTACCTCAGCATAGAGGAGCATTTGCTGGCATGTGGTGCAATCAACGTAGTCGTCGGTATCGCTGATATGGCAGGTGTGCACTCCAATCCAATGGGCTCTTGCAACTTGCACCACTGCAGAACACATCTGCAAACCCATCGCGTTGCCAAAACCTTGATGAGGCTTCAGCTCAGCCAGATCAGACTGAAAAGAGATTCAGTGATACAGTGCTTAGTAAATGAGATGAATGGATGGATGAAAGGATGGATGGATGGATAAATATTCGGTTGGTTGTTGTGTAAATGCATCAAATGCAACAACCAACCTGTCGGTGCATGATATCGATAAACGAAGCGTAAAACATGGCGTTGCAATCGAAGTCACTATCGTCATTTTCCAATTGATCAACTTTGCTGGCAGCACTGAAATGTAATTGAACTTGATTGGTAAATAAATTAGACTTTGTCGAGGTTTCTTTTTACTATTTCTTTTTACTTTTTACCACGCGATAACTTAGGCAGGGCAAGAGGCTGTGCTACATGACCGAAACGCCATTTTATATGTTATGTTAGATCTGAGTTCGCTAAGTTTTTTTAGCAGTTATTACAGGGTAACGCTCTCACTCAATTCTGTTTTCTTAATATGATTTAATCTAGTAGAATATCATAGTGGGCTCATGGAATTAACCGTCTAATGGGAGATTCATCGGGTGTGAGTGTGCTGGCGAGCACTGCCGTACGAGCCTCGTCATCGTCCAGCCAAGCCAACCCGTCAACGTCACCAATGCTGTCCTGAATAATATTTCATTCATATTGGCTCACTCACTCACTCACTCGCTCACTCACTCATTCACTCACTCATTCACTCACTCACTCACTCACTCACTCACTCACTCACTCACTCACTCACTCACTCACTCACTCACTCACTCACTCACTCACGCACTCACTCATTCACTCACTCACTCACTCACTCACTCACTCACTCACTCACTCACTCACTCACTCACTCACTCACTCACTCACTCCCTCACTCACTCACTCACTCACTCACTCACTCACTCACTCACTCACTCACTCACTCACGCACTCACTCATTCACTCACTCTTTCACTCACTCACTCACTCACTCACTCACTTACTCACTCACTCACTTACTCACTCACTCACTCACTCACTCACTCACTCACTCACTCACTCACTCACTCACTCACTCACTCACTCACTCACTCACTCACTCACTCTCTCACTCACTCACTCACTCACTCACTCACTCACTCACTCACTCACTCACTCACTCACTCACTCATTCACCCACTCACTCACTCACTCACTAACTCACTCACTCACTCACTCAGTTACTCTTGAAAGTGCACACTAACCACCCGTGACACAATGATAGGATGAGCTTGTGCGACAGCTGATGCCGAGAGCTTTGCCTTGAGTTCAGCTTTAAGTGCAGCTGCGTCCTTAACTGTTGTTGGCTCTTCCTACAGTTATAGAAGTAATACTATAATAAAATTAGAGTTTATGCTTACATACATTGCATTGTTATTGTTTGCACAAAAGCTTGGAGGCTTTAAACTGCAACCTTGAATAAATTGTGTGAATGAATGGCCCCTTGACTCAGATGAAGGAGTAGCAGGTCGAGTGGAATAGAAATTTCGCACTCAGAGAGCAACTGTAATAAAAACAAACGAGTGAAGTTATTAAGTTTGTTTTTGAGTGTCGGAGAAAACCAATGTACCAGTAAAAGTTGGTGCTTAGGTGATTTCGTACGTGAGTGAATAAAAGAGTTAATGAAATTGTAGATAAGCGAGTGTGTGAGTTAGTGAACTTGAACCATCAGCCAGTCTAGCGCCTTTCGTTGGTCTTCCAGTGTGCCTTCAAGAAGCCTGACTCCGATAAAGTGATAAGTCTGTTCGATTGAGAACGACATGGTGCAGAGATCGGGTTCGAACAGTTTGCACATCAGAATCTGCAGAAACGCAACACTTTTTCATAATATCTGTTCCTTAATACTTAATTCCCAAAATAAAGATCACCAACAATTTTAATAAAAAGAATACACCTATTGTGTAAGTTTCGAAAATATGTTGTACGGTTTAATATTCCCTTTTCTATTTTAGAACTAAATCTAATTCTAACTGATTGTATATGATTTTATATTTTAACAAAGTTAAAACAAGTTGCAGCTGTAATTGAACGGATGTAACCTTCAATTCAGCCAGGTCTTTCTCAGCGACCTGATTACAGATGGTCTCGAGCCAGTCGGGCATTATGCGATCCCAGGTTGGATAGCTGATGATGTCATATGGCTGTAGCGATAGCACTTTATTCAAGCTGTAAATAAAACCCTTAATTTTGCCGCCAACTAAACGTTTTCATGTAGTTGGTTCGCCCTAATCAAACGAACCCTTCTTTGATCTGTTCGGTTCTGGTGGAAAGCTTGTCCCAGAGACCGCCTACCTTGGCGTACTCAGGAGGTCGTGGTATGAGGCATTGCACGAACACGTCGTAGTGGTTGGTGATTGCCTGGTTAAGCCAGTTGCATGCAAACTCGGTTTTGAGCTGCTCAAGGGCTGCGCCCATCGGGTCATTTGGCAGCAGCGCTGTAGTGCCGAACCTGCCAATAGAGTATGTTGCAGTTTGTTCGGTTAAACATGCATATTCACTGGTTTTCTGAAAAATTAAGTTTGTAACCAATAATTTAAAAAATAACTCCCCATTTTGAATTAAAAAATCTAAAAACGTATGTGAATGAAATGTAATGGTACCATTGAAAGACCATGGACATGAGGTATCCGATGGCATCAGACGGACACTCGGGAGCAGGTGTGCACAGCCCAACCAGTAACCAGATGCCGTATCGAGACAACATTCGCTTCTCGTCTGCCATTTCGTCCAGCTCCACACCGATCGCCTAAAAGCTGCCACTGGTTTGCACCTTATTCACGTCGAATAAAAATATATACATGGGGAAGGGATATAAGAAGATATGTCAAATTAATCAGTGCGGGAAATGTTGGTGCATTTCAATTCAGGGGCTGAAACAGTAGAAGGGTTACATAAATGCCTAATTACCGATGGAACAAAATGATATATGTACATACATACATTTGTAAATATGTTAATTAACACTTGGTTTAGATGTATGTCTATCTTTAATTAAATACGTCTAGAGAACGATAAGACAAACCAAGCTAACAAACAACTAGCAGATGAGAACGTGTGGAAAAAGTGGAACTGCCCTCTTTGGCGATTTTTTCATAAGAAATTAGAGTTTGTTTCTTAAGATGTAGGTAAAATGGTCTGAAAACTGTCAATTTACCATTCTTTGAAGAATTCCCCTTCACTTTGGAAGGTTAGCTCGCCTGCCCGTAAAAAACGTTCATTTAAACATTTTTCAAACTTTTTGTTTGACAATGAAAATTTTTATATTCCACCTAACTTGCGTCTTTCAAACGGATTCTAGACTAATCTACTAGTTCAACAGCAGTAAAAAATTACTGTAAGTTTATTCAGTATTAAAAACAACATCAACAAAGTACACTCATGATGATTGAATTCGTACCGATTAGGAATACTATCACAAATACTATTGAAATGTAATAATAATGAATTATTAAAGGAAACTGCAAATTTTTAACACGATGTATGGGGCTAAATAAGCTACTTGTTCTATTGCACACGGCATTGTAATGTAACGTTGCGTTTATCAGAGTCAAAAAGCTTGGCAGCGAGCCCGTAGCCGATCGACGCCCTCGGTCCACTGAATCCCAGTGACATATCCAAAGCGCCAGTCTGTTCAGTTAAAGTGTACGTGTATGCCTACTTTAGCCAATTAAACACCTTCTATTTAAATAATTTTTTTATTAAAACAAATAAAAAAAACTTGACAATCAACATTGTTTAACATACCAACCCATATGTGAGCAATTTGTTTTTTGACCGTTTTTCTAAAGCACTGATTTATGGTCCTAAATCCAATATTTGATCACCTACTGGCTATGCATCAGTCTTCAAAAATCTATTACCATTCAAGTACCACAAAGATAAAGATTTTGAGTATAACTGCTAAGTAAACACATACAGAAATACTGAGTTAGAACTTGATACCAATTAACCCTTGCATCAAACCTTTCAATACCGATTTAAAAAACATAAACATTTACATGCTGTTCATGCACCCACCCATTAAACCCTTTATAGTAATGATGAAGCCGACCTGCCCTGCTTCTAGCTTGCGCATCCACTTGGGTCGTTTTGTTTCCTGTTCATTCGAGTCCAACTGGAATGAGGTCTCTTTCAACAGCTTGATAATGGATTCGATCGTGTTGTGGAAGACATCATTCGGTGCTGACCAAGGACATGGCAACCTGATCAATCATCATAAACTACTTAACTAACCAAACAACTATGATACAATCATGTAAGTAAATACATAAAACATGGTGAGCAAGTCTACTCAACTTATTCATCATCCATTGCTGAATTTTAACCAACCTGGTGTGATAGATATGACGTTTAACGGACTTGTCCGAGTCAAGTTGGTTGGCATCGAGCAGAGACGCTGCCATACAGTCTTGATGGAATGCAGTATGACATTCCTAAAATCACAGTCTTGTCAAACAAGACTACAGTAAAACACAAAGTCTTATGAATTTACGAAAGTTTTTTGTTACACATTCTGGGAAAATACTTTTTTTCCATACCTACTTACCTGACACAGTCGTATTGGTACATGTTGGTGGGCTCTTATACAGTCTTCCGAAAAACAAGTCGAGACGGCAAGACGAGAACTTGATTGACAACCCTGAAATAGTTTAGGATACCTTGTTAGAAACAGTGATATAAACATCAATTAAACCGTCGCTGAAATATTATGTGAATAAGATAATAGCTGTATAATACACTGCCCGACATTGGGCAGACCCAGTGAGAGACGCCCTGACTGATACAATAACCTATAAAATGATTGGTATCTTCATTGAAACAGTGACTGAAACAGCGATTATAAGATGACTGTCACCACAACTTACATATCGATAGTTTTTTTTTATAAATTCTTTAGTTTTGTTTTAACATACAAAAATATGAGAAGGCGCTTCGGCAGAAAGTTATGAATTGGTTGTACTACGTTGGAACATACAGTTTAAATGCCACAAAACGGGCAAAAACTAATTAATCATTCCATCGCAGGGCCATGCGAACACATCAATAGTTGTATCCACTCACTATGCTAACACACCACAAGTATAACCCCAATAAAGAGAAAGCTTACACTCATACCGAGCAATTTTTTTAAAATATTAGTTGGGAGTAACGTATTTAAATTTAGAGCAATGGATTTAGAGAAACTTCACACGTTATCTTCCGGCCACACGGCTGCAGCTCAAATTAGCGGACAGTGAAGCTTAGCTTCGTACAGAGCAAAAATGTTGCTCTTGACAATTAGAATAAATGTTGTGGGGCCTTGAATAAAGCGACCGTACGACAGATGAGTCTAACTCAGTGCTAGTATCGACAATGTGCTAGTTTCAGACATTAGGAATGGACTATTACAATGACACCCATTATATATTATTATGTATAAATAATATTGAACTAACTCGATTCTGACAGACATTAACATTGGTGGTTGGCATCGGCTGCAGCGCGAATATCAAGCCACCTTTATGATGGTTTTGTTCCTGTAATGATGATGTATTATTGAGGGATTACAGTATGATACTGGGTAAACCGATCAGGGACGTACATAAGACGGACGAGTTTGCTTGGCTAAAGGTTCATTAAGTAGTTGATTGCGGTAACATCCGGTGGCTTGACATTGGTGAGTCAATAAAAAATAGGGTCATAAATGAAAGGCCAAAGAAAACGAATAAGATGGGTGGATTATTCAAATTGTAGTTGAGTGGCGAATGGTAACTCAAGTTAAGCAATAAGTAGGGGATTGTTCGGGTATTGTGATGTGAGTAGAATGGTAGACTTACGGCCATGTCCTCTGCGCATGCCTTGCACAACATGACAGGTGGTGCCGACTCGGCTATCTCGGCACACAGGTAGGCGTCGTACAGCTTTTTCATACTGTAAATATATACCATTAATGATGCATAGTATAGTATTTAAATGCATCAACTAGGCAGCAGCACATGGTACTTTTTGACCAGAATTCACTTACGACAGAACATATGGGCGTGTATTTTTTACTTTGTTGTTTCGAATTCATGTTTGATAAATTTTGCGTGCACTGGAGTAGATGATGTATTCAGTTCAACCGCAAAATACAATAATAATTAACAAATCAGTGTGTGGAGCAAAGTCGAAGGAAGGGTAAGAAGTAGAGTATTAGATAAGATAAAAACGTGGGCATAACTGGTAAATATTTGAATTCCATATATCTGATTCAGTTGTCAGTGGCATTAATTCAGATTGAAACAGGTTGCATTATTTACGTTTAGAAAATCTGATAAAATTGAACCAGTCCAAAACAAATCATTCGTTTCTTGGCATCATTGAACAGACATAAAAAAGTTGTAGATTCAGGCAGTCATGAGCATGACTCATGTTATTGAATGGCAACCACTTTCCCAACTAAACCACAAACAAAAGGATAATAATACAGGTGAGTGATTGTGATAACTGACAACGGCAAGCCATACTATGACTAACTAAGTACAGGGTGACCCATCTGAAATTGAGTTTCAGTTTTGCTCTCTTTTTAGGTGTTCTATCAAAGATGAAAATTCAAAACAGTTTCTTTTTCTTGGTGGTCCAAATGATGGAAATCGAATCGAAAATGCGGTTTATATGGCAAATCAAGGGTTTTAATTGCCATAGGAAACGCAATTTGAATTCTTCTTTTAAGCCAAGCGAAGTTTTGTTAACTTATTTACTTCAGAAAATCGGAGTAAAAATCGGTATTTATGGCCGGTTTCTCATCATCCCTGTTTCTCGTCATTTTCATGTAGTCGGTGGTCGTTTTAATGTGCAGCATAATCTCTGCAAACGCAAGTTCAACCATTTGTTATCTGTCGAATAATGTAACTGAACATATTAGTATAACCTGGAAAATGTGAAAAATAAATTGGTGTGAACATAACATTACCTACGGCAGCCTACCAGTAACCTCCGCTGTGCGGCCTATTTTCGGACTATTTTCAATGCATTTTCTCTAACTTTAATCTCTGTAACAGTGAACACCACACGTTTCAGTTTTTCAGAGGTAGAACACGCTTCCCGGGTTGCCTGAGCGAGCAAATGCCTGCGGTTACGGTTGAACTGTGGTTTGTGTGCTACAGTACAGCGGAGGGTTATGTTGGTTGGTTGTGTCGTGTTCACACCGTTTTCGTTTTCACGTTTCACATGTTTCAACAATATAGTCAGTCTACACAGATAAAAAATTATGGAACTTGCGTTATGCCGATTATTGAAACGTAAACTAGCAGATATGAAAAAATCGAGTACTGGAATGTTAGTAAATCTGCCAAAAATATGTACCTATTCGTAAGCCCGATTAATTTAAGTAGAAGAGTTACCAAAACTGCCAAGAATTGTCCACAATTTCTAAAATCGAAAAAAAAATGTGGGTTCTAGGGCAATTGCAAAAATCATTTTTAAATGGGACACACTGAATAAACATTATAACCGTACAAACTGTAGGTGCTCGTGATGGGTGGTGTCGTACAAGGATAAACCATATAGGTACATATTTATGTACATTGTTCAGTCTGTGTCCAACTGGTAAACTTGTATCTCTTTTTACGGTTACATATACTGTATGTACCTTGTTGAACGCAGACCAGGTCAGTGTTTGAGCGCAATCTCTGCATTAAATCACATTCACAGATGTACAAATGTCAGATACGGACATGTGGTCGATAATGCATAAAATGCGATCACATTAGTACTGTGTTTCAATAAGATAGTCAAACAATATATTGTAGTAGCAAAGTGCGACGCTAACTGCGGTAAATCGTTCAAATAGTCGAAGCTGCAATGAATTATGTCACTTTATGTTTAGCTTTTGAACTTATGTCACTGCACTCACATACTCACTCATCGTTCCACAGACCAATCATACAAAAACACGGAACTTGTGTTGTGAGCAGTGTTATGTATTTTGTTCTATGCGTTTTGATCAACATACATAGATTGCACTGATTTCACAGTCATTCATATAATTGGTTTCGTTGACCGTAGTTTTCTAAAAGAACTTTCTAATACTGTTCCAAAACAGCACTTTTCATCGGAAATGGCCAAAGTTTGTTGACGAATGAACTGGGATACGGCTGAGTTTCACACTTATTTCGGTCTGATATTGAACGAGTTTGAAGTATGTTCACAGTTTTGACCAAACAATGTTTGTTTTTTTAAGCTACATCTCTCCTCAAACTATGTTTGTTAGGAAAACTCGTTGAACCGACGATACATTCAAATATCATCACATTCCGTCGTTTAAACATACTGTACATACATAGTTTATATGTCATATATAAAGGTTGGATTTCAAAAATCTGGCTGATTCTGAATGCACTTCTGCAGTATTTCATCAATCAGTCTCTATCCGTTTGTTGTGTTAATACATAATCTACGGTATTTACTCTTTCATGTCGAAGTTAAGACCTTCATAAAAAATTTCTTCACCAAATTTCACAGTTCTACACAAGTATCTATTTTAGGAATCATTTAGCAAAATATAGGGCGGATCATCAAATTAAACGCCATTTCAAACATGTCTGAAACAGGCTGTGGTGAATATTATGATTTAGACCTTTTCTGTTGTTTTTTTTGAAAACTTTCTGAAAATGTCAGAACTCAAATAAATGAACTGGTAAATATTGTCTGGCTATGCTAACAAATGTGATACTAAAATGGTGGGATTCAAAAATACATACAGTAGTTGAATATTGCTCGTAATCAGGTTCCTAAATGATTATTTATCCGTAAATGAGTATGGTACTACCTAAAAAATTCTCGCAGCTCCATGAGCAGTAAAAAATAATTTTTAGAAGCTGTTTACTTTTACAGACAAGATGCAGTACATTTACACATGTAAGTATACTTATGTACATAATGATAGGTATGTTCTACATAAATAGTTGGTATGTAAATGAATAGTTATATACATACATAGTTTGATGTTTATACATGAACTTGTGTAACGAACCTGACAGCCAGATTATGGTCGGTGACCTGCCAATCAGGTGGTGTCTGCGATCGATTGAATGTTCCGACTGGAGTGTTGGAACTTGTTGGCTGCTGTTGTCCGACTTGCTGTTGCGATGACGAAGCACAGTCACGGTGCTGGCAGCGCGTTGGCGTCCATGCTGTACGTCACTCATTATTCAACTCACTCAACCAATAACTTATTTATTAACCAGAAGTGAGAGTCACTCATTATTCAACTCACTCACTCACTCAATCAATAACTTATTTATTAACTAGAAGTGAGAGTCACTCATTATTCAACTCACTCAACCAATAACTTATTTATTAACTAGAAGTGAGAGTCACTCATTATTCAACTCACTCACTCACTCAATCAATAACTTATTTATTAACTAGAAGTGAGAGTCACTCATTATTTAACTCACTCACTCACTCAATCAATAACTTATTTAATAACTAGAAGTGAGAGTCACTCATTATTCAACTCACTCACTTACTCAATGAATAACTTATTTATGAACCATAAGTGAGAGTCACTCATTATCAGGGCTGGGGGACTTAATTAAAAGTACCAGGGCTAAAAGTCCCGGGAATTAAGTACCTCATTAAGTGGCACTTGAAAAAAGGGACATTTATTAAGTGCCACTTATTGTTTGTAAAACTTTTCTTTTAGTACCCGAATTTATTTTGTAACTATGTAAAAATACTATGGATTTCTTAGTGATAAATTGACAGAATCCAAAATTCTTTACTTTTAGCCAATTTTAGACGACCTACGACCTTAGCCGTAGAGAAATTAATAAGCACGAAAATAATTTATTGGTACTAAATTCAAATTCTGGAATTCAGTGCCACTTAATTTTCAGGCGACAAATTCAAAAGTGGCACTTTTAAAATGGAAAAAAAATTAAGTGGCACCTAAAAAAGTACTTTTAAATTAAGTCCCCCAGCCCTGCTCATTATTCATCTCACACACTCACTCAAGGAATAGCTCCTTCATTAATTAGAAGTCAAAGACACTCACCATGTGCTCGGTACTGTATAGGTTTTCTGTCTAGAATCTGTGGATTGAGCAGAGGCCAATAATGGAACAACAGGTTGGCGGCGGGAACTCGGGCCTCGGATGGACCACATGCAATCACTGCCAGAACGTACTGTAAATAAGTGAGTGAGTTAATGAGTGGGTGAGTGAGTGAGGTGGTGAATCAGTGAGTAGAGTAAAAGAGGGAATGAGTGAGTTAGTGAGTGAGTGAGTGAGTGAGTGAGTGAGTGAGTGAGTGAGTGAGTGAGTGAGTGAGTGAGTGAGTGAGGGAGTGAGTGAATGAGTGAGTTAGTGAATGAGTGAGTAAGTGAGTTAGTTAGTGAGACGGTCAATGCATGAGTGGGTTGTAATCCAGATAAGGCATTCGCTTCCCCAACCTTGTAAATATCAGGTTGCAATGACATCAGAGTCTCCAGAAGCCATGTGTGATGACCTAAACAGTTGAACTAGCCAAATATCAACAGCATTCAGGGTTGGAAGACCTCAACAGACAACAACAAGTACAACACCACCAACAACAACAACAACAACAACAACAACAACAACAACACCAACAACAACAACAACAACAACAACAACAACAACAAACAACAACAACAACAACAACAACAACAACAACAACAACAACAACAACAACAACAACAACAACAACAACAACAACAACAACAACAACAACAACGACAACAACAACAACAACAACATCAACCACCACAACTAACTTGGCTCGTTTGAGTACATGAACACAAGCATGATCACTGACGGGATTGAACTGACTGCGTACGTCTCATGGAGCTCTTCTGCAATATTACCCTATTTCTATTTGAATAACAGAGCCTAAGCCTAAGCCTACAGGGTGGGCCAAAAAACCATACGATTTTGAAGGTTAATAACTCGAGCTATAAACAACCGATTCAATCGTTCTTGTTTTCATTTGAAAGCCTATATCTAAACTTAAAATCCCTCCAAGTTTAATCTTGTTTTATAGAGTTGCCCTCAAGTTACAGAAGAAAACCCCAAAATGTCGTGTTTTTAGATGAAAAAAACCGGATTTTTTTGATTTAACAAAATGTCCTTTTTGGGCCACGAATTTCTAAATTTAAGGGAATTTCTAATTTTAAGTTCCATTAGGGATATAGAGTTTTATGAGCTCAATTCTAACTTGGAAACCCTGCAAAACCATATTAAGTGCTTTGAAAAAAAAATTCATGACAAATGTCATAGCCGCCATTGACAAATTTTACTCTGAGCCCGGGCTTTGGTGGTTCAGGAAAATGATCAAATCAAGTGTGCCATTCGTTTATCTTTGATCAACAAGGCTTAACTAGTTGTTATTTTATGCATTTAAATTATTGATAAACTGAAATATTCCGCTTACAGTTTTTTTAACACAATAACCCATGCATTTCGGTCACTTTTTCGCTAAAAATACACTATTTTTCAAATTTTCTTCTGTAACTTCAGAGTAGCTCCATGAAACACGCCTAAAATTAGAGAGATTTTAAGTTAAAATATTGGCTTTCAAATGAGAGCAAAAACGTTTGAATCGGTTGTTTATAGATCGAGTTATTAACGTTCAAAATCGTATGGTTTTTATTGGCCCACCCTGTATGTAAGCCTAAAATGAAAACTTACTCTTAGCTTCATACATACCTATTATCTATTGTGATCACACAGTCTGAGCTAACGCCTAACCTAAGCCAAAGCTTAATAAATAAGTAAATGGATGTTAAACACCAAAAAACATTACATTTGCTGGTTGTGGCGAATATCGGCCGGCATGTGTCCTGCCGGCAACGGTCAGGTTATCTATTTCTATGGTCAGGCAAAAGACGAGGGCTTTTTCAATTTACTGTTCAGGTTTGTTCAGTAGTAAATATTTTTTCTATATCAACTGAACAAATTAAACTCACTGATAAAAAAAGACGCACTCTTTCATTCACTCACTCACTCACTCACTCACTCACTCACTCACTCACTCACTCACTCACTCACTCACTCACTCACTCACTCACTCACTCACTCACTCACTCACTCACTCACTCACTCACTCACTCACTCACTCACACTCACTCACTCACTCACTCACTCACTCACTCACTCACTCACTCCACTCACTCACTCACTCACTCACTCACTCACTCACTCACTCACTCACTCACTCACTCACTCACTCACTCACTCACTCACTCACTCACTCACTCACTCACTCACTCACTCACTCACTCACTCACTCACTCACTCACTCACTCACTCATTCACTCACCCGAGCAACGTCTGCTGGAAGTATCTGAGGGTGTTAACGATCTCGAGGCCGCTTGGTGGCTGGCCATTGAGTGTGCGCTGGTGGTAGTCAGTCAACGATCGGATACGAGCCGAAACTGCAATCAAGTACTCTGATTACAAAGAATGTGTGTACGCACAATTATCTGGTTAACACTTTTTTCAACACACCGCAGCTTCATTTTACTCCGTGTAAAACCTACATATTAACAATGTCCATTTGCATTGTTTGCGGGATTAGGGCTAAATTATTGGGGGAAAAACCCAACAGTTTGGAATTCTTAGATCCATCTGAAACCTCGAAAAAAACAGCAATCAAAACTTCCAAAAAAATTTAAAAAAAGCAAAACCTTTGAGAACCGATGGAAGCAATAATACATAGATAGAAAGTGAATAAATTGTAACATATATTTGACAGAGCACGTAAGTTATTCGCAATAACGTACAAGTTTACGGATAAGAATAAAAAAATGTTACTACATACAGAAGATGTGACGATATAAAATGCATTTAATATAACGGATAATTCAAGTTATCCGTTATATTAAATTACTCTTAGTATTTGTTCAAGCACCTACGCCAATCTTTGTGTATCTTCCTGTTGAGAGATCTTAGTTTCTCTTAAAATAAAGAACAACCTGAACGCAATTATAAATTAAGTTGAATGACCTTAATTGAGTTTAATATACCAACCTTGAAATGCGTGAAACGAAGTAATCATGGCGTTGATGTTCAAAGGCTTATGTACATAAGTATTGTATAGTATGTATGTATGTACGTACATACAGTATACAAGTACATATGTATGTATGGTGGTCTAACCTGTGAGTGTCGTAAGCATGTGTGCCAGTCTAAGCCAGTTTGTGCCACAAACAACTCATCCACTCATAACTAATGCACAGTGCACGCCATCCCAATTTGTATGTACATGAGTGCATGTATACATGCATGTACTGTATGTATATACAAGTAATTAAATGCATGTACTGTGTGTATATACAAGTAACTAAATGCATGTACTGTATGTAGATACAAGTAATTAAATGCATGTATGTTTGTACTGTATATACATATCAGTAATTAAATGCATGTATTCTATGTATAGTATTGTATATACATATCAGTATTTAAATGCATATATGTATATACTGTATGTATATATCAGTAATTAAATGCCTGTATGTATGTACTGTATTGTGTATATCAGTAATTAAATGCTTGTATGTATGTACTGTATTGTATATATCAGTAATTAAATGCTTGTTGTATTTATGTATCATGTAAATAATGCTGTAACAATATGTCAACTAACAAGTATAGGCCCGCAACGCGTTCCCTCCGGCCAACATCATCTTGACGCACTTTTAGTAGAATGTGGATTATGTGGAAATGTTACAAGACGTGTTGCATTGAACAAATTGTGGTCGAACGTTTGTTATAAATGCAGACAAGATGCACAAGTACGTACATACTGTATGTCTGTATGTATGTATCATAGACTGATACAACATAGTAATGTAATATTGCTGTTGCCGCAGTGACGATTACACACGCTCTTCATACAAATAATGTTCAATTCCAGTTTGTTTCACAGCTCAATAATTAGGATTTTTTGAAAAAAATACAGTTTTTATCAATCCGTATTCCCATATGAAAATGAGAAAAACACAAATTATGTAACAACTTCTATGGATCTGAGGATTAACGTATGTATGCCAGAACATGTACATGTATGTAATTAAAAAAATAAACATACGGTAGGCAAACTTATAAGACTTAGTGGTATAGTCGCTTTATTGCCGACTAATAACAACTACATACATACATATGTACATACATGTACGGATGTACATATATACAGTATGTACTTACATACAATACGTACAATATGTACTATCCATGTATTGCACAAATGCATGCATACCCGCATGCCGCTGTCACATTCGTTCACATGTGTTATTGAAGGAGTGAGTGAGTGAGTGAGTGAGTGAATAAGTGAATGAGTGAATGAGTGAGTGAGTGAGTGAGTTGAGTTGAGTGAGTGAGTGAGTGAGTGAGTGAGTGAGTGAGTGAGTGAGTGAATGAATGAGTGAGTGAATGAATGAATGAGTGAGTGAGTGAGTGAGTGAGTGAGTGAGTGAGTGAGTGAGTGAGTGAGAGAGTGAGTGAGTGAGTGAGTGAGTGAGTGAGTGAGTGAGTGAGTGAGTGAGTGAGTGAGTGAGTGAGTGAGTGAGTGAGTGAGTGAGTGAGTGAGCGAGTAAGTGAGTGAGTGAGTGAGTGAGTGAGTGAGTGAGTGAGTGAGTGAGTGAGTGAGTGAGTGAGTGAGTGAGTGAGTGAGTGAGTGAGTGAGTGAGTGAGTGAGTGAATGAGTGAGTGAGTGAGTGGGTGAGTGAGTGAGTGAGTGAGTGAGTGAGTGAGTGAGTGAGTTAGTTGAATGAGATGAAAACCAAACGAATCCTCGGTAAATGATTAATCTTTTCACATACAGTGACACACTGTTTGTACAGTAAACAGTATTCTATACACATCACTTTTCTTTATAACTCATTTGACTTTTTATTTATTGCTTTTTTAAGCTAAAGTTAGCAAAATTAGTGAAACCAAAGCGATTTTACACCAAATCTATGTTTTATAGCCTCAATGTGAGCTTAGAACCACTTAAAGTTTGTTTCCTCTTCAAAACAACCATTTTAAAGGTAGTTTTAGTGTGAATCCATAATTCACATTTGTGTAGGACAGTATGTTACTGACAAATTATTATAATAGAAGTTTGTCAGCAGTTTATGTTTTCTCGTAGACAAGCATCTGAGAAAACTTAAATATGCCTATAATATAACGTTATTTTAGGCCGTAATAAAAGCTCTACTTAACAGCAAATAAGTTTATTAACCAGATAAAAAGTACAAAAAACGATGCCTGAGAATTTTGATCGTTTTTTGCAAAGCAAACTTTTAGGTTATCCGGGTGACCGAATAAAACTTGATGAAATTGGCGTGCATATGAACTTTAGGATGACAGCTATGTAACTCGATTGAATCTAATCATTACTGCTACTGCCCTATTTACTAACAGTGAATTTTCAGTTATATACGTAGACTGAGTTCAACTCAAACAAAAAAGATCAACAATGGCGGTTAATGATAAGACATCCTATAAGTGATCACGGCTATTCTCACGAAAGTTCAACTTTTTTCTCTTTCAAATACAGGGTGGGCCAAAAAACCATACGATTTTGAAAGTTAATAACTCGAGCTATAAACAACCGATTCAGTCGTTCTTGTTTTCTTTTGAGAGCCAACACTTTAACTTAAAATCTCTTCAATTTTATTTATGTTTCATAGAGTTGTCCTCAAGCTACCGAAAAAACACCAAAAATCGTGTTTTGAATGAAAAAAAAAACAAAAAAAATTTGTTTAGCAAAATGTTTCTTTTGGGCAACGAATTTCTAAATTTAAAAAGTTCTTAAAGAGAAATAGAGTTTCTGAGCTCTATTCTAACTTGAATACTCTGGAATACTATATTTAGTGCTTGGAAAAAAATCAAGGCGAAGGTCATAGCCGCCATGGACAAATTTAACCCTGAGCTCGGGCTTTGGTGGTTCAGGAAAATGGTCAAATCGAGTGTACCATTCATTTATCTTTGATAAGCAAGGCTTAACTAGTTGTTATTTGATGCATTTCGTTTATCCATAAACTTAAATGCTCCGTTTACAGTTTTTAAAACACAATAGCTCACGCACAACTAAAATTCAAGAGAATTTAAGTTAAATTATTGGCTTTCAATTGAGAGCAAAAACGATTGAATCGGTTGTTTATACATCGAATGGTTTGGTCTTTTTGGCTCACCCTGCGAAATTCTACTAAAATATATAGATAGATACTGTATGTACAGGGTGTCCCACTTAAAAGTCCGGTTTTGTTTTCGGTCTAACTTTTGCAGTGTTCGATGGATTTCAAAAATTTTTGCGTCATTCGAAAGACAATTCTTGAAAATTTTGTTTGCTGGAAACGAAACTGAATTCGGACATTTCTTCCGTTATTTATGCTAGTTATACGGAAGCACCCCATTTTGGCGAAAAATTAGGTTTTTTCCTTTACCTTTTCTTCATGTTTGATCTATAAATTAAACTTATAACGTCTTTCTGCATGTCAGACTATTTATATTTAGTCATAAGATCACATATAATCATTTATTATTTTTAAAAAACCTAATGAACCCTTTTAAAATCCAAAATGAAGTCCGTTTTGACTGTCTGCACTAAAATTTCTCATTTTTGTGCAAATGCAAGAAATATCGAAAAAATAGTCGCGAACAACAATCATTCACATTCTTTGGTCTACAATCAGAAGAAAAAAAGCAGAAAAATCGGATTTGAAAACGTTTCAAAGTGAAATATTGATTTAATTTTTTTTTGGGAAAAACTGATTTTTTTCAATGTCAAAATTAGGTGTTTTTATGGAAATGGCGTAACTACCGATACAAATGTCCAAATTCAAATTTATTTTAAGCAAACAAAAATTTCAAGAATTATCTTTCGAATGACGTTTAAATTTTTGAAATCCGTTGAACACTGCAAAAGTTATGCCGGAAACAAAACCGGACTTTTAAGTGGGACACCCTGTACAAATGCATGTACGTACAAATGTATAGCAGTGAATCTACATACATAGACCTCATCTACATATCTGTATGTACGTAATGGCACTTAGCATAATCCACACAACTGCAGGCGCGCACCGTCTGATTTTGATGGCATACAGGGTTTCCTATATACAGGGTGGGTATTTAACAGATTTTGATGACTCAAACCGTCAGTTTTACTAACTTTGACTGTATTTTAACATGCAGCTCATCATTGATTTATCAAAAACAGGCTGTAGTTGACCAGAAACAGACCTTATTGAGCATGATATCAACATTAATATGGTGTCTCAGTGTCTGATACTTAGAAAAACTTTGTTTCTTATAATTCTGGTTAATTATTGTCATTTTGCTGTAAACTCATAAAAGCAAAAAATTGTTTTGTATTGGTTTTCATTATAAAAACAGTAACTTTGCAGTATCAGTCTTATAGTTTCTTGAAAACTACAATTCTATAAATTATATTTCTAATCGTTTAGAGTATGTAAATTCGAAGACTCTTGGTTGGAAGTGTCAGATTTTACTAGTGTACATTTTCATATAGAGCCATTCATTATTGAACTTAACAAGTTTAGAAGTTCATTGCCCAAATAGAAAGATTTTGCTGAACTGAAAAATGCTGAGTTTGTTTCTCCCAAAACACGATCATTTTTCTTCGGTGACTGAAGCTCAGCTTTATAAAACAATACTAAAGTTCAGTGATTTTCAAATGAGAGCAACAACAATATTAGGTCGGCCGGGCGTTTTTTTGGTCCGGCCAACCTAATATTCCGTTTCGGCCATAGTTAACCGATTTTCATATTTTATGCGGCATGTGAAGGAGAATTTTCGAAAATTTGAAATTGCTTTTCTATTCCTTTGTTGAATTTACGAAAGCCCTTCATTTCCGAAAAGCATCAGTGGTTACTTCCTGTTTTGTCGCGTATAAATCAGAATTAACAATAATATTTTGACCAATAAGGTTAAAAAAGGTACATATGTAGCCAAACCTTGAAAGCCAAAGAAAAAATATAGGCCTCGTAACTGGTTATAAGAAAATCCAAAACGTGGCACAGAATTACTTACTTGAGAATCCGGTTCTGGACTCGAGAATCTGATTAAAAGAAATTTATAAAACGTGGCACAGAAAATTAAATACATTACTGGAAATCTCGTTGGATATGCAAACCGCTAAAAAGTGTGAAGAGACGATAATCATATCAACTCTTTATTAGCTCTACTAGTCTGTGTAACTTGTGGTTACTTGTTTAGGAGGTCATCGATCAGGATATTACTTTATCAGCTTTATTATAGTGTGCTAATTAGGGTCACTTGTTTATGATGTCATTGCTCAGGATATTACTTCAAATTCTGATTTATGCGCGATGGAACAGGAAGAAACCACATATTTTTTCTGATCAGGGACCTCCGTTGATTAAGAGCAAAATGTTGGAATACACAAGCTATTTAGATAAAAATATTAAAATTTGTTAACTTTAGCAAAAACCGAAACATAACGTAACAAAATACATCATCTTTGGCGCATCATTTTATGATTCCGAGACCACAAAAATACTCGATGTAGGTTGTTTAGTTTTGTCGAGTTTTAGAAACAGGTCGGAATGGAAACAAAGGGATAGGCAAATACACGGCTCATCTCGCAGTTTTAAACATTTTCAAGATGTGGGCGCAGCGTTAGGAAGAGTAAATTGAGCTTTTAGTTTTGACCTGGAAATCGGGACACTTATGAAGAGGTACATAAATAGTTCATATGTATGTTCATATGTATTTGTATAAATACACAAGTACATATATAAGAAACAGACATTGTAGGCGTACAGACGTACATACATATATGTATGTAGTATGTTTGTACTGTATGTATGTATGTGTGCTGTAAATCAATGCGTTTAGTATGGCTTATATACACATATACATACAATACATACACACATATGTACATACATACATAGAATACATACATACATATATACATACATACGTATGTACGTGTATCGGATATGCCTGCGCTCGATTGGACGGCTTGACTTTTATTAGGCAGTACCAAGCCGGTGGGCGCCAGGGGCACAATCAACTCCTCTAACCTACGTATGTATGTATGTATGAAAATTCATATCTATATGCATACATGAACATATGTATGTATATATAAACATACATATGTGTATATGTACATAAAAAATATATATATAATAATGTATAAATGGAGTGTAAGGCGGTGTATTATAGTTAGGTGTGCCTCCATATGATTACGTTGACTAGCACGGGGCACTTGCTGTTGTGCCAAGAGAGCATGCAAGCCATCGAACATTACTGGTGGTTGGGTTGTGTGCCCCGACTATTATACCACCCCCACCACCATTATACCATCCCACTGCCATTCGCAAAAGCAAACCACACCCGGCATTCGTTCCACATGTACATACGTATTCACACGTATTCATGTACAATCGTACGAATGTACACGTAGAATATAGAATGGGCGAAACTAATGATTTGTAGTCAATCACTACATGAAAACACACATTTAATTTTTTTTGCATTCATTTAAATGTCTTGTGAGACCTATCATTCCTAATTATATTATACAGCTTTATAACTGTATAAAGCTGAAAACCCAACAAATTGTTTTTTTAACAAACCGGCATTGACGATTTAGAGAAATGAAATAGATCAGTATGAATAAAACAGAAATAAACAGAAAAATCCTATTCGTGAAGTAGGCCTATTTTATGTAGACCTAGTGTATTCATACAAAATACCTAGTGTATTCATATAACGAAGCTTCACTAGTTACACTTGGTTTGGACACCCGGTATGTACATACATATGCATGTTCGTATGTACATACCATAGATTACCTTTAACTGTTACAGTATTCTGCAAAAGAATTATATATATAAAAAAATATAAAAATACACACAGTAAATACGGTATATGGAATAAATACATTTGTCAATTGCAGGCTGTAAAACCCTTGTGATAATACACGGTGTATTAAAATTGTGTGCATTGCATTTATACAATAACGACTAACACGTGTAATGTTTGAGCAGAAACGCCATTTGGTCAACGTTCGCTTAATATTAGTTTTGCTGTTATTATTAATTAAAATTTATTATTATTAATAATATTTTAACAATTCCTATTATTGTGTTGTTGTTGTTGTTGTTGTTGTTGTTGTTGTTGTTGTTGTTGTTGTTGTTGTTGTTGTTGTTGTTGTTGTTGTTGTTGTTGTTGTTGTTGTATAGGTAGTAAGTAAAGCTCAACCATGTATTGTGCCAAGTCGTCACATGCATATCATGTTTAATTGCACATTTCCACCTATCTTACAGGGTGACCCAGCGACATGCCCTAAAATTACACTTTCTAGCCAAGTATATCGCATGAATCTTTGAATAACTTACTGATAGTTCCACTATATGGCTGAAATATACGATAGCTAATACCATAAATCTAAATTACTGGAATCAGTGTTCGATTTGATCAGTTATTCCACCTTTTATCGGATACTGAAAACATAACCGCAATTTCTAGTAAGAATTGACAAGAAGGTGCGGATAAAAAAGTTTGAAAAAAGCGATTTATTCGATAAAGAATTTACTTGGACTTCTGAAATATAACTCTTCCTGCTTTTTATCACAAATTAAAAGAAAAATTCGGTCTTTTGTATCACTGCTTATTTTCGATGAAAATGCTCTGAAATGTGGTCGCGTTAAGAACACGTACAGGCTTATTGCTGGATCAGCTGTAAAACACGCAATACTGAACCAAATCAAAATTTTTAAGATTCAGCGTATCATTCGAAGAACGTACTATCTTTTTTGAAATATCGGGTTTGTATCTGGAACGAATAAAAGGCTACTGAAAAAAGTTATTGATCACACCTCTCTGGGACACCCTGAAAGTTCGATTTATAAAATAACAGGAATGTGGTGGTAAAATAGGATAGGATCAATTATATGTATGTACAGTACCCTTTCAGTCGGACCGACTTAAGCGAAATTCTTTGCAAGAGAAAGCGTTGTTGCATGTTGGAAAATACATTAACAATGGACTGTCAATAAATGTGATGTTGTCTTTTGCTGGGCTGGGACTTTGGATTACCGAAGCGAATAGCAGAGCCTTATATACCACATTCGTAGTGACTACACAAGTAAAACAAGCTGACGGCCAATATCTGAAAGTGCAGGGCACATCATCACGGTCTCCGTTATCTTCGAGGTTCGCATCTTGGCGCCCTAGCCACTAGAATAGACAGCCACATTGTTAATCAATAGAAACGACTTTTTCACTTATTCTTGTTAATTCAAAAGGTATGCGAAGCATCTGTGGCAACTCTGTTAATATGATTCTGTTATTTTCAAAGAAAAACAATCGTTCACATGGCAAAACTAGCAGTTGTGTTTGGCTAAGAACTGTACTTGTGTGAGTTAACAAAACTAGCAATTGTTCAGTTGGTAAAACGACTGTACTTGTGTGAGTTATCAGAACAACACTTGACAATGGTAATATAATCTTCAAAACGCATTGCATTCTTATTCAACTGTATTCGGCATAAAACAAGCCATTTTTTTATACAAGCACAAAGTTGGACTGCGATTTACTAAACACTTTATAACTAATGTAAACTTATTGACACACTAGACCTTCGGGTTGTACCGTTCTTTCACAACAGTTAGAATTCTCGTGTGGGGTAAAACATTAAATTACCGTATATGACTTAAAAATTCTTTGATTTTACCTTTTCTAACTATGGTCGCCATTTTAGAATACCCACACGAGAATTTTAACAGTTCTGAAAGATTGGTACAACCCGAGGGTCTAGTGTGTCATTAAGTAACAAACAATTAAATCAGTAGGTGTGAAAACTAGTGTGTCAATGAGTGTAAAACAAGTTTATCGATAAGTTCAAAAACAAGTGTAAGGAGAAGTGTAAAACAAGTGTATTAATAAGTGTATAAAGAACTGACGGACAAGTCTAAGCCAAAACCACCAATTGGGGTTCACCGGATGGCATACATATTGTACATGTACATGTAGGTACATTTATGAACCTATACATCCAGTACATACAGTATGTATGTATGTATGTACATATGTACAAGAGGCGCGTGTATGTATGTATGTACAAGGATATACAGGGTGTCCCACTTACATATAAGTCCGGTTTTGTTTTCAGTCTAATTTTAGCAGTGTTTGATGGATTTCTAAAAATTTTGCGTCGAAATTCAAAAATTCGAAAGACAAGCACTGAAAATTTTGTTTGCTGCAAACGAAACTGAATTCGGACATTTCTTCCGTTATTTATGCCAGTTATACGGGAGCACCCCATTTTGGCGAAAAAATTAGTTTTTTTCCTCTACCTTTTCTTCAGGTTTGATCTATAAATTAAACTTATAACGTCTTCCTGCATGTCAGACTATTTATATTTAGTGAGAAGATAGCAAATTATCTTTTATATAAAATCTAGTGAACCTTTAAAAACCCAAATGAAAGCCCTTTTTGACTGTTTGCACTAGATTCTTCATTTTTGCGCAAGTGCAAGAAATATCGAAAAATATTCGCGAACAACAATAACTCATATTCGTTGGTTTACAATCAAAAGAAAGTAAGCAGAAAATATGATCTGAAAACATTTCAAGTTAAAATAATTAATTTTTAATTTTTTTGGGTGTCTTTTGTGGTTTTAATTTCAATGTCAAAATTAGGTGTCTTCGTAAAAAACTACCGGAAGAAATGTCCAAACAAAAATTTCAAGAATTGACTTCCGAATGATTCTTAAATTAAAAAAAATCCGTTGAACACTGCAACAGTTATGCCGAAAACTAAACCGGACTTTTAAGTGGGACACCCTGTACATACTGTGTGCAGTGCAGATACAAAACCTTTGCATCCATGTAGGCAGAGTATTTTATGCACCTACATACATACATTCATACCTACACACATGTGTTACAGCAAATGTTTCCTGCAACTACTATTGTTTTGAAGTGTCACAAAACTCTCGGAAACTATCGTCATTTTTTCAAGTTTTCTTGAATTAGAAGTTCCATACATACATGGTGATCTAAAAACTGTCATTACAAAGTGAATATCTTGTGATACAAATGTCCGATTAAACTGAAAATCCCAGGGATTAACATCATATTGAGTTAGATAAACCTATTTTATGCATATTATCTGCAACAGTTACATAATTCAAGCAACTGCAATTTTGCCTATGGATTAGGACACTTGAACACAAGTAGTGTGGCTTAATGATGATAGTTTTATTAGCTTAGGATTGAGCTTCGGCTCAGCCTGATGCAAATCTTAAAAGACGAAATGTATGCCACATTGATTTTTTCAAGGTTAGGCTTATGTTCAGGAAAAAAAGGGCTCAGACTTTGACCAAGCTTGAAAACAAGTACAAAACAAGCACATTCCACACATACAGGGTTGGCCGTAAATTTTTTTTGAAGGCCAGTCACGGAGAGAATTTGCTCCGATTGATCAAATTATGATGCTGAACTAAACTCAAAGTTAACAATAAAAATCGATTCTGCTGTTATTTTTCTGATAAACTGAACACAAACTTATATAATCATGGATGAAGTAAAAATGTGTTAAAAAGGAGACCTTTATGAAAAATAGTGCTGTTTGTCATTCAGTAAGTACTATTTTTAATAATATGTATATAATAAGAAACCATATTTCGTATGCCAAAAAACTGAAGAAAACGTATTTAAGATTTTTAACATGTTCGGCACGTAAATTTGGTTTGTTGATTACGTCTTGGCAAATCCAATTCAATGCCGGATATTAAAGGCACACTTTCGTACACAAACAAACTGAAAAGAAGGAAATGTGTGATGGCCTGTAGCATTATAAGACTTATGTCTATTGTGGCATTTTACTTTAACCTACGAGGTAGCTAAAAACGTGACCATTTTGAACAGATATTAAGAAACTTGTACAGTTATAACAGTTTATTCAACGTACTATTAAAACACCATAATTTTAAGGTTTTAATGAGCCCAGAATTTAGTAAAGAATAAATCCCCGTAAAAAACCAATAGGGTTTCTCCACCGTGGTGTGAAACATAAGTATTCACAATAACGTTTGCAACAAGTTGTTGTCTACGCTTAAAAAGCAAATAATGAAGTAATGCTTTGCAAGCAGTTTTTAGCGTCTGAAACATGAAAATACGAAATTAATGTTGACTCTTACATGAAGGAAGAAAAACGCTCCTAATAGCAATAATCTGTGTTCGGTAACAATAATCGGCGGAACCGGCAGAATCTAATCCATAATCCGTCATTCACTATTTAGTGGTTGCGAAACATCGTTGCTACGTACATATCAGATCCGTCTCATGAAAAATTATACCAAAGTGGTTGTACTTGAAAACGCGTTGTGCTGATTGCAGATAGGTTGTAAGTAATAGTCAAGTCATACAAGACGTCATGTCATCATACATTGGCAACGTGGCACAATACAATGGCACACTGACATGGTGCGTGCTCTCGTACAGATCACTTACATCTCATCAATTATGCATGTCACCATTAAAACACCATCCCAAAACCTAGAAGTCTTTAAAAAGTCTCTGTTTGAATATATATGTATAAGGTTTTAGCCCGTAACGTTAGCAGATAAAAAAAGGTATTTAATTTTTTGACCGACTTTAAACAAACAAGTCCTCTATTTATGTGTGTATGTATGCATGTATTTCTCATCAAAAACTCAAGTAACTTTGTCCTAAACCTTGAATTCATCGATTCCGTACAAAGATGAAACATCCTTGGTTGAATTCACTACAGGAAAAATATGTTTCAAAAACCGTTGTGCAGGAAACCGGAGTATTTGTTTGGATTTATGTTGTATGTGAGTTACCAAACTGTTGGAGTACTTGGTTGGATGGATGTTATGTGACTAACCGAACTGTTGGAGTACTTGATTTAATGGGTTTTATGTGACTAACCGAGCTGTTGGGGTACTTGATTTAATGTGTGTTATGTGACTTACCGAACTGTTGGACTACTTGGTTGGATGGGTGTTATGTGACTAACCGAACACTTGGAGTACTTGATTGAATGGATGTTATGTGACTAACCGAGCTGTTGGAGTATGAACTTGATTTAATGGGTTTTATGTGACTTACCGAACTGTTGGAGTACTTGATTGAATGGATGTTATGTGACTAACCGAGCTGTTGGAGTATGAACTTGATTTAATGGGTTTTATGTGACTTACCGAACTGTTGGATTACTTTGTTGGATGGGTGTTACATGTATGTGACTAACCAAACTGTTGGAGTACTTGATTGAATGGATGTTATGTGACTAACCGAGCTGTTGGAGTATGAACTTGATTTAATGGGTTTTATGTGACTTACCGAACTGTTGGATTACTTTGTTGGATGGGTGTTACATGTATGTGACTAACCAAACTGTTGGAGTACTTGGTTGGATGGGTGTTATGTGACTAAACGAACTGTTGGAGTACTTGATTTAATGGGTGTTATGTGACTAACCGAACTGTTGGATTACTTGGTTGGATGGGTTTTATGTGACTAACCGAACTGTTGGATTACTTGGTTGGATGGGTGTTATGTGACTAACCGAACTGTTGGATTACTTGGTTGGATGGGTGTTATGTGACTAACCGAACTGTTGGATTACTTGGTTGAATGGGTGTTCTGTGACTAAGCGAACTGTTGGAGTACTTGGTTGGATGGCTGTTATGTGACTAACCGAACTGTTGGATTACTTGATTGAATGGGTGTTATGTGACTAAGCGAACTGTTGGATTACTTGATTGAATGGGTGTTATGTGACTTACTGAACTGTTGGAGTACTTGATTGGATGTGTGTTATGTGACTAACCGAACTGTTGGATTACTTGATTGAATGGGTGTTATGTGACTAAGCGAACTGTTGGATTACTTGATTGAATGGGTGTTATGTGACTAAGCGAACTGTTGGATTACTTGATTGAATGGGTGTTATGTGACTAACCGAACTGTTGGAGTACTTGGTTGGATGGGTGTTCTGTGACTAAGCGAACTGTTGGAGTACTTGGTTGGATGGGTGTTATGTGACTAACCGAACTGTTGGAGTACTTGATTGGATGGCTGTTGTTGTGGTGGTTTATATGCAGACTGGTCTTGTTCGTGTTGACTGCTACCCCGAGCACGTAAACGGTCATGAAGTCGCATTGACAGACGAGACGTATCGAACGGCATATTGAGTATTGACTGGATTATTGATTAGTGATTGCAGTTTGGCTCCTAGCCGGGATAGAACCAAAATTAATCGCAATTATTCCTTCCGTTTCATCATGTTATATCTCATTTCAGAGATTTCTAAAACGACTTTCTTTCTCAAAGAAAATATAACGATGGGTATAGGAAAAATAAGAGTGAATAATTTGGTTGAAATTTTAAACAGGAACTCAAGGAATACATACAGAATTATGTAAAGATTTTGTGATATGCATATTAACTTTATACAATGTTATGTGTGTAAAGACTATAACGTACTCTACATTTACACATGATTATCCACACAAAAGTGGTGACAGCGTCGGATTCAGCGAACATATCGTAACTACATATATGTAGCTCGATCATAAACGGACAAGTGCAAACTAAGATTTTCCGGTATAACTTTTCCGAATCACAGGAAAGTTTATCAGGCACGGATCAAACTTTCGTGTGAACCTTTTTCACGGCAGGGATTTTTTTTCGGCGCTAATTCAACATTTTGTTCACATTTTTGAAACATTAAACAAAAAATTAAAATAATAATAGTTGGGACACAAATTTTTTTATTAACTTGCTGACTGAAAAATATCCAGTTTATGTAGGTTATCACGATTTCATGGTTCGGCAAATGTGATTTGGGGTTTCAAGTAGTTACAAATGTTAGACCAAAAATGTCCCGCTGGGTCGTTTGTGATTGAGCTATACATATACTGTATGAGCCCCTGTCACTAAGAATCGACAGGTCCAGGAAGAAAATCATTTGTCGTGAAACCACCTCGGATGCCAGTGAAAATCAGTTTCTGTAATAAATATATATCACTGGTCACGATTCACCTGGTCCCGTACTTCAAATCTAAAGATATTTGCGAATTAATAGCCTAGAGGGCACTAAAAAAATTTCCAAACGCATGCATTTGCTACAAAGGCTTGTGGCAAGAAATTCCTTTGAATTTGGTACTCCATATTTCAAACAGATAACTGTTAGACGCTTAAAATACTCCTAAGAGAGTTTCAAGGAAAATGAATGGACCAACATTTTTGTTTACCGGTTTGACCGCTGCCGATTGACCGCTTTTTTGCCTCTTAAAAGTTTTTTTCACGCAGATTTCAGTAGGGAACGTTTTCGGTTCGGATTTGAACTAAAATTTTGCGTGAGTTTTATTCGCAAGGTTCTTAAGAATAAGGGAATGAAAGGAATTTGAGCTCAAATTCTACTTTGAATGTTTTCCAGATTATTTTCAAACTGTCTAAGCTGTGTATTTGAAGGCTAGGTCTAAGCTATGTACATATGTAGGTCTAAGCTACGTGACTAGGTGTTGATTGACCCGTGGTAGTACAAAAAAGTAACCAATAAATACAAATATAAATACAAAACTCTGAGCACGGGTGTGCATCAAAAATAGCAGATAGGGCTGTGAAATGAAATAGCGAGCGATTGATTGCCTGGGGATGAGTGGTGGTCATGAGCAACGTGCTGCCATTAAAACTAAACAAATAACGCACTCAAATCACAGCTTCAGGCACGACATATTATTGAACATCTAAAACGGTTTTGTCTCTTGTTACATCACTAACTTTGTAACAACTTAATTATACGTTTGAAAAGCTTTTAACGGCATGTCACCAAGCTTTTCCTGAGATTGAAAATTAGTACAATATGAAAAGGCTAACTCAACTTAATGCATACATATGTATGTATAGGCTTGGCATAGGCTTAGGCTTAGGCTTAGTATAACGCTTGAAAAGGCTGACTAAACTATGTACATACAATACATTCGTATATTAACTGGTACATATTTGCTCTCTATTGACCATTTCTCATTTTAAAAGTATGAAGTGGAACACTCTGTGACTGTATGTATGTATGTAGTTAACAAGTGACGTATATGTACAGTAGGTTGACTCCACTGTACTGTATGTAGCTGTGACAACCATCCCGAGGGAATAACATTCATACAAGTACTATTCACTCTACTGCACACTTACAGTCAGTGTCGTATGTACGTATGTGTTATGTATGCCATTAGTTTCACAAATTAGGGCCTTTGAAACCATTGGACAAATACTTGGATCAACATTTTGAGTATACATCAATGCATAAAGTATACAAGTAACGTTTTGACATGAAAACTAATGTAACGTTTTGGCAATGCTTGATGGGTCCAAACGTTACTAGGAAATAGTGAGTGTGCTTTAGTATAACCATAAGTATTTGAACATAAATCTACTGTTATCGAATAGTGTAGAATAATTGGCGGTACGTAACAGTGAACAGAGAAGCATAGTTAATTCGGGGTTCGGCAATACTTTTCATGTACCGTTTGAACTTTGAACCAATGAATTTACAAGCATGTGTATCCAATCGAACCAATGAATATACAAGCATGTGTATCCAATCGAACCAATGAATATACAAGCATGTGTATCCAATCGAACCAATGAATATACAAGCATGTGTATCCAATCGAACCAATGAATATACAAGCATGTGTATCCAATCGAACCAATGAATATACAAGCATGTGTATCCAATCGAACCAATGAGTATACAAGCATGTGTATCCAATCGAACCAATGAATATACAAGCATGTGTATCCAATCGAACCAATGAATATACAAGCATGTGTATCCAATCGAACCAATGAATTTACAAGCATGTGTATCCAATCGAACCAATGAATATACAAGCATGTGTATCCAATCGAACCAATGAATATACAAGCATGTGTATCCAATCGAACCAATGAATATACAAGCATGTGTATCCAATCGAACCAATGAATATACAAGCATGTGTATCCAATCGAACCAATGAATATACAAGCATGTGTATCCAATCGAACCAATGAGTATACAAGCATGTGTATCCAATCGAACCAATGAATATACAAGCATGTGTATCCAATCGAACCAATGAATATACAAGCATGTGTATCCAATCGAACCAATGAATATACAAGCATGTGTATCCAATCGAACCAGACCCTTTTCAGGCAAACAAGGAGAAAATTAAAAAATTAAGATTGCATTGAATCGCTTTAATTCCTGACTTAATTGTACACCAGCACGTAATACAAATATTGATGGTTATTCTTTTGTTAACAATTGGAATTATTTGTTTAACAGCATGGATTTTCTCAAGCGAAATTCGAAAACAATCTTGGAAATGTTTATTGCAGTGATTGCATCAAACATAATACATCAATAAGCAATAAGAATTGAGTTGCAAGAAACCAGCAACGGGCGTTTTATGTACATGTATAGGCCTCATAATTGACTATAAGAAATGGTTTAAACTGCGAGAACCCGTTTGAAAATTTCTTAGAACCATATTCTTACGTCCAGAACCGGTTTCTCGAGTAAGGCATTTTCTGTGCCACTTTTTTGGATTTTCTTATAATTAATTGCGAGGCCTATATACATAGTCGAATTTTTTAGTTACGACATGTTTCAGATTTTTTTTTCGTGTAAAATTTTTTCTTCAAACCCAAATTGCAGCTTCCGACCGCCGTAAGGGTTCCATTAAAATGTTGATCAGGACTTTGAAGACGTTTCTAGGTCAATTCGAACACGCTCTACACGATGGAGTTGAGTTTTCGCCGATCCGAGTTTCGTATCGCGCGGTCGGAAGCAGCAATTTGGGGTTGAGGGAAAGGTTTTACACACAAAAAATCCTTGAAAAGTCGTAACCAAATAGTTCGACTATATAACACATACATACATACATACATATGTATGTTGTCACGACAAGCGCTACCACATTATCATGTCCGAAATGTACAGAAGATACCGTGGCTGTGCGCGAGTGCAAGTTTGGCGGAGGCATGTCCAACCGTAATTGGGTTATTCGGCACTGCTACATGCACTTACATATGTACATACATTCGTACATACATACATACATATATACATACAAACGTACATACATATTGTACGTACATACATACATACATACATACATACGTACATACATTTATTCCATTTATCGAGTTAAGTTTCATTTCAACCCGTCGCTGAATATCTGACACGGAAGTTATTTAAATTCGCGGCTGTTTCCTGCACAGGAAAAAAACAAAAGCACCCGTCTCAACCCAAAAATTAAGAAAAGTTTCAGGTATGTACGTGTAATATAATCACAGAATTTCCAGTGGACAGTGAAAAAATGATAAAATATCATTGATCATTGACCATCATCTAGTATGGCTGTTTTGATAACCAACTCAAATGAAAGCTTGCTTGGACAACAATGATCTCATGTTTTTATTCTCCCACTTCAAGTGGTTTATTTCACGTAACACGAGCTCTCACCAAAAAGTTACACTTTTACAAATTAATTATGAATTTGTGCTCATACGGGTGCTCGACGGCCAAGAATTCGAAATAATTGTCGTGTCGGGAATATGCTGACAGGTTAAAATGAAACTTACATATACATACATACAAACTGTACGTTAATATGTGTGTATATACATTCATAAACACGTACATAGACATGTTGTACATGTTTACATACATTTTGGCTAAGCACATGGACATTGATACGAAGGTACTCGATGTGATGATGTAATGGATGGCATTCGTGGGTGTCTTGATTGGAATCTGGCAGGATGGATGGGTCTGTGGTGGCACTTGAGTGGGTCTATCAAGGCCGTATTCACTCAATTTGGTGGAAATACGTTGTGAGCATTCATCAATGTCAAGTCCGTGTC
Organism: Daptonema setosum; assembly: GCA_964036265.1. Classification (NCBI taxonomy): domain Eukaryota; kingdom Metazoa; phylum Nematoda; class Chromadorea; order Monhysterida; family Xyalidae; genus Daptonema; species Daptonema setosum. The sequence continues at coordinate 351,974 of OZ038444.1, forward strand.
CATACCGATTCAACCAAAATCACACTTGCAACCATAATACACAATAATCGGTGCTTACATCCAAAGGCTGCTATGAATGTACATATGTATGTACCTTCAGGTATATGTACTTATGTATATACATGTTTTCTATGTGGCATTCAAGTGGACACCTGGAAAACTAGTGCCTGTAAACAAATATCGCATGTACATGTCTCAATCCAAAATCAGGGTAGGTAAAAATAATTACACAAAATAAGCAAAACCTATTATCAAGGTTCGGACGATAGTCCGAGACCTTAATATGGTTCGATGGTAAACTCCAATTTGGAAGATTTTGACGATTTTTCGTTGAAAAACGATTCGTTGCATAGAGTTATCTAATTTTAGTTAGCATTATCATTTTCCCCGTAAAAAGTTGCGTCAGTGTATAAAATTTTGTTTACATACATCAAGCCATGCGGTTTTGAGAGCCCATTTTGTGTTCCAGAAAGACTTTTTCCGTTTTTTTTCTGTACCCCCATTTTGGTGACAAGGGTAGTTCCATAGAGCTAGAAGGCTGAAAATTGAACATGTGGTGTGTCATAGGCTATCTACACAGATTCCTGATACGCATTGGGACCAAATTAGTATTTTTCAATTTTTTGGTCGTTTTTCCGAAAATTTGGTAAAAAACGTCCAAAAATCGCAGGCTAATTTTTTTGTTTTCACTGCTTCTTCAGTTAGGGTCCAGCATTAGCAAAAATATTTTTACCTGTTCTGTGTAACACCTATGGGTGACGGAATCCAACGTCAGTGATGAATTTGCTTGAACACAACAAAACCGTCCACGGGTAAAGTGAAGCCACTTTTTCGCAACTTTTAGCGAAATTTTCGGTTTTTCGCTATTTCAACCCACAAACCTGCATCTGTTGCATTTCATCAACACTACAGCATATATACAGTTTTAGCCACTGAATCCGAAAATGACATTAGTTTTCGTGATAAAGTTTGTTTGCAAAAGTTATGATGTCATCGTATTCAATCATGACAAAAAATCGAATTTCTGTCATTTTAACCTACCAAGCTCCATCTGATGCAATTGATAAACACTACCGCATTCTTACAGTTTCAACCACTAAATCCGAGAACGACATTAGATTTTATGAAAAACGTTGTTTGCAAAATTTTTTTATGTCATCGTGGTCAATTACGACAAAAATCAAATTTTCGCCATTTCAACCAACAAAGCTACATATGATGCAATTGATAAACACTACAGCATATATACAATTTTAACCACTGAGTCCGAAAATGACATTAGATTTCACGAAAAACGTTGTATGCAAAAGTTATGATGTCAATTACGACAAAAACCGAATTTTGCTTTTCCGAATTTTATTTGCCCTTTTTTCGTTCAAAGTTGCATCTGAGGCGATCGATCAACACAACAGCATATTTACATTTTCAACCACCGAATCAGAAAAGGACATCAGATTTCATGAATCACAGTGTTTGCCAAAGTTATGAAGTGATCGTCGTAAAATTTCGCAAAAAATAGAATTTTCGTCTTTTCAACCCACAAAGCTGAATCTGATGCATTCGATATAGCACATAAACAGTTTTAGCCACTAAATCCGGATTACCTGAGTCCGGTAAATGTATTCATTTCACGTTTATTTTATGTGATTGAGTGCAGTGAATAAATGTTCACACATAAAAAAGACAGAAACAAGAAATAAAAATGCCCAAAAGCATGTTGAGTCACTAATATGGTTCTTATTAGAGCTGATCGTAAAAAGTGAGAGACAAGAATTCGATGGTGGTAAAATTAATTTTCATTTTATAAACTCTGCAGCTGACAATAAGGAAACATTTATCATGGTAAACAATAAAAATAAGAAGAGTAAAAGTTAGGCCTAATGATTACTCATTGAAAGAACCATATTCCGGACTTATCGGTGAGAATATCCATCATGTTTCCATAAAAGCAAACATATCATTTTTACACGCTTGGAAACATTATAAGGGTAATATTTGTACCAAAATTCGATTGGTTTTTTCAAAACTTATTTGGTCCCTGAATTCATATGCAGTGTCCCGTCGATAATAAATTTCTATTTCTTGTTGAAACATCTAATTTGGGTCTTCAACTTGATCGCGCCTACGGAGCGGAACTCTTAAAAGCGCACCGTTCATTTGCGGAACTATATTAGCGGAACTGTTCGCATCGGAACCGTTAAGTGGGGATCAATACCCAGCGGAATTATTATAAGCGGATCCGTAAAAATCGGATTTTTATAAACCGGATCGTTTTTTAGCGGAACTGTACCCAGCGGATTTTTTCATTTCCGGATATTTCAAAGTAAAAAATCGGAAGTATTAAAATCGGAAGTGTTAAAATCGGAAACGTCAAAAGCGGAACTTTAAAAAGCGTAACCGTCAAAAGCGGAACTGTTATAAAATTGCCCTTCATGAGTGAAAAACCACGCTGGACACCTCCGCTTCGCGGTGCTAACGGTCCAAGGCGGGGGCATAAAACTTAGGTTTCAGTGTAGGCTTAGGCTTAGGCTTAGCCTTTGGAGAAGGGCTCAGGCGCTACGCGCCCAAGCCCTTCCCAAACCCTAAGCCTAATCCTAAGCCTAAACTGAAAACTAACTCTTAGCCTCATACTCGGCGATCTCGCTTAGAACGAACAGTCTGTGCTAATGACTAAGCCGAAGCCTTATAAACAATAGTAGGCCCTCCAAATGTTAATAGCAAAAAAATTTACTTCACCGAGTTCCGCAAAACTAATTTCCGGAATTTAAGGTTCCGCTGTCATAAGTTCCGCAAAAAACATATCCGCAAAGAACGGTTCCGGAAACAAAATATCCGCAAATAAACTTCCGCTGGCAAGACTTCCGCTTTTAATAAATCCGATTTTAACAGTTCCGATGAAAAAAAATCCGATCCATACAGTTCCGCTAACAAACAATCCGCACATACATAACAGTTCCGGAGAAAAGACTTCCGCTAATAAACTTCCGCAAACGAACGATCCCTATTATACAGTCCCGTAGATATGGGTACACCTTCAACTTTAACTTTCAAGTAAAACTTCCGCATCAATTGTGTGTAAGAAAACTTTTCGTGACATACATTTAGAAAAAAACTTTTTTTGGATTTTCACTGCTCATTGGTTAGCATGAAAATAAAGACTTTATACGCTCGTGGAAACTTACACATATGTATAAATTACATTTCTATGTAATCATTTAAGTTGAGGAACCAAATACAAGTAACTAACAGAAACTCGGGGGAAAAATTTAACTCAGGCTCATATTTTTTTAGTTTTCGATGGTAAATTTATTTTATAACATTCAGCTTTGATGTTTTTAGAAACCCAAAAACCTTACATTGTTTATTAAGTTATTTTATGATTGAACAAAAATTTCTTTTCAAACAGCTATTGAAAACTACTCCGTGAAAAGTCCGGAATATGGTTCTTGCAATGAGTAATCATCAGGCATAACTTTTACTCTTCTTACTTTTATTATTTAGCATGATAAATGTTTCCTTATTGTCAGCCGCAGAGTTTATAAAATGAAAATTAATTCTACCACCATCGAATTCTTGTCTCTCACTTTTTTACGATCAGCTCTAATAAGAACCATATTAGTGACTCAACATGCTTTTGGGCATTTTTATTTCTTGTACGCTATATGGATCGGCTTTTTCTGCAAATTATCTTGGAACACAAGACTAAAAAATCAAGTGAAATGGGTCTAATGACTTTAAATTACATAACTCACAAGCGAATACTTTATTTCTTACAAGGTTTTTCCTAAGATGTCTGTACAAACACTGCTCATGTTTTATCAGGCAAATCATTGTAAAACTTCCGGACATTGTTAAAGAAGCCAAATCGTACTGGATTAATCGTCTGCGCTCATCTCTTCGAGGCAATAGGCATGTTATGTAGTTATTGAAAAAAAGTGCATAAAAATAGTGGAAGTACGTGTTATTTCACGGAAGGTTGACGCACTTTTGACTTAAATTATTTGCTTTATTTTGCGCCATTTCCAGAATTGAAGGAATCATGTCGTATGCAACTGACACTGTTGGAAAAACCTTATGCATGGGTTTTCTTCGGTTGTACACCCGATTCGAACTTTTGCATAATGAATCATGAACAGTAAACAGTACGTGGTGATTGGCTCAATGCGAAATTCTGAATAGGAAATTTCTTATTTTTGTGAAATTGGCATAACATTTCTGAAAGTATGTACCTTCTAGTCGTTAAAGGATCAATAGGACCTTGATCAACTGACATAACACAACTATTTTCCAGCAAACTCCAAAGCCTGGTTATCCGAACAACCTGGATTTTTTCAAATTCTGGGTAAAAAATACCTTTTTTGAGTATCCTAATTTAAGCGATGAGGATGAACAACGGGTATGAAAGTATGTACATGTATGTATACAGGGTGGCCCAAAATATGGCTCTGTTTGACATCTAGTTTCTGAAAACAATATTGAGTGAAAACAGTCGAAAGTCTAGTTTTGTTGTCAGATTTGCCTAATTTTTCTCCATTTTGTGACTTCGCGTAATAACAAAAACTCGAAACCTAATGTGGCATTAAGCATTTATCGGTTTTACGATCCTCGTAGTCGCATGCCGCTACACCGGCATGATGCTTTTTGTTGAAACATTACATACTTATGTAAAGGGCTGCCTGGAATTCAAGTGAAAAGTTGTAGTGTTAAACACTACAACTTTGAATCGTTAGCTGCGTCAAATGTAAGAGAAGGTGATGCATAATAGCCGGCTGTTACATTCAACAACAGCTAAAACATGCAATCATCATGTTCAGTGGGTGTTAACCGGGTTGGTAACATTTTTCACTTGAGGCTCAAGAAACTCTTTTCGTAGTTAACTAAACTGAAAACTGTGTCATTCATTTCAAATTGTTTTGATTTTTTTCATGACCTGTTTTTATTTTCCCAGATTTCTTTGTAGTAAAGTAGTATAATATCCATCTTTGTCCAAATTACATATTTCTAAATTATTCTAAATTTCTACATTATTTAAAAGTTTTTGTAACAAGAAACTCTCTATAGGCTATAAATTGTAAGACCGATTATATACGAGCTGCACTAATGAAATCTCAAAAATCTGAAATCCAAGATCCACAGGATTTTCATTAAAATTACTGAAGAATTATAAAAAATCAATTATCTTCGACAAAAAACTTGCTTTTGAGCAGTTATAGTAAAAATAAACTCCATTATATGAAATTTCAGGTGTGATTACTTATGGTTGGAATGTACCAATCATGCAATAAAAAAATTGAACAAATAAAAGAATATAGTAAATAAAGTCATAGTAAATAGAGTCACAAACAAATAACGTTATGAACGTTTCATAATACAATGACAGAGATATGTTAAAAAACAAAAAGTAAAGTTTCGAAAAAAAAGATGTTTGAAGGGGTAAACTGTCTTTTTAACTAAATTTGAAAAAACCTAACGACGTTTCTGTCTGTTTAATGGAGATGGAAATGCGCAACTTAGAGAGAAAACCAGGTTTTACAATGTACATAATTTCCTCCGTTTGTTAAAACTGGGTCGGATCAAAACTCAATTGCAAGTACTGTATATCATCCTTAATATATGTATGTAAGTACATACATATGTACATATGTACATCACCCACTATTAGGTAACTAAAAATACAATTTTTGTTTCAAAATTCTGCCACGAACACGCGTGCTACTGTACTTGTCCGCTGAATGTTCACTTCATCTAGACATCTCAACAAAATATTAATAAAAATAAACCAACATGTTGCTGCTTTCGTGGTCATTTGTGAATGCGTTGGGCGAAAATTGTGTTGTTATCGGTGCTCTTTGTTGTTATTCTACGATATATTTCATTGTCATTCTTTTCCTAATATTATTGGGTTTTAACGACAATTATGTCGTTGCTGTTTCTGTTGTTGTTGTTGTTGTTGTTGTTGTTGTTGTTGTTGTTGTTGTTGTTGTTGTTGTTGTTGTTGTTGTTGTTGTTGTTGTTGTTGTTGTTGTTGTTGTTGTTGTTGTTGTTGTTGTTGTTGTTGTTGTTGTTGTTGTTGTTGTTGTTGTTGTTGTTGTTGTTGTTGTTGTTGTTGTTGTTGTTGTTGTTGTTGTTGTTGTTGTTGTTGTTGTTGTTGTTGTTGTTGTTGTTGTTGTTTTTCTTGTTGTTGTTGTTGTTGTTGTTGTTGTTGCCTGTAACTTATTTTTATTACTGATTTTATGTGCAAAGCTCAAATAGTTGAATGATTGAATTGTGTGTTCTCGCATTCAACAACAACAAAGTCGGGAATCAGTGAGAATTCGTTTTAATGGCTGCGCTGCGTCTGCGCTCCAGTATAAATAAGGAAATGGTGCAAATACAGCAGTTGATATTGATGTAAGTTGTTGGCAAACCACATACAGTAAACACAAACGTACAAATGTGCAGTATGTACATACGTACATATGAATGTAAATTACATCTGCAATACACCTGATGGCAGCACACTCTACATATAAACCTGTGCCCAATAAACTGAATCGCATCTTCCATTCATTGGCTTTACCTTTTTACAAGCAAATTTACTTACCGAACAGCTGTACCACTTTTCAAACATTTTCGTGAAAGTTTCTCCCGAGTTTAACCAGCGGAAACGACGATTCAGCATGAATGAGATGGAAAATACGGGTATGGAAGAAGTGTAGTTATTGGAATGCAGGCTGTCCGGTTGCCAGGTTGCAATCCGCATTCAAACGTGCTGCTGCATGCCGACCAGACATGAATCATTCATGGTGAATGCCAAATGCTCATGTCACACGCAATACTTGTATGTGTGTATGAATATATGTACATATGTACTGTATGTATGTATGTACAGTATGTACATAAGTACATATATCGTATGTGTATGAATAAATGTACATGTAAAACATATGTATGTATGTATGTATGTATGCGTACATATGTACAGGGTGTCCCACTTAAAAGTTTCAATGAGAATTTGCTTTAATTTTTGATAGAATTAACCGATTTCAAAACATTCTGCGCTGATTTGCAGACAATTCTTGGCAATTATGTTTGACGCTTAAATTCTTGAAAAAGCTGTGTGATATCAGTTTTTAGGCCAAAAACCCCGAAACCCCTTATTTTCGCATTTTGCGATCATCGGCGCCACATATAAAAGAGGTTGTTGTTGGTCAAAAACAACGAACCGAACAAAAAACAACAACCTAACAATTGAAGTCTCACATTATAACAACAAAATAAACAGTAGAAGTATTTGAAAACAGACATGAAAGGAGCATGTGCATTACGTGAATCATTAGGTTGATTAAAAGCGGCATTTCAAACCGAGGCAGCTCATCATTGTCGCATCAAATTTGAGCGTTGTTAACAGCCAGTGCAATATTTGCGATATTTCAAACTAATGTAAGTTTCAAAATTATCAATTTAAAGTAATTCTCGATTTTTACGATAATTAAAAAAGTTTTTGGAGAAGGGCGGGTAAATCTGATGCTTGGTCGCTGGAAGAGGGGTGTGAGGGTCATATTGAGAAACGTTGATTATATGAATGCTTTTAGTGTTTTCGTGATTTTTATGCTGAATTTAGGCTTCAAGTTATAAAATAAAAAAGCCTTTCAACAAAAGTGCTGCCCCATGATATAACAGTAACATCATAATGGATGGAAACCACGTGAAAAAGGCAAAAATAAGGGGTTTTGGGGTTTTTGGCCTAAAAAATGATATCACACAGCTTTTTCTAAATATTAAGCGTCAAACAGAATTGCCAAGAAATGTCTACAAATCAGTGCAAAAAATTTAGAAATCGGTTCATTCTATCGGAAATTAAAGCAAATTCTCATTGAAACTTTTAAGTGGGACACCCTGTAGTATAATGTGGATGTACTGTATGTACATATATGGATGGATGTATATGTAGGTATGTTCAAAAGTATGTACATACATACATACAGGGTGGGCCAAAAAAAACATACGATTTTGAACGTTAATAACTCGAGCTATAAACAACCGATTCAATTGTTTTTGTTCTCATTTGAAAGCCTATGTTTTAACTTAAAATCCCTCCAATTTTGGTTTTGTTTTGTAGAGTTACCCTCAAGTTACAGAATTTTTTTTAAATCGTGCATTTAATCATCGAAATGCATGGGCTATTGTGTTTTATAAACTGTACACGGAGTGTTTCAGTTTATGAATAAATAAAAATCATCAAATAACAGCTAGTTAAAACTTGTTGATCGAAGATAAATGAATGGTACACTCGATTTGATCATTTTCCTGAACCACCAGAGCCTGAGCTGATGGTTAAGTTTTTCAATGGCGGCTATGACGAAATACGCCTTGATTTTTTTCCCCAAGCACTAATTAAGGTATTCCAGAGTTTCCAAGTTAGAATTGAGCTCAACAAACTCTATTTCCCTTACTGGAACTTTTCAAAATTAGAAATTCGTTGCCCAAAAGGAACATTTTGCTGAACCAAAAAATTCCGGTTTTTCTCGTCCAAAATCACGATTTTTGGGGGTTTCTTCTGTAACTTGAGGACAACTCTATAAAACATGACTAAAATTAGACGAATTTTAAGTTGAAGTATTGGCTTTCAAATTAGAACAAGAATGATTGAATCGGTTGTTCATAGCTCGAGTTATTAACGTTCAAAATCGTATGGTTTTTTTGGCCCACCCTGTATATTTACATATGTTCGTACAATCGTTTCAAACAAGGTACACTAATACCATATCAGAATGTATTTTATGGGACTTCTTCATAATGAAGCCAACAAGGTATTTACACTTATACCACATCAGAATGCATTATGTTCTGGGGCTTCTTAACTACTGAAGCCAACAAAATTTCCTAATTCCATATCAGAATTTAATGTAAACCAAGATAACTCCACAGGTTTAGTTCATGCAACTTACGTTTCTGGTCAATTGTTGAATCCTATAAAACTTGATCATCCAGGTATACCACTACATATGAAGTATCATATAAATTGATTAAATATACATATGTGACTTAATTCAAAATATGTCTGATAAAACGTTTTGTAAACAAATTGTCGATTTGAAAATGGTCATGTTATGAGATGATGTAAAAGCAATGTTGGATTCGACGTAGCAAGACCGAGGTAGTCGAAAAATGTACTTGTACATTTGTATCTATCCAACAATATTCAAGGAACGCCATATGTAAAGCTTGAATCGCAACGATATTCATGTATATACACGTACATATGTACATATACTCCTGGTCCTGATAATATTCAGATGAAAGTATAGATACTTGCATGTACGTAATGCCGGTATCCTAATAATTTGCACATGCTGTCACGGGTGTACAATATACAGGGTGTCCGAGCAACGAGCTCAACATTGGCTTCGTTATTCTACAACCATCCAACAATCTTTACAAAAAATTAATGCCCGCAACTCTGACACTATTGTTGGTTAATGTTTCTTATTCAATTTTTGTGTTACAACTGACTTTACGGTCAGCTGAAAAAGTTCAACCCAAGTTATTAACAAACAGTATAGATAGATTAAATATACACCCTGTTCGTCTGAAGGCTTTAATATGTGCTCGGGTGACATGCACAATGACATGCATATGTACATGTACTGTATGTATGTATGTATGTACATTCATATGTACGAGTCACATGATCACGTTACCTACTTATTGTATATGTTCATATGTATGTACACTCCATGCACCGAGTTACATTTGTCAAGATAAACTTTTCACATACATACAGGGTGTGCCAAAAAAACGTGTCGCGTTTGAGCGGTCATTGTGAAAGTTATTCAAACGCTGTGAGATTGCGATAAAAAGTGTTTGATTAAGCATGACTGGCATACAAAATGGTGTGCTACTAAAGTTGAATCTCTCGTTTTTTACTGTAACATGCGACTGTGAAAAACACCGAATTTCACATTGAAAAGTTCTTTTTTTTGTGGTGAAAGTGAATAAATACTCTTAACTGTTGCACGACGTTTGGATCACATTAATGACTGACTATAAACAACAACGTTTTTTCAAAACAAACCGAATATCGAATTTTTTTAATTTAAAAGGTTTAGTTGAATATAAAAAATACAAAACCTAGAAACCGAAAACCAAGCAGTATTTTTTTAATATTTATTCAGTTTTACCACAAAATAAGAAATTTTCGATGTGAAATTTGGTGTGTTTCTCAATAATTGCGTGTAACAGTTAATAATGAAAGATTAAACTTTAGTAACACGTCATTTTGTAGGCCAAAACATGCCTAATCGGATGCTTTTTACCGCAATCTCACAGCGTTTGTATAACTTTCACAATAACCGCTCAAACGCGACACTTTTTTTGGCCCACCCTGTACATACATATCTACAGGGTGGGCTAGAAAAAATCTTGAGAGAAATTTCTTAAAAAGCCAACGATACAATTATAATACGTCAAATCTGACAACATATTTTGATTTTTCAGGAGTTTCTACGCTAGTTTGCCTATTAAAACACTGGTATTAATATGTAATTTTTTTGAGAAATGGACAGCCGGAAACCGCGTCGTTACTTTACAGACATTCTGTATATGTATATGTACATAAATACGTACATACATACAAACGTAAGTACATATGTTCATAGAAGCAACGGACTGGTGCACTGACTGATTTAAAAACAGCTGGTTGTAATAAATGACTGGTACTTAACACCCGTAATCAGTTTTTCGGATCATCTATGAAGCAACAACAACAGCACCAGCACAGCAACAGCAACAGCAACAGCAACAGCAACAGCAACAACAACAACAACAACAACAACAACAACAACAACAACAACAACAACAACAACAACAACAACAACAACAACAACAACAACAACAACAACAACAACAACAACAACAACAACAACAACAACAACAACAACAACAACAACAACAACAACAACAACAACAACAACAACAACAACAACAACAACAACAACAACAACAACAACAACAACAACAACAACAACAACAACAACAACAACAACAACAACAACAACAACAACAACAACAACAACAACAACAACAACAACAACAACAACAACAACAACAACAACAACAACAACAACAACAACAACAACAACAACAACAACAAAAACAACAACAACAACAACAACAACAACAACAACAACAACAACAACAACAACAACAACAACAACAACAACAACAACAACAACAACAACAACAACAACAACAACAACGACGACATCAACAACAATTGCTACGAAACTACATACATACAATGTTAGATAGTGAAGATGAGATGGATAGCCGTCGGGCATTGATTCCCTCGAGTGCAGTGAAACAAGAGCGTGACCAACCGTATATACAATACAGTACGTGATAGTATGTATGTATGTATGTACTGGTCGTACACGTACCAAACCAATCACAAAACTACTAATTGGCACACATGATTACATACATCCATACATATGTACGTATGTACATGCTCACAATATTTCACTCAGTCAAAACTGTATTCACACGATAATCTACTCACAGATTGTATGTGATTGTACATACATACAGCCTCCAATATGTACATAGAATAAGTCATTTTCATGTAAATGTACATATTTACGGGTATTGGATGGAATGCGGACACGAATACCTAAACAGGACATTAAAATCTACTCTAGCTAACTTGCACAACTTTTATGTAGTCCAAACAACAACATCTGTACCTTCAGGGCAAATCGCATACACTATAATATATTTTCCCGATTTCAAGTCAATTTTCTAATGCAAAAATCAGAATAAGTCAAGTCTCGATTATTTTTCTCTCGATGATCTGCAAAAAATCAGTAAAATCAACTATTATAATCTACAAAATATCTAGATGACAATCAGAAAAAAATCTGAAAACGTGTTTAGTTGAGTTAACATGTTGTTTCCTCGGACCGAAAAGGTGCTCGTTTTGCTCGGGTGGCGGGTCAATCAGGTTACAACCGAACGACAACTCCCAGACCCACTCACCATCGGGTCAATCAGGTTACAACCGAACGACAACTCCCAGACCCACTCACCATCGGGTCAATCAGGTTACAACCGAACAACAACTCCCAGACCCACTCACCATCGGGTCAATCAGGTTACAACCGAACGACAACTCCCAGACCCACTCACCATCGGGTCAATCAGGTTACAACCGAACAACAACTCCCAGACCCACTCACCATCGGGTCAATCAGGTTACAACCGAACGACAACTCCCAGACCAACTCACCATCGGGTCAATCAGGTTACAACCGAACGACAACTCCCATACCCACTCACCATCGGGTCAATCAGGTTACAACCGAACGACAACTCCCAGACCAACTCACCATCGGGTCAATCAGGTTACATTCGAACGACAACTCCCATACCCACTCACCATCGGGTCAATCAGGTTACAACCGAACGACAACTCCCAGACCAACTCACCATCGGGTCAATCAGGTTACAACCGAAAGAAAACTCCCAGACAAACTCCCAGACCCACTCACCATCGGGTCAATCAGGTTACAACCGAACGACAACTCCCAGACCAACTCACCATCGAGTCAATCAGGTTACAACCGAACGACAACTCCCAGACCCACTCACCATCGGGTCAATCAGGTTACAACAGAACGAAAACTCCCAAACCAACTCACCATCGGGTCAATCAGGTTACAACCGAACGACAACTCCCAGACCCACTCATCATCGGGTTAATCAGGTTACAACCGAACGACAACTCCCAGACCCACTCATCATCGGGTCAATCAGATTACAACCGAACGACAACTCCCAGACCCACTCATCATCGGGTCAATCAGGTTACAACCGAACGACAACTCCCAGACCCACTCATCATCGGGTCAATCAGATTACAACCGAACGACAACTCCCAGACCCACTCACCATCGGGTCAATCAGATTGCAACCGAACGACAACTCCCAGACCCACTCATCATCGGGTCAATCAGGTTACAACCGAACGACAACTCCCAGACCCACTCATCATCGGGTCAATCAGGTTACAACCGAACGACAACTCCCAGACCCACTCATCATCGGGTCAATCAGGTTACAACCGAACGACAACTCCCAGACCCACTCATCATCGGGTCAATCAGATTACAACCGAACGACAACTCCCAGACCCACTCACCATCGGGTCAATCAGGTTACAACCGAACGACAACTCCCAGACCCACTCACCATCGGGTCAATCAGGTTACAACCGAACAACAACTCCCAGACCCACTCACCATCGGGTCAATCAGGTTACAACCGAACGACAACTCCCAGACCAACTCACCATCGGGTCAATCAGGTTACAACCGAACGACAACTCCCATACCCACTCACCATCGGGTCAATCAGGTTACAACCGAACGACAACTCCCAGACCAACTCACCATCGGGTCAATCAGGTTACATTCGAACGACAACTCCCATACCCACTCACCATCGGGTCAATCAGGTTACAACCGAACGACAACTCCCAGACCAACTCACCATCGGGTCAATCAGGTTACAACCGAAAGAAAACTCCCAGACCCACTCACCATCGGGTCAATCAGGTTACAACCGAACGACAACTCCCAGACCAACTCACCATCGAGTCAATCAGGTTACAACCGAACGACAACTCCCAGACCCACTCACCATCGGGTCAATCAGGTTACAACAGAACGAAAACTCCCAAACCAACTCACCATCGGGTCAATCGGGTTACAACCGAACGACAACTCCCAGACCCACTCATCATCGGGTCAATCAGGTTACAACCGAACGACAACTCCCAGACCCACTCATCATCGGGTCAATCAGATTACAACCGAACGACAACTCCCAGACCCACTCATCATCGGGTCAATCAGGTTACAACCGAACGACAACTCCCAGACCCACTCATCATCGGGTCAATCAGATTACAACCGAACGACAACTCCCAGACCCACTCACCATCGGGTCAATCAGATTGCAACCGAACGACAACTCCCAGACCCACTCATCATCGGGTCAATCAGGTTACAACCGAACGACAACTCCCAGACCCACTCATCATCGGGTCAATCAGGTTACAACCGAACGACAACTCCCAGACCCACTCATCATCGGGTCAATCAGGTTACAACCGAACGACAACTCCCAGACCCACTCACCATCGGGTCAATCAGGTTACAACCGAACGACAACTCCCAGACCCACTCATCATCGGGTCAATCAGGTTACAACCGAACGACAACTCCCAGACCCACTCATCATCGGGTCAATCAGATTACAACCGAACGACAACTCCCAGACCCACTCATCATCGGGTCAATCAGGTTACAACCGAACGACAACTCCCAGACCCACTCATCATCGGGTCAATCAGGTTACAACCGAACGACAACTCCCAGACCCACTCATCATCGGGTCAATCAGGTTACAACCGAACGACAACTCCCAGACCCACTCACCATCGGGTCAATCAGATTGCAACCGAACGACAACTCCCAGACCCACTCACCATCGTGGAATTTTTTTATGTGAAAAGAATTTTTTAATGCTTACAATTACAAACAATCTTTTTATTTCCAATAAAATGTACTTGCCACATAAATTGGAAAAAATCATACAGGTCGTATTTTCAAATAACCAGTCGATTAGGCTTGCTCCCGAGAAAGGGAATATTTTCTGGTAAAAAAACACCAGGGCTTCTAAAAATTAAAACGGTTTCTTTAATTGGGAACTGATGAAGGCAGGAAAAATGATAAAATCTGAACACGGGAGAAGTTAATCTAAGAAAACAGAGTTTACCAGTGCCAGTACCTTTACCAATCGGTAAAAAATTGTCCCACGGCAACAGTTGAAGTATGAATCTACATGTATGTATGTATGTACATCAAACTTTAAACTAATACATACATATGGATTCGACTTAGTATGAATCTACATGTATGTATGTATGTACATCAAACTTTAACATAATACATACATATGGATTCGATTTAGTATGAATCTACATGTATGTATGTACATCAAACTTTAACATAATACATACATATGGTTTCGATTTAGTATGAATCTACGTGTATGCACATCTAACTTTAACATAAAACAGATGTACATACATATGGTACATACATATATGTATTATATGTCTGAATGCACAGACGTGTTTTTTTAAATGTTACGCAAGTAAATAGTTATTTAGCTCAAATCATCAGGCACTGAAAAAATATGTAATTTTGAAACTAAGTATTCCGAATTTTTTTTATACAAAACAGGAAGAGAGTGACCAGTGAAAATACACCCATACCGTATATTATTTAGTTACTACGGGATTCACTGTCTCGGCGTTGTACGACTAAGATTTGTTAAATCTGTTAATAAGTAACAAATACAACTAAATTCATGTGCAACATTTGCTGTTTTATTCATGTATGAAGGTAAAAAGCAGTTGGTGGTCGGGCATAATATTATACTGCGTATGCATACACTGGTAGTGGCACAGTCATTGTGTACACAATCACAGATCATGGCATCAATAACAACAACAACAACAACAACAACAACAACAACAACAACAACAACAACAACAACAACAACAAAAACAACAACAACAACAACAACAACAACAACAACAACAACAACAACAACAACAACAACAACAACAACAACAACAACAACAACAACAACAACAACAACAACAACAACAACAACAACAACAACAACAACAACAACAACAACAACAACAACAACAACAACAACAACAACAACAACAACAACAACAACAACAACAACAACAACAACAACAACAACAACAACAACAACAACAACAACAACAACAACAACAACAACAACAACAACAACAACAACAACAACAACAACAACAACAACAACAACAACAACAACAACAACAACAACAACAACAACAACAACAACAACAACAACAACAACAACAACAACAACAACAACAACAACAACAACAACAAAAACAACAACAACAACAACAACAACAACAACAACAACAACAACAACAACAACAACAACAACAACAACAACAAAGATATCACACTGGTAGTGGCACAGTCATCTGTTTGTGTACACAGTCACATCTTGGCACCAATACACATATGTATACGGTGTCACATAACATTAACTACAGTAAGGTTACATTAACGTTTAACATTTTTACTGGCAGAATGTTAAACAAAAGCTAGCTTTCGTTCTTTAAATTGATATTACGGATTTGGCTGGGTGAACGAGCTGGACATGACTCATTCCTAAGCCCAAGTCTCCGTGACCTCAAACCATGCGCCAGCAACCAGCTATTTATTATTTTTAATTGCAAGCCTATTCTGCTGAACGTTTAATGCTGATAAGCCTATTCAAAACACATTTATTCGACTGTTCTCTTAGTTAGTTTGATTTAAAACTGCATCAGTTTTCGACAACAATCAGTATGCAAAAATTTACCGTTTGGGCTTGTTTTAAGATGTTAATCAAAAAGGCTTATGTTAATAACTTGCGCATAGAGTGACTAAAGTTCAATTCATCTTTTATTTGCTTTAACAATTCGGAAAATACACCGAAGTGGCCAATAAATAATGCTAATTGTGTTTTTACATGCTAAATTGCTAAAACTTTTTACATGCTAAAACATAACTGCAGAAGTGAAACAGATAAAAATGTAAACATCGTTTTCATATTTCTTGTAAGTCACTTAAAATTTAATTGGATTGGGACGGTGACTACAGCGGGCAGGCACTGCGGCATGAACTCCTGAAAAGCATGCGGTTCCAAAATGTTTCATGAAATAATTCCGGTTGACTTTTTAAATGAACAATACTACTTAATTACAACAACAAACCAGTTTTATTAGTTTATATTCAAAACCATACAAGTAGTAAACGGAGCTTCAAGTTTTGTTTCAAAAGGCGCGCATTGCAAATGTTTATGCCGTTGCTGCTGGAAGATTTTTAACCTAATAACATGACATCATTTTTTTGACGCAATGTCTTATTCCGCGTTGTCAGAGCTTTCACAGTATCAGTAAAAAAGGCCACGTTTTTAGCCACCCTCTGTAAGTTGATGTTGAAGAATTGAACATGATGCGTAAATAATACAAAGTACATACATAGTGGAAACTACATACAGGGTGGCTCATAACAAGCTTGCGCGTTTGAGCAGTTATTCTCAAAGGTGTATACAAGCGGTGAAATTGCGGTATAGCGCATTCGATTGGGCCTGTTTTGTTGGTTGGTCCATCAACGTCCCGAGTAAAAGTATAGCGCATTGCATTGGGCATGTTTTGTTGGTTGGTCCATCAACGTCCCGAACAAAAGTATAGCGCATTGCATTGGGCATGTTTTGTTGGTTGGTCCATCAACGTCCCGAACAAAAGTATAGCGCATTGCATTGGGCATGTTTTGTTGGTTGGTCCATCAACGTCCCGAACAAAAGTAAACTATGGGAAAATTAAAGTTTCGCATTGAAACAACGAAAAAAACAGTCAAACTATTCAAAAAACTGACATGAAAGGGGCAAGCAGGCATTCATATGCATGAGATGAACCAATAGTTTGATTGAAAGCAGCATTTCAAACCAGCTCATCATTGTCGCACCAAATCTGGGCGTTGTGGAAAACCAAAGTGGTATTTCAATTGTAAGTTTCCAAAAATTTTAAATTAAGTAATTTTGGAGCATTGTGAGCTTTACAAAAAAGTTTTAGGAGATGGCGGTCATCTCTGATGATACACGAATCGTTGCCCTATGGGCACTCTTCGCCGCTGGAAGCGACAAAAACGGTGGTCATGTTAATAAACATTGACTATATGATTGTATCATGTGCTTTCGTGATTTTTATGCTCAATTATGACGTCAAAATAAAAAATGTAAAATGTTATCAATAGTGTTGCCTCATGATCGGCGGAAACCACAAGTAAAATGCAGAAATGAGAGTTGTTTGGGGTTTTTGATTGCTGTAAAAATGTTTTTTTTTAATTTAAGCATTTTTGAAATCTTTTTTTATCAAAAATTAAAGCTAATGCGCTTTGAAATTTATAAGTGGGACACCCTGTACATAAAACATACAGTACTTATATTTGTAAGTGTTTATATAGAGGTATAAAATGTGATGCGTATTCACATCTACATTTTTTTATTTATGTCCATGCATATGGTGGTGCTGACATGGGTATGTAGTGATGCCAGAACACTCGTCATATGGTAGTGCTGACATGGGTATGTAGTGATGCCAGAACACTCGTCCAAGGCATATGGTAGTGCTGACATGGGTATGTATGTAGTGATGCCAGAACACTCGTCCAAGGCATATGGTAGTGCTGACATGGGTATGTAGTGATGCCAGAACACTCGTCCAAGTACAATGGCATCTGTATTGGCCACCAATGCCCGATTGACGCCCTTGTGTCCCTGTACACTCAATCCGTCTCCCTCCATTGCTCCGAATCAAATTTCTGGAACGAGCGCGCCATCGCTGAAGACACCACCCGGACACGGACACACAATTGTATACATATATATACATGTATGTGTGTACTCGTGGACATACAGGGTGAGTCGAAAACAATGAACAAAACAATGTTCACGTTCAGGCCATTGTATCTATACATACATGTATGTACGTACATGTAAATACATGCATATTTATGTACTCTCGGACATACAGGGTTAGCTAAAAACAATGAACTAAACACTGGACACGGTAATGACATTGTATCTATACATGTATGTACATATGTACATATGAACTCGTGGACATACAGGGTGGGCCTGGGCAAAGTCAGACACTACAAACATCTTGGGTTCTACGAAGACAGAAAGAATTCCAGCATTTGAAACCTTAATGGATCTTCAATTTTTAGGTGTTTTAAGAGTGAGTTTAGGAACACCCAGAGTAGATCGATTGTCTACTCGCCCAAAAAATATGCCTGCAATAAAAGTCCATACTGACGGCAAGCAAGCACTCACCTCGAGGTGTAAAGTACGTTTGATAAGACGGCAAGAGGATTTTTGATCTTCGGATCTTTCATTTCAGTCTTTTCATATCGATCTTTTCATATGTGGGTTTTTAATCTTTTGTAAACGATGGTACAGGTCTTTCATCTTCGGGATTTTCATTCCTGGGTTTGTCATCTCCGTTTTTTCATCTTCTTATTAAAAGCGGTCAGCCCGCATGAATGAATAAGTGATCAAAGCGTTCAAAAGTCTCAGAAGCTCAACCAGTGACCTTAAATCCTGTTATAATTTATCCTATGTGAATATCTTGTATCTTGCCAAGCAATAAATTTACATTAACGCGTGTACTACGGTAATATTGGGGACACTAACTGATAATAAACATCACATAACAAGCTGTAC
Source organism: Daptonema setosum (assembly GCA_964036265.1). NCBI lineage: Eukaryota > Metazoa > Nematoda > Chromadorea > Monhysterida > Xyalidae > Daptonema > Daptonema setosum. Next base: position 371,363 of record OZ038444.1, read on the forward strand.
AGCACGAATCGAATGTTGTTCACGCACCATCACATAACAAGCTGTACAGCACGAATCGAATGTTGTTCACGCACCATCACATAACAAGCTGTACAGCACGAATCGAATGTTGTTCACGCACCATCACATAACAAGCTGTACAGCACGAATCGAATGTTGTTCACGCACCATCACATAACAAGCTGTACAGCACGAATCGAATGTTGTTCACGCACCATCACATAACAAGCTGTATAGCACGAATCAATTGTTGTTCACCCACCATCACCTAACAAGCTGTATAGCATGAATCGAATGTTGTTCACCCACCATCACATAACAAGCTGTATAGCACAAATCGAATGTTGTTCACCCACCACCACATAACAAGCTGTATAGCTCGAATCGAATGTTGTTCACCCACCATCACATAACAAGCAGTATAGCACGAATCGAATGTTGTTCACCCACCATCACATAACAAGCTGTATAGCACGAATCGAATGTTGTTCACCCACCATCACATAACAAGCTGTATAGCTCGAATCGAATGTTGTTCACCCACCATCACATACAGTAACATGCTGTATAGCACAAATCGAATGTTGTTCACCCACCATCACATAACAAGCTGTATAGCTCGAATCGAATGTTGTTCACCCACCATCACATAACAAGCTGTACAGCACGAATCGAATGTTGTTCACCCACCATCACATAACAAGCTGTATAGCTCGAATCGAATGTTGTTCACCCACCATCACATAACAAGCTGTACAGCACGAATTGAATGTTGTTCACCCACCATCACATAACAAGCTGTATAGCACGAATCGAATGTTGTTCACCCACCATCACATAACAAGCTGTATAGCTCGAATCGAATGTTGTTCACCCAACATCACATAACAAGCTGTATAGCTCGAAACGAATGTTGTTCACCCAACATCACATAACAAGTGATATAGCTTGAACCGAATGTTGTTTACCATCACGTAACAATTTGTATATCTCGAATCGAATGTTGTTCACCATTACAGGACAAGTTGTATAGCTTGAATCAAATGTTCGTCACCATCACATAACACGTTGTATTGCTTGGATCGAGTGTTTTTCACCATCACCTAACACATTGTTTAGCCTGAATTGAGTGTCGCTCACCATAATATACATATGTACATAACAAGTTGTATAGCTTGATTCGAATGTTGTTCATCATCACATAACAAATCGTTTAGCCTAAATTGAGTGTCGCTCACCATCCCATATGTACAGGGTGTTCCATTTAAAAGTTACGTTTTGTTTTCACTATAATTTTTGTTATGATCAACCGTTTTTTGAAGTTTTAAGCGGCATACAAAAGAGAATTTTTTGGCGCATAAATTTTTTAATCGCATGTTTATACCAATTATTATGCTAATTCTACGAAAGTTCCTTATTTTGAAGTTCTTAAGTCTCTTAGGGGTGGTGATCATGTTGATAACTGGAAAGGCTTGTTCTGGTATGTTTTACTTGTATTTCAAGTAGTGGCTACATGATTTGGATAACATTAATCAGTAGATTCTAATAAACTGTTGTTTATGTGAGAAAAACAGGAGTAAATCGACGATTTTTGATGAAAATAAGGGACTTTCGTAGATTTTGCATAACAATTGGTATAATCATGCGATTTCAAAATTTTATGTGCCAAAAAAATTTGTCATAAACTCTCCATCATATGCCACATAAAACTTCAAAATCGGTTGATCTTCACAAAAATTACAGCAAAAATAAAACGTAACTTTTAAATGGGACACCCTGTACATAACAGAATCGAATGTTGTTCACCATTACAGAACAATTTGTATAGCTAGAATCGAATTTTTGTCACCATCACATAACAAGCTGTAAAGCTCGAATCGAATGTGGTTCACCATTACATAACAAGTTGTATAGCCTGAATTGAATGTTGTTCACCCTTGCATATCAAGTTGTATAGCTTGAACCGAATTTTCGTCACCATCATTTAATTAGTTGTATAGCTTAAATCGAATGTTGTTCACCATTACATAATAAGTTGTATAGCTTGAATCGAATGTTGTTCACCATTACATAACAAGTTTTATAGCTTGCATCGAATGCTCGTCACTATCATTTAACAAGTTGTATAGCTTGAATGAAATGTTCGTCACCATCGCAACAACGTCAACTGAGGTGAATATCACATTGTCATTTTAAGTCATTCCATTTAATTGCTGGCCTCAACAGCATCTGATGCTGTCAACACTTTCATTCCCGTTATACGTCTTGTTTCTATTGCATCATCTATTGCGTTATTTAAGCATTTGATTTCGTCACATTTAGTTGTTCGGAAATCAACCTTACTAAAATCACATTTAGTTGTTCAGCCTCTGCTTTAAGGTGGATAAAAGTGAATACATGGTCTCCCACCGAGCCACTTCATGTTCACACCGATGATAGATTGGACACTCGACTAAAATAATATGCACCCTATTTGAAAACTTAGTTTACAATATTTCATACAGTTTTGGCGTTTTGCTGTTTTTAAATAAAGTTGGCTTTTTCTCGAGTTATTTTTCTGACGTCTTTGACTTCAGAAGATTGTACACAGAAGATCTTCACACGTCTTCTGACATTGGGGTTCTTTTGGTATTTTTCTGACGTCTCAAAAGGTCCCATAAAATAGCCCAAAAAGTTGGGGTCTTTTGGAAATAAATCGAGGGCATTTTGGAATGTGGGACCTTTCGTCCACCGACTCCCATTCTCTTGTCCCCCTTTTTATATGAGTTGTTCTGAACCAATACAACGGAATTTTTTTCTGGAACAGATGACCCTTTGGCAATTTGTTTGATACCTACCAGAAGTTTATTGGGTACCTGTAGCTAAATTTGCAAGCCATAAAGTTGTTCTTCATAAGTTTTAGTTTTTTTTCTATGTGAAAACCGTTATTTTGTGAAATTAATTTCTAGAAGAAGAAAATTTGTTTTTTACCCAAAAAAACCTCAGAAGCGTTTGCAAAATTTTTGAAAAAAAGTGAACACGCGACGTTTTGACTATACATAGCTTTCATTGACGTGGGTATGGGCATACTTAGAAAGTATAAAGGGCAGGCTAAGGCTTAGGCTTAGGTTTAGGTTTAGGATTAGGTTTAGACTTAGGCTCAGGCTAAGATCTGACATAGTGGTGGTTGTGGCAAATACTTCAACTTACATTAACAAGTTAAAAAACATCACTTGCACATTTACGACGGCCAATAATGTCACAGAACTAAGACTGTTTTTTAATTCGTCTATTAATGTCTGTTAATTCGTGTATTATAATTTTCCTTGGATCCTCGAAATTCGAAAACACGCTAAATTACATGAAAGTCATACAGTAGGTTTAACGGAATCATTCAAAATTTTATTTCGTTCAACAGAAACGAATCACTCAAAATTACTTTTTAATGAATTCCATCCCTTTGGGTGGGATAAAGTTAACTTCAATGAAGAATAACACAAAAAAAACAAAAGTTCATGTTTCAGTGACGGATCTCACTGCAGTGACAAGTTATAGTAAATGGCTATGTATGAGAATTGTAAAAAGGCGTAGCAAATTTTAAAGTTAAAAGTGTAGTTAATGTACGCATTGCCACCTCTAAATAAGATCAAAGTGTCGTACACGGCTCGGAAGCTTTATTAAACGAGCAATTTGGAAATATAAAAAAATCAGCCCTGAACTTCGTACATGTATTCGATTGAAAATTTTAGAAACATTTTCTACAGTTTTGCGAGATGTTGCAGGATCAACTATAACAATTGTGGAAACAAGTTGGTGTAATGGTTGTCAACAACTCATCCAACAACCAGACGCAATATGATGTATTTCTGCAGCTGGTTGGTCCATCCATTTGCATTTTCCAAAAGAAATGGATTGCACACATTTATCCATAATTTAGTAGTACATAATATAGGAACCATTTTTAAAAATTTATTAAATTTTTACTCTTCAATTGTCGAGGACATTCAACTAAATTGCAATAACTATGCCCGGTGAAAAGTAAAAATCATGAGTTTATTGTATAACATAAAATCCGAGTCAGTTATTTTTGAGACTACCGTACATTCGTTTGAAGATGTGGGGTAAATAACAGTTTTCCTCAACAACAAAATGCGCGCGAATTTGTCTAGTTCAAAAACGTCTTCGCAATTTTTCTTGAACTTATGAAGAATTGACGCGGAAATAATTAAAAAATTACATTTTTGCGAAAATATTTCACACGGGGGTTTTCAGTAGCGGTCAGAAGCTGTCTGAATTTAACGTTTTATCCATTTATGTTAGCTCGATTTGAAGAATGCAGAAAATTGAAAGCGCACTTAATATCAGCAGCGTATGCCAACCACGAAGAAGCATACATACCTGGAAAACATGTTGAATGAGTATATTAACCTCTAAAAACATGTGTGCAATCTATAACACCAGAAATCTAAAAAAAAATTAAGATTCGAGTCGGTGCCGTACCAGGTGTGTTAAAAATGTATACAGGACGTGTTATTTACAAATAAGGCATAGTCCGACTGAGCTGATGTAAACGCGATTGCAGCTGGCTTCGAAGCCTGCTTGCTTGAATGGAACAACAGTTTCATGTTTTAATTTTTATAACAGAGTGAAACTTAATTCGATAAAGGGATTATATATGTAGATACATATGTAGGTAAGAAAAACGATTTCGTAGCGGTCGGGATTCAAGGGTTGGCGTTGGGTCAGTTGCAAAAAACCACTGTCTTTTCTAAATATGCAACCTGATATTCTAAAACCACAAATAGCAAAAAAAATGGTTGACGCCAAAATCTAGTTAAACTGATTAAACACGTAGTAAAATTGCACTCAGAAACTCTACCTCAAGTTAAGTCAACATGCTGAAAAAATCAAATAAAGTCCTTGCAGATGTGGGTGCTGAACCCGAGCGCATCGGTTGTCATCAGTCTGGTTTTACTGACGACCAGTTGTGCCGTTTGGATTCCTGTGCTCAGACACACGTCTCTCAGATGGAAGAAAGAGTTGATATTGCTGGCTGGTGAGTGAGTGTGAAAAGTAGAGAGGATTGATATTGCTTGCTGGTGAGGTGAGTGAGTGTGAATAGTAGAGACGGTTGATATTGCTGGCTGGTGAGTAAGTGTGAATAGTAGAGAGGGTTGATATTGCTGGCTGGTGAGTAAGTGTGAAAAGTAGAGAGGGTTGATATTGCTGGCTGGTGAGTGAGTGTGAAAAGTAGAGAGGATTGATATTGCTTGCTGGTGAGTGAGTGTGAATAGTAGAGACGGTTGATATTGCTGGCTGGTGAGTAAGTGTGAATAGTAGAGAGGGTTGATATTGCTGGCTGGTGAGTAAGTGTGAAAAGTAGAGAGGGTTGATATTGCTGGCTGGTGAGTGAGTGTGAAAAGTAGAGAGGATTGATATTGCTTGCTGGTGAGTGAGTGTGAATAGTAGAGACGGTTGATATTGCTGGCTGGTGAGTGAGTGTGAAAAGTAGAGAGGATTCATATTGCTTGCTGGTGAGGTGAGTGAGTGTGAATAGTAGAGACGGTTGATATTGCTGGCTGGTGAGTAAGTGTGAATAGTAGAGAGGGTTGATATTGCTGGCTGGTGAGTAAGTGTGAAAAGTAGAGAGGGTTGATATTGCTGGCAGGTGAATGAGTGTGAATAGTAGAGACGGTTGATATTGCTGGCTGGTGAGTAAGTGTGAATAGTAGAGATGGTTGATATTGCTTGCTGGTGAGTGAGTGTGAATAGTAGAGAGGGTTGATATTGCTGGCTGGTGAGTAAGTGTGAATAGTGGAGAGGGTTGATATTGCTGGCTGGTGAGTAAGTGTGAATAGTAGAGAGGGTTGATATTGCTGGCTGGTGAGTGAGTGTGAAAAGTAGAGAGGATTGATATTGCTTGCTGGTGAGTGAGTGTGAATAGTAGAGACGGTTGATATTGCTGGCTGGTGAGTAAGTGTGAATAGTAGAGAGGGTTTATATTGCTGGCTGGTGAGTTAGTGTAAATAGTAGAGAAGGTGGATATTGCTGGCAGGTGAATGAGTGTGAATAGTAGAGCGGGGTTGATATTGCTGGCAGGTGAGTGAGTGTGAATAGTAGAGAGGGTTGATATTGCTGGCTGGTGAGTGAGTGTGAATAGTAGAGATGGTTGATATTGCTGGCTGGTGAGTGAGTGTGAATAGTAGAGATGGTTGATATTGCTGGATGGTGAGTGAGTGTAAATAGTAGAGATGGTTGATATTGCTGGCAGGTGAATGAGTGTGAATAATAGAGAGGGTTGATACTGCTGGCAGGTGAGTGAGTGTGAATAGTAGAGAGGGTTGATATTGCTGGCAGGTGAGTGAGTGTGAATAGTAGAGAGGGTTGATATTGCTGACAGGTGAATGAGTGTGAATAGTAGAGATGGTCATATTGCTGGCAGGTGAGTGAGTGTGAATAGTAGAGATGGTGGATATTGCTGGCAGGTGAATGAGTGTGAATAGTAGAGAGGGTTGATATTGCTGGCAGGTGAGTGAGTGTGAATAGTAGAGAGGGTTGATATTGCTGACAGGTGAGTGAGTGTGAATAGTAGAGAGGGTTGATATTGCTGGCAGGTGAGTGAGTGTGAATAGTGGAGAGGGTTGATATTGCTGACTGGTGAGTGAGTGTGAATAGTATAGAGGATTGATATTGATAGCTGGCGAATGAGTGTGAATAGTAGAGAGAGTTGATATTGCTGGCAGGTGAATGAGTGTGAATAGTAAAGAGGGTTGATATTGCTGGCAGGTGAGTGAGTGTGAATAGTAGAGAGGGTTGATATTGCTGACTGGTGAGTGAGTGTGAATAGTATAGAGGATTGATATTGATAGCTGGTGATTGAGTGTGAATAGTATAGAGGATTGATATTGATAGCTGGTGAATGAGTGTGAATAGTAGAGAGAGTTGATATTGCATGCAGGTGAGTGAGTGTGAATAGTATAGAGGATTGATATTGATAGCTGGTGAATGAGTGTGAATAGTAGAGAGGGTTGATATTGCTAGCTGGTGAGTGAGTGTGAATAGTAGAGAGGATTGATATTGATAGCTGGTGAATGAGTGTGAATAGTAAAGAGGGCTGATATTGCATGCAGGTGAGTGAGTGTGAATAGTAGAGAGGATTGATATTGATAGCTGGTGAATGAGTGTGAATAGTAAAGAGGGCTGATATTGCAAGCAGGTGAGTGAGTGTGAATAGTAGAGAGGATTGATATTGATAGCTGGTGAATGAGTGTGAATAGTAGAGATAGTTAATATTGATAGCTGGTGAATGAGTGTGAATAGTAGAGAGGATTGATATTGATAGCTGGTGAGTGAGTGTGAATAGTAGAGATGGTTGATATTGATAGCAAGGTTAATGAGTGAGAATAGTAGAGAGGGTTGATATTGCTGGCAGGTGAGTGAGTGTGAATAGTAGAGATAGTTGATATTGCTGGCAGGTGAGTGAGTGTGAATAGTAGAGAGGTTGATATTGCTGGCAGGTGAGTGAGTGTGAATAGTAGAGAGGGTTGATATTGCTGACAGATGAATGAGTGTGAATAGTAGAGAGGGTTGATATTGCTGGCAGGTGAGTGAGTGTGAATAGTAGAGAGGGTTGATATTGCTGACAGATGAATGAGTGTGAATAGTAGAGATGGTCATATTGCTGACTGGTGATTGAGTGTGAACAGTAGAGAGGGTGGATATTGCTGGAGGGGAATGATTGTGAATAGTAGAGAGAACTGATATTGCTGGCAGGTGACTGACTGTGGTGAATAGTAGAGAGGGTTGATATTGTTGACAGGTGAATGAGTGTGAATTGTAGAGAGGGTTGATATTGCTGGCAGGTGACTGAGTGTGGTGAATAGTAGAGAGGGTTGATATTGATAGCTGGTGAGTGAGTGTGAATAGTAGAGAGGGTTGATATTGCTGGCAGGTTAGTGAGTGTGAATAGTAGAGAGGGTTGATATTGCTGACAGGTGAATGAGAGTGAATAGTAGAGATGGTCATATTGATGACTGGTGATTGAGTGTGAACAGTAGAGAGGGTGGATATTGCTGGAGGGGAATGATTGTGAATAGTAGAGAGAATTGATATTGCTGGCAGGTGACTGACTGTGGTGAATAGTAGAGAGGGTTGATATTGCTGGCAGGTGAGTGAGTGTGAATAATAGAGAGGGTTGATATTGCTGGCAGGTGAGTGAGTGTGAATAGTAGAGAGGGTTGATATTGCTGACAGGTGAGTGAGTGTGAATAGTAGAGAGGGTTAATATTGCTGGCAGGTGAGTGAGTGTGAATAGTAGAGAGGGTTGATATTGCTGAAGTTGAACCGAAATTTATTTATCTGTTGAATGTGTGAGTGATTGCACCTAGATGAGGGATTTCGTAATGATAGAAGTTGACTTTCAAATGGAACAGGTTGTATGTGTTAATGATAGTGCAGGGTTATCGGTGGCAGATTCGTTGTTAGCGGTGCATAGCGGAATGGTGGCCTTGCGCAAAATATCCATCACCATGCAGCATTATCATGACAAGGTTGTTCCTACATACTGTTTTTATGTTTGTATGGTCTCGCTTAACGCAGAAAATATAGATAGAGATATATTTAAAGATAGATAGATACATATAGAGAACCTATTATTTCATATAGAGGAAAATAGGAAATAGGTGGTTTGTGGTTAATGACCTCGTTTCTATATAAATTTCCTATGTTGCCGTGTTTTTTTAAACATTTAGATATTTTTAAATAAACGCATGATACTTTGTCATAAACCCGTAAGACAGCAACTTTCCTTAGTTGAGAAAGTAATTAATGTAATATGTTGCAGGTTGTTGCTGTACCCGAATGTTGGCATGTGCTCGATCAGTATTTGTACGTGATAGCAAGACCAACACAAGGTTGGCTCAACTTATTTACTTCATAAAGCATGTCCCATTTAAAAAGGAACTCTTTGAAATGTCCTACTTTGTTTATAATTTCGAAACTTTTTGCGACAACTTTTAATTAATTCTTGACCATTTAATTTTTCACTTCAGAAAATCGGAAATATGAGTCGGTATTCATTTATTCCCTGTTTTTCATCATTTTTCACGTAATCAGTTCATCGGTGGTTTCAGTGTGCAGCATAAACACAGTAAACGTAACTTAAACCATTTTTCGTCGAGGCAAACAATCTAACTTAATATACAGGGTGGACAATAAACTCCCCGATTGATTTGAAATTTGAAAATGATGTGCTACTAAAACACCGAATTTCACATCAAAAAATTCATATTTTGTGGTAAAACGTATGACGTTTTGATCAAGTAGCCATCACATAAAAGAGAATAAAAACAAAATGTGTATTCAAAAATGGTTATACGTACATAACAACAGTCCCTGCCCTAATAAACGGCACACCAAGCTTGGTCCAAGGTTGGCCCAAGGAAATTTCCTTGGTGCGTGTTATAACATAGAGAAATGTTCACCAAGAAACACCAAGGTTGGCCCAAGCGTGGGCCAAGACCTCACCAAGGATTACCAAGACAAACCATGACGCCACCAAGGAGTTTGAAACATTATGCTCATATTTCTTCCTGGTATTTGGGCGAAATTATATTTAGAAATACACAATTAGGAACTGAGTTGTTAAATTTTAGGGAAATAAATTATCCAATTTAAAGATTAACGTTTTTATCAACGCACACTCAAACTAACAACTCATTGAAAATGGAAATTCCGAAAAAAGAGTTTCAATGAAAATCAAGATGTAGTATTGGTGTCATTTTCTTGCTATTAATTGCTTATCTTCAAGGTGTAAAATAATTATAAAAAACATGGTGGGGAGTGGTGTGTGTTTTCGTTTGCATGGGAAAGGGTAGGGCGGCGCTGGTAGGTAGGCGAGTTTTGAAATGTTCAATTCTGCTATTTTTGCGGTTGAGCTCGTCTAAACCTCATGTTGAGCTCGTATAAACCTTACCTCTACCTCTAAACACGTCTAAGCCTTTGGTGATAATGTAGAATTACATTTCTAGAGCTTGAAAACTATGTATGTAGCCGCGATGGTTTGAAGTCGAACTGTATTTGACTCTATCATATCAAAAATCTGATAATTTTTCTTAAATGCGGACCTGAAACATAAGCTTTTTGTTCACGACCATGAAATAGTTCATGGTAAAGCTTGGACCAACCATGGTTTCTCATGCGCGAAGCATGGTCCATCTTGGCCAATCATTGGTCAGTGCTTGGTGTAATTTCACTATGCTTATACACGCGACGCACCAAGGAATCACCATGAACTGACCAAGAAAACACCAAGCACATGCCAACATGGCCCATGCATGGTCCAACCTTGGACCGAGGTTCAGTGCCGTTTATTAGAGCAGGGACTGTAATCACGCAAACATATTCTGTTCGATTTGCTCACTTTTTGAAGCACGCGTGGCATCAACTGCCGGGGTCACTTTAACCCACCGAAAATCGCCCTTTTATAATCATGCACGTAAGCATATTAATGTAAGCTAAAATATGCCCATCTGAATGCGCTTTACACAACCTATGCATAACATTTTTAATAACTGTTAGACGTGGCACGTTTTATCACCCTGTAGACTGTGCAAGGGAGGGGCATCGAACCACTCCCAAAGTCACGAACAGTCCTTCTCACACGCATAGGCCACCTCACAGGCAGAGTCTACCTAACACGAAGAGACCTACTCATACGCACAGTTCTCCTCACAAACAGAATCTACCTAACACGACGAGTCCTACTCATACGTACAGTCCACCTCACAGGCAGAGTCCACCTAACACGAAGAGTCATCCTCACAAGCACAATCCACCTCACAGGCAGAGTCTACCTAACACGAAAAGTCCTACTCTTACGCACAGTCCACCTCACAGGTGAAGTCCACCTAACACGAAGAGTCATCCTCACAAGCACAGTCCACCTCACAGGTGAAATCCACCTAACACGAAGAGTCATCCTCACAAGCACAGTCCACCTCACAGGCAGAGTCCACCTATCACGAAGAGTCATCCTCACAAGCACAATCCACCTCACAGGCAGAGTCCACCTAACACGAAGAGTCATCCTCACAAGCACAATCCACCTCACAGGCAGAGCCCACCTAACACGAAGAGTCATCCTCACAAGCACAATCCACCTCACAGGCAGAGTCCACCAAGCACGAAGAGTCATCCTCACAAGCACAATCCACCTCACAGGCAGAGTCCACCTATTACGAAGAGTCATCCTCACAAGCACAATTTCCCTCACAGGCAGAGTCCTCCTAACACGAAGAGTCATCCTCACAAGCACAATCCACCTCACAGGCAGAGTCCACCTATCACGAAGAGTCATCCTAACAAGCACAATCCACCTCACAGGCAGAGTCCACCTAAAACGAAGAGTCATCCTCACATCACAATCCACCTCACAGGCAGAGTCCACCTAACACGAAGAGTCATCCTCACAAGCACAATCCACCTCACAGGCAGAGTCCACCTAACACGAAGAGTCATCCTCACAAGCACAAACCACCTCACAGGCAGAGTCCACCTATTACGAAGAGTCATCCTCACAAGCACAATTCCCCTCACAGGCAGAGTCCTCCTAACACGAAGAGTCATCCTCACTAGCACAATCCACCTCACAGGCAGAGTCCACCTAACACGAAGAGTCATCCTCACAAGCACAATCCACCTCACAGGCAGAGTCCACCAAACACGAAGAGTCATCCTCACAAGCACAATCCACCTCACAGGCAGAGTCCACCTAACACGAAGAGTCATCCTCACAAGCACAATCCACCTCACAGGCAGAGTCCACCAAACACGAAGAGTCATCCTCACAAGCACAATCCACTTCACAGGCAGAGTCCACCTAACACGAAGAGTCATCCTCACAAGCACAATCCACCTCACAGGCAGAGTCCACCTAACACGAAGAGTCATCCTCACAAGCACAATCCACCTCACAGGCAGAGTCCACCAAACACGAAAAGTCATCCTCACAAGCACAATCCACCTCACAGGCAGAGTCCACCTATTACGAAGAGTCATCCTCACAAGCACAATTTCCCTCACAGGCAGAGTCCTCCTAACACGAAGAGTCATCCTCACAAGCACAATCCACCTCACAGGCAGTGTCCACCTATCACGAAGAGTCATCCTCACAAGCACAATCCACCTCACAGGCAGAGTCCACCTAAAACGAAGAGTCATCCTCACATCACAATCCACCTCACAGGCAGAGTCCACCTAACACGAAGAGTCATCCTCACAAGCACAATCCACCTCACAGGCAGAGTCCACCTAACACGAAGAGTCATCCTCACAAGCACAAACCACCTCACAGGCAGAGTCCACCTATTACGAAGAGTCATCCTCACAAGCACAATTCCCCTCACAGGCAAAGTCCTCCTAACACGAAGAGTCATCCACACAAGCACAATCCACCTCACAGGCAGAGTCCACCTAACACGAAGAGTCATCCTCACAAGCACAATCCACCTCACAGGCAGAGTCCACCAAACACGAAGAGTCATCCTCACAAGCACAATCCACCTCACAGGCAGAGTCCACCTAACACGAAGAGTCATCCTCACAAGCACAATCCACCTCACAGGCAGAGTCCACCAAACACGAAGAGTCATCCTCACAAGCACAATCCACTTCACAGGCAGAGTCCACCTAACACGAAGAGTCATCCTCACAAGCACAATCCACCTCACAGGCAGAGTCCACCTAACACGAAGAGTCATCCTCACAAGCACAATCCACCTCACAGGCAGAGTCCACCTAACACGAAGAGTCATCCTCACAAGCACAATCCACCTCACAGGCAGAGTCCACCTAACACGAAGAGTCATCCTCACAAGCACAATCCACCTCACAGGCAGAGTCAGCCTATTACGAAGAGTCATCCTCACAAGCACAATTCCCCTCACAGGCAGAGTCCTCCTAACACGAAGAGTCATCCTCACAAGCACAATCCACCTCACAGGCAGAGTCCACCTAACACGAAGAGTCATCGTCACAAGCACAATCCACCTCACAGGCAGAGTCCACCAAACACGAAGAGTCATCCTCACAAGCACAATCAACCTCACAGGCAGAGTCCACCTAACACGAAGAGTCATCCTCACAAGCACAATCCACCTCACAGGCAGAGTCCACCTAACACGAAGAGTCATCCTCACAAGCACAATCCACCTCACAGGCAGAGTCAGCCTATTACGAAGAGTCATCCTCACAAGCACAATTCCCCTCACAGGCAGAGTCCTCCTAACACGAAGAGTCATCCTCACAAGCACAATCCACCTCACAGGCAGAGTCCACCTATTACGAAGAGTCATCGTCACAAGCACAATCCACCTCACAGGCAGAGTCCACCTAACACGAAGAGTCATCCTCACAAGCACAATCCACCTCACAGGCAGAGTCCACCAAACACGAAGAGTCATCCTCACAAGCACAATCCACCTCACAGGCAGAGTCCACCTAACACGAAGAGTCATCCTCACAAGCACAATCCACCTCACAGGCAGAGTCCACCTAACACGAAGAGTCATCCTCACAAGCACAATCCACCTCACAGGCAGAGTCCACCTAACACGAAGAGTCATCCTCACAAGCACAATCCACCTCACAGGCAGAGTCCACCTAACACGAAGAGTCATCCTCACAAGCACAATCCACCTCACAGGCAGAGTCCACCTATTACGAAGAGTCATCCTCACAAGCACAATTCCCCTCACAGGCAGAGTCCTCCTAACACGAAGAGTCATCCTCACAAGCACAATCCACCTCACAGGCAGAGTCCACCTAACACGAAGAGTCATCCTCACAAGCACAATCCACCTCACAGGCAGAGTCCACCAAACACGAAGAGTCATCCTCACAAGCACAATCCACCTCACAGGCAGAGTCCACCTAACACGAAGAGTCATCCTCACAAGCACAATTCACCTCACAGGCAGAGTCCACCAAACACGAAGAGTCATCCTCACAAGCACAATCCACTTCACAGGCAGAGTCCACCTAACACGAAGAGTCATCCTCACAAGCACAATCCACCTCACAGGCAGAGTCCACCTAACACGAAGAGTCATCCTCACAAGCACAATCCACCTCACAGGCAGAGTCCACCTAACACGAAGAGTCATCCTCACAAGCACAATCCACCTCACAGGCAGAGTCCACCTAACACGAAGAGTCATCCTCACAAGCACAATCCACCTCACAGGCAGAGTCAGCCTATTACGAAGAGTCATCCTCACAAGCACAATTCCCCTCACAGGCAGAGTCCTCCTAACACGAAGAGTCATCCTCACAAGCACAATCCACCTCACAGGCAGAGTCCACCTAACACGAAGAGTCATCGTCACAAGCACAATCCACCTCACAGGCAGAGTCCACCAAACACGAAGAGTCATCCTCACAAGCACAATCCACCTCACAGGCAGAGTCCACCTAACACGAAGAGTCATCCTCACAAGCACAATCCACCTCACAGGCAGAGTCCACCTAACACGAAGAGTCATCCTCACAAGCACAATCCACCTCACAGGCAGAGTCAGCCTATTACGAAGAGTCATCCTCACAAGCACAATTCCCCTCACAGGCAGAGTCCTCCTAACACGAAGAGTCATCCTCACAAGCACAATCCACCTCACAGGCAGAGTCCACCTATTACGAAGAGTCATCGTCACAAGCACAATCCACCTCACAGGCAGAGTCCACCTAACACGAAGAGTCATCCTCACAAGCACAATCCACCTCACAGGCAGAGTCCACCAAACACGAAGAGTCATCCTCACAAGCACAATCCACCTCACAGGCAGAGTCCACCTAACACGAAGAGTCATCCTCACAAGCACAATCCACCTCACAGGCAGAGTCCACCTAACACGAAGAGTCATCCTCACAAGCACAATCCACCTCACAGGCAGAGTCCACCTAACACGAAGAGTCATCCTCACAAGCACAATCCACCTCACAGGCAGAGTCAGCCTATTACGAAGAGTCATCCTCACAAGCACAATTCCCCTCACAGGCAGAGTCCTCCTAACACGAAGAGTCATCCTCACAAGCACAATCCACCTCACAGGCAGAGTCCACCTAACACGAAGAGTCATCGTCACAAGCACAATCCACCTCACAGGCAGAGTCCACCAAACACGAAGAGTCATCCTCACAAGCACAATCCACCTCACAGGCAGAGTCCACCTAACACGAAGAGTCATCCTCACAAGCACAATCCACCTCACAGGCAGAGTCCACCTAACACGAAGAGTCATCCTCACAAGCACAATCCACCTCACAGGCAGAGTCCACCTAACACGAAGAGTCATCCTCACAAGCACAATCCACCTCACAGGCAGAGTCCACCTAACACGAAGAGTCATCCTCACAAGCACAATCCACCTCACAGGCAGAGTCAGCCTATTACGAAGAGTCATCCTCACAAGCACAATTCCCCTCACAGGCAGAGTCCTCCTAACACGAAGAGTCATCCTCACAAGCACAATCCACCTCACAGGCAGAGTCCACCTAATACGAAGAGTCATCCTCACAAGCACAATCCACCTCACAGGCAGAGTCCACCTAACACAGAGAGTCATCCTCACAAGCACAGTACACCTATACACATATGTATGTATGTACATACCGCGTAGATGCTACTTCACGCGCACAATCCATCTCCCGAGCACAGTGCTTGTTCATTTATAATCCACCTCCTGCAAACGGTAAATCCCCCGCGCAGAGTCCAACTACAGTATGTACGTACCACGCAGAGCACACTTCTAGCGAAAAGTTTTTCTACCGCACAGACAGTACACACCCGTACAAGTGCAACGACCATCGACTAAGTGAAGCATTACAAAAAACAGGGCTGTTAGGAAATGCGTCATAAACAACGATTTGTGACTCCGTTTGCTAGATAAATTTTTTTGGATATTTATTTTTATACATCGAATCAAAACTGCGGTTTCTAAAGCAATTCAAAGTATAAATAGGTAAATGTGACACCCTATACATATACTACATGACATGAGTATTCATGATTGGCAAGTGGATTAGCACGAGTTGTAAAAAAATGCATATCTTTCACATGGGTAACATTTATGGTTCTTAGGTGCTTCTTCAAATGCAGCGTTGGTTTACTTTTGAGAGCGGAATGTACATGTTGCATGGATTAATTGATTATGCAGGTGTATTAACACTGGCTCTGAGCATCGATCGTTGGCTTGCAATACGCCACGCTCTCTACTACCATTCCAAGTCCTTCTCAACAGTTACTGTCGGTTTGTTTGTATCTTAAATGTTGCTGCACATACGTACTACTTTTTTTAATTATAACAATCACACGGTTTGCATACTGTATGTTTTAACGGATACGGCCGTTTTTTCAGGACATTTCTGTAAACCTTTTTCTCGTCACAATGAATTTCGGGACGTTATTGAAATCGAAATAGGAAGAAAGTAAAGGTAAATGTCGAAACAAAACCTCTAGAACGGCTCGTTGGTCAGGTGGTTAAGGTGTTACACTCTGAAACCGCCCGGCCGGCCGCACACGGGTTCGAACGGGTCCAGCTCAAAATAAATCCCTTCCATAATAATGCCGAACCAAAATACCTGTAATGCTGTTCCAAAATAATGGCGATTTACTTTGGGAATTTTCAGTATACCAAAAGAAAACTGTCATTGTTTTGACACAATATTATATTTATTTCGATGTACAAAAATATTGCCAACGCCTTGAACATGGAGTGATTGTGATTTGGAATCGGATACCATGATATGCCTATGGCAAGCACCATTCGTGATCGGGACCCCGCGAAGTTTTGATCCGAGTGAGACAACCAACAATAAGAAAGAGAAAAAGAAAATCCAGAACTTGAGAAATGGTTTTCACGTTATAATCAATTATGAGACCTGAAATTTCGGCACTGGATGCCAAAACTCTTGCAGCTCTTTTCAAGAAAACTTCCCAAAAACTTTAATGTAGACAATTCTTGTTTTTTTTTGCTAAACTATAAAAAAGCTGCATCACACAGCAAAGTAGCATGGGGACAGAACGAACGGCTGCCGTTATATTGTGTGCTACACTGCACCTCGGGTTTGACTACGATACTAATAATAATTGCAGCATGTACATACGGTGTTACCAGTTTAGTGGTTATATTGTGTGCTACACTGCATCTCGGGTTTGACTACCGGGCTGACGAGGTCACAACCCAAGGCATCTGCATGATCGTCAACACCATCGGGGTGCCTGTGTTTGGGTTGGTATTACGCTCACACATTCTTAATCACATACTGTAGCTCATGCTCTCAAGTGAACGTACGCGTATAGCTTGGTCAGGGTTTCTTGTTATCAAAAGTTCATTGTGCAGGTCGGTTACGCATGTACATATGCAATGAGTTAATCGCAATGTAAACAATATTTAAATTCTTGAATTTTTGAAAGCGCGCCAAAATTCGATTTGAATCCAAACGGCGCGCTAAATAGTTTTTTAAGTAACAAGGACCCTGACCAGGCTATATCAATGTATTTTTAGGCCAAAACATGCTTATTCGATTGCGCTTTACCGCTATCTCATAACTTATGTGCAGAATAACGGTATATTTTTCAGAATAACTGCTCAAACGCGACACGTTTTTTAGAAACTGTATGTCTAAACAGGTCATCAAATAATATATTAATAAAGAAAACAATTCAGTCTGACTCGAACAGCTGCTCATCAAAATATAGAATACGCATGCAATTTTCCCGATATCGGTCTGTTGTGCTTGTGGTATAAAGCAATGTTGAAATTTATTTTCTATCATATCAGATCTGCGTTGCTGAAATCAATTAATTCGAAGCCATTTCTTGTCCCATCTATGTACATTTTTGTATAACTAATGTTTTACCACTAGTTAAATCAGTTTTACGTTAAAAATGTTTTGTTACAAATCGCTGCAAATCGTGTATCTGTGTTGCATCATCGGCAGCCTGTTCGTCAGGTACCTCACACAAAAGGCTTACAAGCAACACCATCACAAGGTTAACACTGACTCACTCACTGACTCACTGACTCACTCACTCATTCACTCACTCACTCACTCACTCACTCACTCATTCACTCACTCACTCACGCACTCACTCACGCTATCTCTCTTTCACTCACTCACTCACGCACTCACTCACTCACTCACTCACTCAGTCACTCACTCATTCACTCACTCACTCACTCACTAACTCACTCACTCACTCACTCACTCACTCACTCACTCACTCACTCACTCACTCACTCACTCACTCACTCACTCACTCACTCACTCACTCACTCACTCACTCACTCACTCACTCACTCACTCACTCACCCACTCACTCACCCACTCACCCACTCACTCACTCACTCACTCACTCACTCACTCACTCACTCACTCACTCACTCACTCACTCACTCACTCAACTATTGACTTATTCATGCAGATGTTTCTAAAACGAGGCACAACAACGGCAGAGAGCGATGAGCGTCAACGAGACTTTACCCGTCGATGTAACCGAGCAGTGCTGGCCACTTTTCTGTTTGTGTTCAGTGCATACACCTATCAGTGTATTCAGGTTCATTCATATCTTAAATTGGTCAAG
Organism: Daptonema setosum; assembly: GCA_964036265.1. Classification (NCBI taxonomy): domain Eukaryota; kingdom Metazoa; phylum Nematoda; class Chromadorea; order Monhysterida; family Xyalidae; genus Daptonema; species Daptonema setosum. Next base: position 389,982 of record OZ038444.1, read on the forward strand.
TTGTGTATTCATAATTGTACAATCGAATGATCCATCCGATTTCAAGTGCAATTTCACATTTCCACGCTACTTTCAGACAGGTAGAAAAATTATTTTATTTATCACACCAACAAAGATGAAAATTTCAGAGGATATGTTTAGGCAAAATTAGCATCTTGTTTAATCTTTAGCGTAGATATTTAATTTGATTGCAAAACCTTCTACCGTGTGGAAAAACACATGTAGAAATTTATTCCGACATTCAACTCATTGATAAAAAAATACAAGAACAACCACTGGGTAAGTGAACGACAAAATTTAGAAAATTTAAACAAAAGCTAACTTGGGAAAAGGTCATGTGACGGACTGTGAGTATGGGCTAAATATGTAGACGCGGATTCAAAATTTTTGTTTGATCTCTGTTCTACACATTTTTTGATAAACTTATCGTAATTTCTAAAAATTCCAAAAAAAACTTATGTGTACAATACAAATACCAAATTGTTACCTTGGGACGATTTTTGCTGCTTCAAAAAAAACTCAGATTATCTTCAGGTTACACTCAAAGTTTCCTTTCGTTCAAAAAATATACTGGACTGTAAATAGTTTGTTTACACAAGTTTGTTTTTCAAACAAATGTTTTCAGTTCATCATCATCTCGATGTTGCCAAGCTGGCGAACAGCGATCGTTCGTGAGGTTGGTCAGCTACTGTACATACATATATAGGCCTCATTATTGATTATGAGAAATGGTTTGATACTTCCAGAACTCATGGCATGGCCAGAACCAGATTTCAAGTTCAGAACCAGGTTCTAAAGTAATTAATTTCCTATGCCACGTTTTAAAATTTCTTAGAACCATGTTCTTAAGTCCAGAACCGGATTCTCAAGTAAGGAATTTTCTGTGTCACGTTTTGATTTTTCTTATAACCAATTACCGAGGCGTATACGTATAAGAGTAGATGTACATATGAAATACAAAATATCCAAAGGCATTATGAATCTCAAATATGCTGATCGTAAAAAAGACCGACCAAAATTTTATTCAGCTTTATAACTGTTTTTATACTCAAAACTCATGAAATTATTTTATGACAATGACTGCCGGGGGTGGGGAGTAAGTTTTGCTGCTGACTACAGAGAAATTTAACATGCTTATGTAGCAACAATAATAATAGAACTACCTAAAATATAATTAACCTCGAAAACGACCATTTTCAAAGCAGTTTTTGTGTGGATCCATAATTCGCATTTGCGCAGAACAAAATGTTACAAACAAAATTTTCTAATAGAAGTTTTTCAGCACTATATCTAGTATTTGTGAGTAGGTGATTGATTGTGTGAATCTAGTATTTGTGTTTAGTTGATTGATTGTGTGTATCTAGTATTTGTGATTAGGTGATTGATTGTGTGTATCTAGTATTTGTGATTAGGTGATTGATTGCGTGTATCTAGTATTTGTGATTAGGGGATTGATTGTGTGTATCTAGTATGTATTTGTGATTAGGTGATTGATTGTGTGTATCTAGTATGTATTTGTGATTAGGTGATTGATTGTGTGTATCTAGTATTTGTGATTAGGTGATTTATTGTGTGTATCTAGTATTTGTGATTAGGTGATTGATTGTGTGTATCTAGTATTTGTGATTAGGTGATTGATTGTGTGTATCTAGTATGTATTTGTGATTAGGTGATTGATTGTGTGTATCTAGTATTTTTGATTAGGTGATTGATTGTGTGTATCTAGTATTTGTGATTAGGTGATTGATTGTGTGTATCTAGTATTTGTGATTAGGTGATTGATTGTGTGTATCTAGTATTTGTGATTAGGTGATTGATTGTGTGTATCTAGTATTTGTGATTAGGTGATTGATTGTGTGTATCTAGTATTTGTGATTAGGTGATTGATTGCGTGTATCTAGTATTTGTGATTAGGGGATTGATTGTGTGTATCTAGTATGTATTTGTGATTAGGTGATTGATTGTGTGTATCTAGTATGTATTTGTGATTAGGTGATTGATTGTGTGTATCTAGTATTTGTGATTAGGTGATTTATTGTGTGTATCTAGTATTTGTGATTAGGTGATTGATTGTGTGTATCTAGTATTTGTGATTAGGGGATTGATTGTGTGTATCTAGTATGTATTTGTGATTAGGTGATTGATTGTGTGTATCTAGTATTTGTGATTAGGTGATTGATTGTGTGTATCTAGTATGTATTTGTGATTAGGTGATTGATTGTGTGTATCTAGTATTTGTGATTAGGTGATTGATTGTGTGTATCTAGTATTTGTGATTAGGTGATTGATTGTGTGTATCTAGTATTTGTGATTAGGTGATTGATTGTGTGTATCTAGTATGTATTTGTGATTAGGTGATTGATTGTGTGTATCTAGTATTTTTGATTAGGTGATTGATTGTGTGTATCTAGTATTTGTGATTAGGTGATTGATTGTGTGTATCTAGTATTTGTGATTAGGTGATTGATTGTGTGTATCTAGTATTTGTGATTAGGTGATTGATTGTGTGTATCTAGTATTTGTGATTAGGTGATTGATTGTGTGTATCTAGTATTTGTGATTAGGTGATTGATTGTGTGTATCTAGTATTTGTGATTAGGTGATTGATTGTGTGTATCTAGTATTTGTGATTAGGTGATTGATTGTGTGTATCTAGTATTTGTGATTAGGTGATTGATTGTGTGTATCTAGTATTTGTGATTAGGTGATTGATTGTGTGTATCTAGTATTTGTGATTAGGTGATTGATTGTGTGTATCTAGTATTTGTGATTAGGTAATTGATTGACCGTCTGCAGCTAATTTTACAAGCGATCAAAAAAGTTACCATTTCGGACTATTTGCTTCTTCATTATCTGAAAAAATCAAGACATTTTATATTTAACTTAAGTCATTCACTAGTATTAAGCAGGATACTTAATTCACGTCATTTACAAGTGTTAAGCAGCATATATGTAACTTTTGTAAAAGACAGATTATTATTAGGATTATACGTACTTGCAGATGCTGAGTCAATTGACTTTAATGATGCCAAACTGTTATCCCATAATGACGTGCTGGGTTTTTCTCAGGTTAAACTTTTTTTCAACCAGCTGTTTACTTGCTCACTCACTCACTCACTCAACCACTCACTCACCCACTCACTTACTCACTCACTCACTCACTTACTCACTCACTCACTCACTCACTCACTCACTCACTCACTCACTCACTCACTCACTCACTCACTCACTCACTCACTCACTCACTCACTCACTCACTCACTCACTCACTCACTCACTCACACTTCCTCACTTTTTTATTTATCAAGTCACTCACTCTCTCATTCGCTTGTTCAGGTACTTACTCATTTTGTCACTCACTCGTTCACCTCACTAACTCACTCACCCACTCACTTACTCTCACTCAGACACAGTAATGTAATGCACTACGCTCTACGTAATCTCCATCGTCAACTACCCTCCAGCTTGGAGTCCTGGCCTGTTAACCAGAGCTCGTTCTGATACGCCACACCCATATCAGTTTTGTATGTAAAGTCGAATAATTCGATTAGAACTTTTTCTGGGACATTTTTTTTGTAAAACCTTATCTTCACTTCCAATTGTATGCCATTCAAATGGCTCTTTGAATGAAAATTTTGTTTTTCAATGACCGAAGAAGCCATTTGGGATCCTGCTTAACGAGGTGGTTTTTGTTAAAATTAAAATAATTAATACTATCAAACGGACAGACGAGCACACTATTTGGGCATGAGCAAAAGGTTTTACATGAAATGTCTCACAAAAAAGTCGTAACCCATAAAACGCACTGTACGTACATACATATGTATGTTATTAAATTGAACCCGTCGTTTTTTGCCCTCAGCTGTTAACTGTCATTATTTTAGTAATTTTTATGTGTACAACCTTTACTTCATTTATGATAATTATCATTCATTCATTCATGTTTTTATCTCTGATGTGTTCAGTTGTTATACACATTTTACAAAAACACGTTTATTTTTTGACTTTCGTTCGTGATGAAGATTTAAGTGATTTCAGACACTCGAAAAAAAACTAGAAAAACATTTACTCTTGTTTTGATCTATTTGTGAATATTCTAAATACTTGATGTTCTAAAAAATAATTCATTAAGTACGAAACATTGCTTCATGCAAACAAATGTTTCGAATACGCTCGTTAAAATTGCTGAATATTCATCCTACTGTTAAAAATGCTTGTAAACCACATAAATGATCAATGAAAAAATGTATGTATGTGTCGTAGGCGTGCGTGCGACACGGCGTGCGTGCGACAATGTCCCGAATTTGCCAAGGCTTACGTGTGACAGCAGTACAGGGTATATGTTTATTGCGTGTTGTTAGGCAAGCATATAACTTGATCACTGATCTTACTCAACCATTCACTGACCCTAACACACTGACCACTGACCTTCACTAATTCAATCATCAGCACCCCTTAAACAAAAAAAACTACTACGTAACACTACAGTGCCCGACATAATAAACCGGGACTTTTATAGTAATATAAATTATGTTAAGACCCCTCTCCCCTTAAGTTGAAAAAAAAACAGTCAACCCCTTGTTTTGAACAAATAATGTACAATTTCTCAGACTATTTTTTCAAGGTATGAATAATAACTTAGTTCAATCCTCCAGGTTATACACCTGGGCGGTGCTGCTGCAAAAAAAATCTGGGCTACTCTGTGGCTCTAAGAGCCATACACGAGATAAAAAAGGACGCGAACAAGAACAGAACAGTCATTGAAGAAACCCCCTAAAAAGAACATGAAAACGTCGGAACAGATAGAAATTTAGTGATTACGGTGATATTTTATTATGGCATACAAAAACATGCTTGCCTAACAACACGCAATAAACATATACCCTGTACTGCTGTCACACGTAAGCCTTGGCAAATTCGGGACATTGTCGCACGCACGCCGTGTCGCACGCACGCCTACGACATATGCAATTGAATTTATGTAAAAACATTCTAATCACGAGCTTTTTCAGGATTTTAGAAAGATCACGGAAAGGGATGGGGACCAAAATATCTAGGAACAGTATGTTGAAGCAATAGATCTTTGTCATGTTATACAGTACATCTAAGTATCAGCAAAACTAGCATAAAGTTACTGAAGAAGAAATGATGTCACTGTAATGCAACATTAACAGCTGATAGTTTCTCGTAAAAGTTAATCAGGTGCTCACCCGCCCGAGTATTATACAATATGTATAGGCTATCCCAATTTATAGTTCCAGTGGAAATTTGCTCTGATTTTCGTTAGAATTGACTTATTTGAAAAGTTTCGCGCCAGTTTGAGGACAATTCTTGACTAGTTTGTATGACGCTAAAATTTTTGAAAAAGCTATGCACAAGTTATACACTAAGGCAACACTATTGTAAACAAAAGTTGATGTTTATTTGTTAAAAAAACTAATTTTTGATTAAATAAAATGCTCAGGCACAATAAATGTACCATACTCAAGGCTTCTCAACATGACCAGTCATCTCTGCAATGAGCCGGACTCTGAGTTACTTCAAACGGCACGACCTTGTGGTCATGCAAGTAGAGCAAGTCTTACACCACGACAATCGCTTGTTTCCGATGTTTCTCAAGATCCAATTTTTGTAGGGCCTATAATCGAGCTCAACTGAGCTTGACAAATACAAAGCATGTCATAACTTGTTTTGTATCATGGCACTGTACATACAGGGTGGCTCAAAAAAAGCTTGCGCGTTTGTGCGATTATTGTGAAAGTTGTAGACAAGCTGTAAGATTGCGGTATAGCTCATTCGATTCGGCATGTTTTTTTCTACAAATTAATGTCATGAGTTTTAGAAGTTTGCAGCAACAGCGGCATATCTTTATTCAAAATGCGCGCCCAAAGGATCATGCGCATGTGACCAAAGTGAGATCGTGTTAATGTGCTCTGTATCGCCCACTGCTTGCACGTTTGTCGGTTTCAATAAATTAATTCTGTTTTTAATGATGAAGAAGCATTGTTTTTGTCTATCAGCTCCGCTAAAAATTATCATTTGTAACCGAAAGAACGTTTTGATGGATTTCAGCAACCATGGTTGCTTTCTGTAGTCTGTATCCATGAATGATCACTTGACAATAGTTTCGAGCTTTATTAAACTTTAAATATCACTATAATGTTTGATATTCTTCTGTTTCACAAAAGGTGGTTGTGTTTTTGGTTTTATATGCAATTATCTTAGTTATTAACCATGCTTTATTGCACACTAAGCCCAAATAATGCGAAAAGTTTGACGTTTTTTTTAAATTTACTGGTAAAATCAGAATTTTTTTTAAAAGAAACTTAAGTCTCATATTATTTTGTAGGCAAAAACGAACTCTTCCGAGTGCGCCATACCGCAATCCCACAGCTTGTCTACAGCTTTTACAATAACCGCTCAAACGCGCAAGCTTTTTTTTGAGCCACCCTGTATGTACATACAGGGTAGGCCAAAAAACCACACAACTTTGGATTGGAGGGTAATAACTCAGTGACAGAATCGGTTTGCGTCATTTTAAGTCGTGAATGTCTTTGACTTCCGTTAATAAAATTATTATATACAAAGTTTTCTACGTTTCCAAAAGATATCAGGCTTTTTCTGAATGTTTTTGTGTTTTTTGCCGAAAACCCATAAAATTCATTTTCCAAAATTATAGATTCACACAGAGATGACAGTTTTTGATCAGAAATATAAGAAAAATGAGACACATATGGAGCATAATAATGTGGGTTACATGCTCAATATGGAAAACTAGCTTTGTTTAATAAATACAATAGGTACATACATACAGTATATATTGTATGTATGTACATACCTGTCATAACTTGATTTGTGTCATACATACAGCAGGTACATATGAACATACATACATATTGTATGTACATACATGTCAGAACTTGCTTTGTGTCATACATACAATTGGTACATATGTACAATACAATACATACATACATACTGTATGTACAGGGTGGGCCAAAAAAAACGACACGATTTAATCCACGAATAACCTTTCTTGAAACAACCGATTTCATCGGGTTATGCAGCATTTTAAAAATTACAAAACATCAACTTAAATATTCTGAAAATTTTGTCAACCTAACTCGTTCCAATCATTCAAAATAAAAGAAATTCCGAAAAATTTGTTTTTCAAAATTTACTATCATTGTATTAGTACTTGATTAACTTTGCACCATTACGTAGATTTCTTGTTACAACTAATTCATTTAACACGCTAAACCAAGTAATTACGGTTTTTTAGCTGTTTCAGTTGTTTCGCACCCATAAAATAATAATAACTTTCAATGAATTCCTAATTTCTTTTCTAATCGTAAGAGACTAGATTTTTTGTACCATGTAGTTTTGAAGCGAAATTCGCATAAAAATCTAATATTTTTGAAACAGTTCCGTTAGAGTTGATCAACCAATTCGAAATATTATTTTAATCATGTAGACAATTGAAAATTACCAAAAATTCGGTTTCGTGCCATTTGTGAAACAAAAAATGTCATTGTCAAATTCAAAAACGGTTTAATTTCGTAATTTGGTCATACTAACAGCTAGGATATACGGATCTTATCAAAAACTTCAGAAATTTTAAGTTAATATGTTGTTAATACAATGTTTCTTACCGCATGAAAATCTGTTTATGCAAGAAAAAGTTATTCATGAATAAAATCGTGTCGTTTTTTCTGGCCCACCCTATACATAATGTATGTACATGTCATAACTTGCTTTGTGTCATACATACAACAGGTATGTACATATGTACATATATGTACATACATATTGTATGTATAGGGTGTCCCACGTAACTTGCAATATTCTGCGAGGCCACAAAAAAATTTGAAATGGAGCTATTTTGAAAATTAAAAAAAATGAAAGTCCAGTTTGTAATGTTTTGTTCGCCACCTATCAGATGTTTTTTTGTGACAACAAACAGTTCTTCAGTTATGGCTACTTTTCCAGAAATAGTTATTTTAAGTTTTTGATGAATCATCGGGGGCTCTAAAAATTGTTCTAGAGACACAATATTTTGTTGAATAGTTAATATAAGTCTGAAAATAAGTTTGTGTGATCATTATTAATAAATGTGTTTTTTTTATCATGATGGGACTTATTTATACGTTGGATAATCGATCGAAACCACGCAGGAGTCATCAAAAGACATGCAAATCACAAACAATACACATTACCGATTTATCTCCAAACCGTATTTTGAATCAGAAAACTACCCTTTTACATTTTATTATACGGGAAATGATCAGCTTTCAATCTTCTTGACAAAATCAAGCCATTTAAATAGGTTTCAATCAGTACTGTTGATCACCGAGCCCACTGAGAATTAGAAACTGAAAATGACTAATTTTGGGGAAATGGAAATATCTCGATCTGCTTAATAGCTATGAACTTCTAGTATGCGGCAAAAAAAACTTTATTGAATGGGCTTTCATTTTTTTTCAAATAGCTCAAACACAAAAATTTTGGCGGTCTTGCAGAATATTGCAAGTTACGTGGGACACCCTGTACATACTGTACATACTTTGTATGTACGTATGTATACTGCTCATGATTGATTATGCAAAAAATGCGAATTGGGTTTACAACCAAAGAAAACCTGATGCTTAAGATTTTTCCTTCACTGTCAGTTGCATACAAGATTTCAAGCTATGAAAATGGCTCAAAACAAAGCAAATACTTCATTTCTGAAGTGTTTCAATTTTCAGTATAATCCCCCATAATTTTAAATATATTTATGCATGTTTTTGAATTAGTTACAAACTCATGCCTCGAAGAGATTAGCGTAGACAATTTCCCCAGTAAGATTTTTCTTCTTCAAGAATGTTCGAAAGTCTTACGATGTATTGCATAATGAAACACGAGAAGTATACATGTCATAACTTGCTTTGTGTCATACATACACAATGTACATGTCAATGGCAATAGGTTTGTGTGACAGTTACCAGACGTTTACCAGAATTCTTTTACATGCTGCCTCACTGCCCACTATTAAAACTTTTTGCAAATTTTACAATGCCTAAAGATAATAAAAATCCTGATCTAATAATTTATGTAAGTACATATAGGGTTATCCTACTGTTCCACATACCTTGCAGCATTTTGATCAAACACCGCATTTCTGTCGTGCTGTCAATTTAATGACGCGTCCATTATAAAGTTCGGTAGCTTATTTTAAATATGTACATCTTGAGATATACCCCGTTTCCTGAAAGTAGTCATTTCATTTTTATCTTATATTTTTTGTTATTTCGTGAAATTGGAAACACAAAATGACAACTGCTCATCGAAATAACAGATTATCGGTACCAAACTGAGTTAGAAGCAGAAAGTTACAAATTATATACCTGGGTTGCACCTTGGCTATACCTGGGTTGCACCTTGGCTATACCTGGGTTGTATCATGGCATTACCTGGCTTGCATCATGGCTATACCTGGGTTGCATCACGGCTATACCTGGGTTGCATCATGGCTATACCTGGGTTGCACCTTGGCTATACCTGGGTTGCATCATGGCTATACCTGGGTTGCACCTTGACTATACCTGGGTTGCATCATGGCTATACCTGGGTTGCACTTTGGCTATACCTGGGTTGCACTATGGCTATACCTGGGTTGCATCGTGGCTATACCTGGGTTGCACCTTGGCTATACCTGGATTGCATCATGGCTATACCTGTGTTGCATCTTGGCTACATATACCTGGGTTGCACCTTGGCTATACCTGGGTTGTATCATGGCATTACCTGGCTTGCATCATGGCTATACCTGGGTTGCATCATGGCTATACCTGGGTTGCATCATGGCTATACCTGGGTTGCACCTTGGCTATACCTGTGTTGCATCATGGGTTTACCTGGGTTGCACCTTGGCTATACCTGGGTTGCATCATGGCTATACCTGGGTTGCACCTTGGCTATACCTGGGTTGCACCATGATGGCTATACCTGGGTTGCATCGTGGCTATACCTGGGTTGCACCTTGGCTATACCTGGGTTGCATCATGGCTATACCTGGGTTGCATCTTGGCTACATATACCTGGGTTGCACCTTGTCTATACCCGGGTTGCACCTTGGCTATACCTGGGTTGCACCTTGGCTATACTTGGGTTGCATCTTGGCTACATATACCTGGGTTGCACCTTGGCTATAACTGGGTTGCATCTTGGCTACATATACCTGGGTTGCACTTTGAATATATACATGGGTTGCACCTTGGCTATACCTGGGTTGTATCTTGGCTAAATATACGTGGGTTGCACCTTGGCTATACCTGGTTGCACTTGGCTACATATACCTGGGTTGCATCTTGGCTACATATACCTGGGTTGCACCTTGGCTATACCTGGGTTGCACCTTGGCTATACCTGGTTGCATCTTGGCTACATATACATACCTGGGTTGCATCTTGGCTACATATACCTGGGTTGCACCTTGGCTATAGCTGGTTGCATCTTGGCTACATATACCTGGGTTGTATCTTGGCTACATATACCTGGGTTGCACCTTGGCTATACCTGGTTGTATCTTGGCTACATATACCTGGGTTGCACCTTGGCTATACCTGGTTGCATCTTGGCTACATATACCAGGGTTGCACCTTGGCTATACCTGGTTGTATCTTGGCTACATATACCTGGGTTGCACCTTGGCTATACCTGGTTGCATCTTGGCTACATATACCAGGGTTGCACCTTGGCTACATAAACCTGGGTTGCATCTTGGCTACATATACCTGGGTTGCACCTTGGCCTGTTGCCAACACTCACCAAACTTTTCAGGAGCTGCCATCGCAATGTGCGCCTTGTATTATAAAAAGTGCTATGAAATACGAATAGTAGGTAAAGTGAGGATGCGAATGTCCGGTTACAACTGTTTACCTATTGTGTTCGGATGTGCATTATGTTTGTACGTGTACATCAAGTGTATGGAAACACCGGTGGATAAAGCTTTGAAACCATTCAAACACGAAGCACGGCCAGATACATACATGGTCATTTATCAACCAATGCAGATGTACGTCTATGATGAACACAGGTTACTGCAAGCTAGGATTAGCCTTAGACTTAGGCTTAGGTTTAGGCCCGTTATCAACAAATGCAGATGTACTGTACATATGTACCTATATTATGAACACAGGTTACTGCAAATTAGGATTAGGCTACTTAGGCTTAGTCTTAATGCCTTTATCAACAAATGCAGATGTATGTACCTATATGATGAACACAGGTTACTGCAAGTTAGGATTAGGCTTGGACTTAGGCTTAGTCTTAATGCCTTTATCAACAAATGTAGATGTACGTCTATGATGAACACATGTTACTGCAAGTTAGGATTAGGCTTAGACTTAGGCTTAAGCCCTTTATCGACAAATGCAGATAGAAAAAAAGGTTATTTGACGGAGATGGCCGTCGGGAATGATTCTCAGCATCTACGTTGAGATGATAACGAGGTAACGCAGATTTACTGTATGTACCTATATGATGAACACAGGTTACTGCAGTTAGGATTAGGCCTAGACTTAGGCTTAGGCCCTTTATCAACAAATGCAGATGTATGTATGTACCTACATATATGATGAACACAGGTTACTGCAAGTTAGGATTAAGCTTAGACTTAGGCTTAGTATTAATGCCTTTATCAACAAATGCAGATGTACCTCTATGATGAACACAGGTTACTGCAAGTTAGGATTAGGCTTAGGCTTATAGGCTTAGACTTTAATTTCAGGTTATACTTATATGCTCTTTGAAACTTCAATTTCAGTCGACCTGGTATATGTATCTTTGACTTTCATTCATATAATTATTATGGATAAATTAAAAAAAATACAAGATTATATCAATCTTTTAACGAAAAGTTGCTGTTTTCACTGAAAACTATACAACTTCACTTTTTACAATAAATTTTTTAATAAATTTACACAACGAGGTCAGTTATTACACATAAATTTAAGAAACATATTTTAATTAAATAACGCTAAAGAAACCAAAACAGTTCGTCTGCGCCGTATAAAACTTTAAAAAGTTTCTATTGTAACCTTAATGTATGAAACCCCCGCCCGGTTGGAAAAATCGTAAATAAAAGAAATTGTCGCGTAACTTCTGATTGCATTGAAATTTTTGAATAAATTCCGAGTTACGAAATTTCAAAAATACAGGGTGGCTGTAAAGTAAAGACGCGTTTTCCGGCCGCATATTTCTCAAAAAAATTATATCGTGTGATCAGTGTTTTTATAGTCAAACTAGCGTAAAAACACCTGAAAAATCGAATAATGTGGTCAGATTTGACGTATAATTATGTATTTGTAAGCTTTTTGTGGAATTGCTGTCAAAAAGCAACATTTTTTTACTTCTTGGGTCCTAGACAGATTTTTTTCAAAAATAAAAGCGTTATAGGATTTTAAAAATTTACAAACTGTTTTATTGAAGATTAAAAAAAAATCTCATAAATATACACCATTATCGGTATTATCTAATGGTGAAAGTTAAGCCAGCTTTCTAACGTCCTTTTTTACATCAGCAGAATCTTAATTTTGCGTTTTTCACTAATTATTATGCTTTTATGACCTTTAATGGTGTCTTATGACACCAGATTTGTGTTATAAAAGTTATGGAAGTATGACAATCCTGCTTAGGACCTAAATCTTTAATTTTCGAAATTTTTATGGTCAGTTTTCATGGAATTTCGGTCAGTTTTGTTGAAAAACAACGAAATTTCCGTTAATTTTCGAAAAAAATTAATTTGAGCAGTCCTACACTAATTTGTGAAATGAAACCTTCCTCACATTACATTTAGACAACATACGGAAACTGTGCTTAATTCATTGCTTACGTGAGTAATTGGCTCAAAAAAGTTTTTTGATACATTTATTCAGCCGATAGTTAAGGGTAGTTCCTAATGCCGTTAATAACAGTTGAAAAAATTTTTCGTTAAGGTAAACCATTAACGCAGAAATTATTTAGCCAATAGTTGCTGGTAGTTCACAATGCCGTGAATAACAGTTGAACGTCAGTTATCGTTGCGTGTAACACAACCAAAAATGACAGAACTCAAAAGATAAAATATTTTCTTGGACCATAAAAATAAAAACAAAACCAAGAACTTCTTTTGTCAAATGTTTTTAGTGGTTCATGATGTAAAGTTGTGGTTTGTTCGTTTATGTATTACTATAACGGACGAATTTCAGAGTTGGCAACCAAACAGTGCTAACAGTGGTTGGTGCTTGCTTACCAAAGCGCAACGAATACGGTCAACTCAAGTTCAGGTAAGTACATGTTTATGTGGGCATTCCAGTTGTTGAAGTGGTTAAGTGGGAAGCGATCATGTGAAAAAATACAGATTTATCGGTTGCACCAAACGTTTCGTTACAAACATACCAGAATGTAGATTCAACTAATGTACATTTTGGATGCAATCACTCGAATACTGAGATATACAGGGTGTCCCATTAAAAAGTAATGTTTGTAATTGCCCTGAGAACCGCAAATTCCATTCGTTTTTTTATTTAAGTTGTAAACAAATCTTGGAAGTTTTGCCTATTTTTTTGCTTTAGAAAATCAGAGTTGCGAATCGGTATTTTTGGCGGATTTCCTAACATCCCCATTTTTGGCTTTTTCATATATCAGTTAGTTGACGTTTCGAAGTGCTTTTTATTAACAAATGATTGTGTAACAGCGGTCGCGTAAACACAAGCTCATGGCATAACAACTCCGTCTGGCAAGTGACCACCCTGTACACACTCTGTCCGGAAAGGGGATGTGACTTGGCGGGCTATTGGCTCACAACACCACACAGGTTCGCTGATCAGGTTGTATAGGTTTATATCATGTACATATTAAATATGCTGCATGTATGTACATATTAAATATGTAATATGTATGTAGGTTATGTAGGTTATGTGTGTTGAGTTGGTTTTGTAATCTGCATCGTTATAGCCGTGTGTGATTTGTTGCAGTGCAACGTTGATGAGAGCGCAACAGGTAACGACAACGTTGGTGGCCACAGCGTGTTTGTCACCTTTGACTATGTTCGTTGACTGGACCAGTCTGATCGACTTCATCGAGATATGGACAATACAGGGTCTTTCATTATCCCATCTTTATTGGCAGAGGTTACTTACATATGTGCCAGTTGCAAATTCATTTACTTGAAGGCCACGGCATTTGCGTTTAAAACTGATAAAAACTAAGTTTACAAAACTCGGTTAAATGTAAACGGCTCGACTATTGTCGAGAACCGATTGTTTTTATAGGAAAACAATCCGATGTTACCTTCTGACAGAAGAAACCAGGTGACTCAACTGTTTAATGTTATATAGTTTTTTTTGCAATCTTAATTGAAGAGTCGTATTTGTTCTCTCACTCACTTACTCATCCACTCACTCTCTCACACACCCACTCACTCTCTCACACACACACTCATTCACTCACTCACTAACTCACTCACTCACTCACTCACTCACTCACTCACTAACTCACTCACTCACTCACTCACTCACTCACTCACTAACTCACTCACTCACTCATTCACTCACTCACTCATTCATTCACTCACTCACTCACTCACTCACTCACTCACTCACTAACTCACTCACTCACTCACTCACTCACTCACTCACTCACTCACTCACTCACTCACTCACTCATTCACTCACTCAAACACTTACTCCGTATTCGAAATAGTGTGAATAGCATCTTAATAGGCACTATCTTCCCGCATTTTATGAATGCGTGTTATGTTACAACGGGCGAGTATGAAGACCCACTATAATAGGCTCCCTCCATAACAACATGTTATATTATTGTTATATCGTAGAGTATGTTCGGAACTTGAATAAAGTTATAAAAAACGGACACACGTGCGAACAGTAAGCGAAACACAAACACGATCTCACTCTGGTTATAAATGCACACGTTCAAATAAGTGTATGTGTGTCAGTGCTGTTTTAAGCTGACATCTGACATCATTTTGTAGACAAAAACGGGTCCCTACCAAAATCCCTAAAAGTCAAAATACCTAACTGGACAATATCCATTACATGCCCAAAATACAAATAGAGACAACCATAATATATAAAAAGTCCAAAATACCTAAAAATTTGGATTTTGTACGTCCATAGTCGAACAACAAATGTAATACCGCTCCTCAGAGTACCCCCTCCCTCTTTGATATGGTTATGTCGTATTGCAGTCAGTCACTATTCTTTTATGCGTTATTAACCGAGATGAAATGGACATTTTCATTGGTCCGCCTTCACTGCTGTAATTATCATGAATGATGAAATCAACTGAAACCACGGCTGTAACATCAAACTGATGTGTCTGTTGTAGCAGCATGTCGGGCGCACACTTCATAAGCGAGCGGGGGGGAAACAACCCCAACCATGTGTCAGTGTGGAACTGGCCGCACAAGCAAAATATGTTCTTGCATGAAAAAAGCGTTCAGTCCTTAAAAAACCTAATGTATTTGAGTAAACACAATTTTTAATCATGAAATTACAGGCATACTGTGCCATACTGTAGCAAGTGCCATACTAGCGATGTTCTGGATAACCATTGTAATAATTGTGTTTAGTGTGTCACGCGAATCGCATTTGGTGATCGGGTTGTACGAGAGACATCAGCTGGTCGTGACACATGAGTGGCCAATGCTACCCGATCATCTGGCTGACAGACTCCTCTACAATGGACAGCTCGTTGCCGCACATCACTGTATACTCACCAACATTATGGTTACCCACACCAAATACCATAATTCAAACATTTTGTTCCGAACCTTCAGGAAAAATGCTATTCAAGATAACTGACAATGCTATGTGTAGATAACTGTCCACAACGTTCATATTTTTCATCTTGTTAAGTTTCATAGCTTTTCACAAAAAAATCCCCATAAAATTCTGATTATATTATGTACAGGGTGTTCCAACCTTTTGTCTCGATGTTGATGCTCCGTACTTGAGTTGTCCTGAACCTGTTTGGCTGAGTTTTTTACTGTAGTAAAAGAGAATTTGGCAATTTTTGTTTACCAAAAGTTCATTCATTGGACGTCTGCAGCTAATTTTACAAGTCATCGAAAAAAATCTTATGTAAATAATGTTTTTATTTTTTCCACTTTATCAAGAAAGGCACAGGATAAAATATCATCTATCACGTGGCTGCCATAAAAATAATCATCACTTCTCAAATAACAAGACAACCAGTAATTGAAAGTTTGTGTTAAGTTATTCAGCTTCTAAGTGTCGCCATTTTTCGGGACACCCTGAAGTCGTTGATGTTGCTTTGAGACTACCACAAATAAGGTCGTGGGTTCGAATCTTACCAGGATACTTGAAATTTTTTAGTTTCTTGGTAGGACTAGAATTCGTTTACTAATGAGCTTTTATGAGCGCTTGCAGACAACCGCGTTCGTTTCGCTGACAGACCTGGACGAACTGATACATCTGGGCCCGTACTCATCGCTTACATCTTACCTGAACTCGCTGTCACCACGAGTTGGCTATGTTCGATTGGCTGCTCTGTACGCATTCCCAAGGTTATCAACCATTACATATTGAATTGGACGGGCTTTTTCCAAACGAGCACGTTTTTTCGTATGTTACGATGAGCAACAAAATTTATGAACACATAAGTGCAAGTGTGTATTTTGTCAGTAGTCTAGTGACCCATGCAGAGTGCCACATAAGCGCATGTATTTTGTCAGTAGTAAAGTCTAGTAACTCATGCAGAATGTCACATAAGTGCATGTATTTTGCAAATATTTATGTCGGTGGTGGGGTGGTACGCTGAAAAGGTTTACAAATAACGTTTTGGGTCATAAAATGTGCAAAACTCAAAAGTGCGCGCCAAACTTTAATAGATGTGTAGAGTTTCAGACGCTCATTCAAATAAGCAGTATCTCGTCAAAATCCGAGATACAGCATTTTTTATAGCATGTGAAAATTCTGTTACAAAATAATGTTTTTAATCACAACCAAAAATATGTCGCATAGAATGTATACAATTTTCTGAGCATGTTTATGGAATCATAGAGAAGGTATTTATGCGATAAAACATCATACTTAAAAACTTCTACTGACCTCAGTTTGAACCCTTTCGGGCGAATCTTATAATAACCGGCTCTTAATTAGAAAAACCGCCGCAAATGGGAATCCCCAATCTTTTTCTGCGTTGAAAATTATCAGGTAAGGCAGCGGTTAACTTGAGCGAACCTACTGAGTGAATAGTGTAATTGGTTGTTTGATTGCACAGATTGGATCGAAATGTAACCGATATAAACCCACACCAGTACGACATAAGCCGACTTTACTCCAGCATGAGCGTCGAACGCAAAACCAGGTCGGTTTCAGTTTACTGTATATACAATAGAGTTTACTGTAAACACAATACACTTTACTGTACATACAATGCAATTTACTGTACATACATACAATACAGTTTACTGTACATACATTAAAGTTTTCTGCACATATAATACAGTTTACTGTACATACAATACAATTTACTGTTCATACAATACAGTTTACTGCACATACATATAATACAGTTTACTGTACATACAATACAGTTTACTGTACATACAGTGGCGGTCATTGAAATAGGGACACCTTAAAATTTCATGTTTTTTCATGTTTTTTGTTTTCGTGTTGTGTTATTTCGCTCGGAAAACGTTTCAATTACAGGAAAATGTTGTTGATCAATTGTTGCAAAACGTGTGATCTTCATTATAACAAGGAATCCCATAGTCGGAAGACAAAAAGGGGTATCGGCGCACGCGCCACCAAGGTCGTTTTTAGGGGTTTTCCACTGTTTGTTTCTGTTATACCGTTCTTAATAAGAAGAGCAGTAGGTTAACATGTTTGTGTGATGTTAGGGGAATGATAGACGTACCATTATTTTTCAGATCCTAGCATATCACAGCTGGACTGCCCGGCTCATACCGCCAACTGTCATCGGCGATTTTGCTCAATATTGCATGCTTTTTATCAGGGGAGCGAATAATGTCGGTTAATTAATGCAATCAACAGTTTATCGTGATAAACGTAACCCATAAGCACCAGAGCAGGCAGACCACTTTTTACATTGTTATAACAAACGTTCACATTGAAATGGGCAGTCATTTTATCACGAAGGACGGCTGCAGTCAAACTGCGGTTATGTAACGATGACCGTTCTCGTTGTCAGGTGGCGAGTAGAAGACGATTAGGGATCGGGTGGTGTTGTATAACAATCCCTGGCTTGTGAAGTTGAACTGACATAACAATAGAGCTAAAAAAGTGCTTGAACAGTCTGCAATCGCACGAAACGTAGCGCCGACACGGCGCCGTGCAAGCACCGGCCCGCGGAGCTCGGGGTTAATGGGCGCTTCCCTACCGAATTAAAGCTTGTTTACGGCTTTAAAGCTTGCAAACAACCACTATCAAACTAACTGGAGTATCCTAATTATATTCAAAGAGGTTTAAAAGACTGCATAATGGTTAACGGCGCTGGTGACCGGAGATCATCCGATCGCGAACGATATTGTTCAGAACATGCTTGTTTGATGAATAATATAATGCAAAAACTAGGCCGAACCATATTAAAATACTTTAATCTTACTTGGAAAATCTCACACCATTTAATGACACCCCTAAAATCACAAACAACTGGTGTACCGCTAAAGCGACCTTGGTGGTACGTGTGCCGATACCCCTGTAAAAGACCACCCGCTGCGATTAGCCGTTTATTTTTAGGCTAACAAGTGAGCAGTAACCTTGAACATAAACTGAGATGGTGTACAGTTAATTAGGCGTAACAGGAAAACAAAAAACATGAGAAAACCGAAAAAATTTGGGTGTCCCTATTTCAATGACCGCCACTGTACAATACAATTTACTGTACATACGATACAGTTGACTGTACATACAATACAGTTTACTGCACATACAATACAGTTTACTGTACATAAAATATAATTTACATTACATACGTTACAGTTTACTGTACATACATTACAGTTTACTGCACACACAATGTAGTTTACTGTACATAAAATAAAATTTACTGTACATACGATAATGTTGACTGTACATACATTACAGTTTACTGCACAAACAATACAGTTTACTGCACATACAATACAGTTAACTGTACATACAATACAATTGACTGTACATGCAATACAATTTACTGTACAGACAATACAGTTTACTGTACATACAATACATTTTACTGTCCATAGAATACAGTTTACTGTACATACAAAACAGTTTACTGTACATACAATACAATTTACTGTACATACAATACAGTTTACTGTACATACAATACAATTTACTGTACATACAATGTTGTTTCCATACATGATGATTTTTTGTTTCAATGCAATGTTTTTGCAGACTTCTTTCGAAAATGATCGTGCGTCCAACCGCAGTCGGCCAAGTGCACGTACATAATGTTATCGTGCTGAAGAAAGGGTTCAAGTTGGTTACTATGTAGATAGAAATCTATCACCCAACTAAGCCTAAGGCAATGAATGGCACGTGAACAACGTTATCGTGATGAAGAAATAGTTTACGTGGGATGTAGCCTCTAACTCATCATCAATCAACCATAAGTTTATGAATAGATCACCCTCACCGGTACATTTATATTAATCATTTGTGTGCGCACCGTTCATGTAGTTATGTAGTTACTTACGTCGCAAACATTTTACCGCATCTTACCCGATCGTTCATGAACGGGCCGTGTGCAATATTCAACCAGTAATCAGAACACTCCTTTATGAAAACACCGCGTTTCGAGCAACACTCATGTGCACTCACAAATCTCGTTGTGCCAATGAACAGAGAGGGATGGTGGGGTGATGAATTCTATAATCTTGGCATTATCTTCAAAATCAATGGGTGAATCCCAAAATACCTAAAAGCCAAAATACCTAACTGGACAAAACACCTAAAAACACGCCCAAAATACAACACGACCATAATCCAACATTGTTGGATTTTGGTAGTGCATTTTTATATTTTTTTGGATTATGTCCGCCCAAATTACATAATCCAAAGTACATAAACAACAAATGTTACCCCTCCCCTGTATCCCCACCCTTACAGTATTCATGTAACAGTTACTTGCAATGTGGAATAATATTGCATATTAACCGTATGGTGAACGTAGTGTAGCGGTTGCTGTTAAAAACAGTAGCGGTCGAAAACATGATGAATAGTGGATCTGGTACTAAAAGGGGAGAGTGAAGGGCAGTAATTTTATGTCTTTTTTAGGTAACTGCATATTTTCGATTCATTGTTTGATTGAATTTACTCACTCACTCACTCATTCACTCACTCATTCACTCACTCACTCACTCACTCATTCATTCACTCACTCACTCATTCACTCACTCACTCACTCATTCATTCACTCACTCACTCACTCACTTACTCCCTCACTCACTCACTCACTCACTCACTCACTCACTCACTCACTCACTCACTCACTCACTCACTCACTCACTCACCCACTCACTCACTCACTCACTCACTCATTCATTCACTCACTCACTCATTCACCCACTCACTCACTCACTCACTCACTCACTCACTCACTCACTCACTTACTCCCTCACTCACTCACTCACTCACTCACTCACTCACTCACTCACTCACTCACTCACTCACTCACTCACTCACTGACACTGGCGGACGAGCTAATCCTTCAAAGGGAGGGGAATTTCTCCAAAGAGGGGGAATCGGCAGTTTTGAGGCTGTTTTACCTACATCTTAGGGAACAAACTCTGCTTTTAGAAACCGCCAAAGAGGGGGAATTCCACTTTTCCCTCCCTTTCTCGTCCGCTAGTGCTCACTGACACACTCACCAGGTACTCTAAAACTCGTATTGGTCAATGACACCAATTATGAGGGCGCATACTTCGGTTATTAATACAAAATATTTTCTTTCACATTTCATCATTCATGATAAATACAGCAGTGAAGGCGGACCAATGAAAGTGTCCATTTTATCTCGGTTAAGAACAGTGACTGACTGCAATATGACATAACCATATCAAAGAGGGAGGGGGTACTCTGAGGAGGGGTATTACATTTGTTGTTGGATTATGGACGTACAAAATCCAAATTTTTAGGTATTTTGGACTTTTTATGTATTATGGGCGTCCAGTTTTGGATTTTGGGCATGTTATGGATTTTGTCCAGTTAGGTATTTTGGCTTTTAGGGATTTTGGTAGGGACCCAAAATCAATTGGTTTCACGGGATGATCAGATTTATAAAAGCGGGGGAAAAGTTGCTCGTGGTGAAAGTTGCCCGTACAGTTTTTGAGCACCGCATATAAGAAGCACCGAGAATGAACACACAAAAAATTATTGGTGTTTATGAACCGTGAAAAACACCGTACGGTGTTTCTGCCAATGGTTCTCTTTGTACCTGGTTGCTTGACCTCCACCGGCTATTCTGGAATAGAAAATACCATACCATCGTTTCATCGCAAAATGTTAAATATTATACCATCGTTCCACAACAAAGTTCTTTGACAAAAACAAAACTTCAGGTGCAAGTGTTTGGAGAAAAAAGACGCGGTGGACAAACTGTTTATGGTGCACGTTCGTAGGAACTACCTGTCACGGCCACTACCGACGTTCACGTTCACAGGTTACGCTTTCATCAAACATTCCGTTCAATAATTACGTAATTTTGTTTCATCTTTTTAATTTTAAATGGGAAACCCTGTAGAATTGAAGGGATGACTTTGCCAAAACTCTTTGAAATCTGCAATGAAACATGGCCTTTTAGTAACTTCATAGAGAAATACAACACTTTTGTTCAAAAAATATATCACTTTAGTTAAAGCAATGATCTGCGAACTTCGAGTTTTGATAAGCTTCGAGCTCCCTTACACTGAGCTGTGGACAAACCTGAGCAAAAATGTTGTTTCACAGATATTGTGATCACATCATTGTTTTTATACTGTGATAGTCTTCTTTTTCATACGCAGGGCAGAGTTTGAAAACTGAAAGCAGAACATGATTGGTTTATAGGTTTTTGGTGAATGTGGCACATATGAACATAAAACTTGCGAAAGTTGTAGAAAATCTATGACTACAAATAATATAAGCGATGACTTGTGTATGGCAGGTCTTCGAGGGGCCGTAGAACTGGCTCAACTATCATGGGAGCAAAGAAGATTGGAGATGGCGAACTCGAGTATGTGGTGGCCAGTGGTTGAGACAACTGGGTTGTTCGACAAATGTATCAAACACATGTACGACAATCATCGATGCTACACACTCACTAAGTGCGGTCGTTTGATCAACCAAACTCACTATTCATTTGTCAACGCCACTAACCGACATTTTGTCCCCATTGCTTTCACTCGATTATGAGTAAAAACAAACAATCCTTCTTTGCAACCTCATTTCATTATATTCAGCTTTTTTTAAATTTTAGATGTTATTGCCATCAAAGCATCTCAGTAAAAAATTCAGATTGACAACAACGTTGGTTGGTTAATAAGAGCTGTTCATTAGAGAAATCAAAAGATTCAGTGTTAGTCGTTAAATTAGCTTTAATTGGTTTGACTATTCTTAAATCTTATTTATAAAGCTATTTTTACACTACACTTTTAACATTTCAAATACAGATCCAGTTACATACAGGGTGGGGATAAAACGTGTCGCGTTTGATCGGTTATTGTGGAAGTTATACAAACACTGTGATAATGCGGTAAAAAGCATGCGATTGAGCTTGTTTTGGCCTAATAAATGATGGGTTACTAAAGTTCAATCTCTCTCTCTTAACTGTTACACCCGATTGTAAAAAAACACCGACTTTCACATCGAAAAGTTTATGTTTTATTGTAAAACTGAATAAATATTCAAAACTATTGTATCACATAACCATCACATACAAGAGAAAAAAAAGATAAATGTGTTTCAAAAAATGCCAAACTAGTCACGCAAAAAAAATATATTTGTTCGGTTTGGCCTCCATCAGAAGCCCTGACAGTTATCACGCGTATAACTGCTTAATGGTTGACTATAAACAAACCAAAACAGTAGAAACGAAACTACTTAATTTTAATAAAACAATGCCTAGAAACAGATAACCAAGCAATAGCTTTGAATATTTATTCAGTTTTATGACAAAATATGAATTATTTGATGTGAAATTCGGTGTTTTAGTAGCACATCATTTTTAGGTAAAAAATGCCTAATCGAATGCTTTTCACTCACAACGTTTGTATAACTTTCACAATAACCGTTCAAACGCGACACGTTTTTTGACTGACCCTGTATGTACATACTTACAGGGTGTGCCAGCCATTGAGATCAATGAACTGCTATATTAACTTATACAGCGTTCTATAACGACCTAATATTTGTTTTATATGATGATAGAACAATTTTTTCTGACATTCGTAGCTTAAAATATTTAGTTTTCGTAGTTTTTTTGGTGAGACTTACGGTCCTAGCAGCAACATGCCCGAATTTTACACTTTAGATAGAGCCGAATATGTCCCATGAAATAATTAAAATTTTTTTAATATTTCAACGGCAAATTTGCAACACTGATAGCTAAATACCATTTATATAAATTACTGAAAAAAATCTTTTGATTTAATTGTATCTTTAAAAACTACAGGACTTTTTCTGGGACATTTCATGTAAAACCTTTCCTTCACGCCCAAATAGTGTGCATGTCTGTCCGTTCTATTGGGTGAATTAATTTACTAAAAAAAAACAAAAAACTAACCCATTGGCACAATTTCCAACTAGCTTCTTCGATCATTGAAAACCCCTTTTTTATTCAAAAGTGCATTTTAATGGCATAGAATTTGATTGAGGGAAAGTTTTTACGCCAACTTTTTTGCTTTCACCCTTTCATCGGACTGTCGATTAAGTTGCGTAAAACTGGCCTCGAAATACGGTGTTGGCTCACTCTTCAAAGTGGTAAAAAAGGCATGAGACGGGAAAAATTATATGTACATAGTTGCCAGTATTATTGCAAGTTGCGAGTTGTCATGTAGTATATTACAACAACTTCCAGTAAATTTTACATATTATTGCGCTGTAAAACGTTTCATGTTTATTATCAGCAAATAACGAGGTTTTAATGAAATATAAATGGTTATACAGGGTGTCCCAACGAGGGGCTCACGATTTTTATAAATAACTTTTGTGTACGTCCAGATAAAGTTAAAATTTGGTACTGTAATTACCAATACGTCAGGATTTTTTGCTTTTTCAAATTGTACTTTACGAATTTGAAAAACTTAAAAAGCAAAAATATTGCCAAAGTTTTGCTAATTACAGTATAAAATTTCTAAAATCTTGCTAGACGTACACAAAAGTTCAATATTGTTCTTTCCTTTTACTGAAGGTTTTTTCGAGGTTATACTGAATATATTGCATCTTTTGAAATCGAAAACAACTTTTTGTGAAAGATCTTTTCTGTCATCAGGGTGGCTTATCACAAAAAATGATTCGTCGAAACACATGTACACTGTTTAGGATGGCTAGCAGGAATGAAAACAGGTTTAATCAACTTGTTGGCAACCCAGCAGGAATATGCACATTTGTACAGGGTGTCCCATTTAAAAGTCACGTTTTGTTTTTGCTGTGATTTTTGTGAAAGTTTACTCTTTTCTAAGTTTTATGCGGCATATAAAGTAGATTTCATGACAAATTTTTTGGCGCATAAAAATTCAAAATCATTTGATTATACCAAGTTTTATGCTAAATCTACGAAAGTCCAATTTTTCGCAAAAAAATAATCAGTTTATTCTTGTTTTTTTTCGCACATAAATAAGAGTTCGTTGGAATCTCCTGATTAATGTTATCGCTATCAGGTAACCACTGCTTGAAATACAGCTGAAAGATACCAGAATAAGCCTATTAAATCCTTAACATGATCACCACCCCTTCAGATGCACCGTTCCCAACGATGCGCGTGCTCTAAATGAGATTGCTCACTTTTGCCTTCACCTCAGTGAAAGGTAGCTCGAAGCTTATCTAAACTCAAAACTCCGAGATCCATTGCTTCAAAAACATTAATATTCATCTGGAAAAGAACTAAAATGCCATATGTTATTGCAGATTATGAAGAATTTTGACAAAGTCATCATCCGTTCAATTCAAGTGAGGGGAAAAGTAGACAATCAATGCAGAGCACGCGCATGTTTGAAAACTGGCATCTGAAGGGGTGGTGGTGATCATGTTGGTGATTTTAAAGGCTTATTCTGGTTTGTTTCACTTGTATTTCAAGTGGATGTAATCTGTTTGCGATTTCATTAATCAGGAGATTCTAATAAACTCCTATTTATGTGCGGAAAAAAACAATAATAAATCGACGATTTTTGGTGAAAATAAGGTACTTTCGTAGATTTAGCATAAAAATTAGTATAATCATGCGATTTCAAGTTTTTATCCGCCAAAAAAAATTGTCACAAATTGTCCATCATAGGCCGCATAAAACTTCAGAATCGGTCCAACTTCACAGAAATTACAGAAAAAACAAAACGTGGTCTTTAAATGGGATACCCTGTACTTGCTCACCCTTCACAATGAGCAGAACATAACTATGTGATGAGCTTGCACACTTGCTGCAAGTCATCTGTAAACCCAGTTTTCACCAGATTTATGTACAGAGAGGTAAAAATACTCCCTGACTTCATGAGACCATACCTTTTGCGGTGGTTGATGAAATTCTTTGAAATTTTAAGAGTATTCCAATAACATTATAAGTTAATGTTTCATAGATGTTCAAGGAGATTTCTCGCACATACCGGCCACAGGACACTAACACGAATACTAACGTTTACATATGCTTTCTCTTCAAAATAATGACGCCATTTGAAGGCAAAACTGAATTTTTAATGCATCCTGATCGTGTGGCCGGTGTAAGCAAGTTATCTTTTTGAAGAAACATGTTATTGAAATAACCATCATTCACAGCAAAAGTTATGGTCTCATGAAATCGGGGAGTTTTTTGGCCTACCCTGTATATTCAATTAAAGTTATATCACAGACATAGAAACATCAGTAAACTTGACAAGACATACATAGTAAAAAAACTCAGATAGCTCCTTCAATAATAAAAAAAAACAGTTTAACAATACTATTCATGTTTTTTTCTTTGAAATTATTCCCATCGTTCCTCTAAAACGTTGCATTGTCATTCGAGGAAAATCGGACAAAAAAGTTCACGTTAATAATAAAAAACCGAAATTAACTATCATCGCTAGGATAAGAAAACATAGATACATACTGGTGATACATACATAAATACATAAAAAAATATGAATCATAAGTGTATTAGAATTGCGAGCCGACAAACCAACATGGTTTGAGATATGGCTTGGTTAAGACTTTGTCTCCTGCAATTCTAGAGCAGTACAGGGTGTCCCATCCTTTTGTCCCGTTGTTGACAGCTCCGCATTTGAGTTGTAGTGAACCAATATGACTGAAATTTTTTTCTGTAATAGAGGAGTCTTTGGCAATTTGTTTGCTACCTACCAGAAGTTTATTTGACGTTGGTAGCTAGTTTTACAAGCCATCGAAAAAATGTCAATTTTGAATTTTATTTTTTATATTTGTTTATTTATCGTTCAATGTACATAACAGAATAGCATCAATCACAAAGCACCATGAACAAAAAATCATAGGTAATAACCACATGAAAAGAAAAAAAGCAAATAACCCGACTTGTTAACTTCTGGACTTGGGTACTACCGAGATCTCGGCGTCGTTCCCATCGACGAGGCATAGCTTTTAGTGCTGCATGGTGTGTGTCCACGAAAATGGCACTCATCTCTTCCGTAATAAAGAAACGTAATTGATCCGAAATCTCGGAATTTTTTGCGTACACGGACTTCTCACGTTTAAATCACCCCATAACCAGAAGTCCATGGAGCCAGATGACGAGACTTTCCCTGGTTGTTGAGTCAACAGAGGAGGACCATTGGTCTGCCAGGTCATCAGATCTGACCCCTCTGCACTCTTGGTTGTCAGGTGATTTGAAGCAGCGCATATACGCGTGGAATCCCAAGAATTTGGGCCAGTTACTTCTGTTGATCACCGAAGAGATTGATGCCATTTCTGTGGACACACGTCATGCTGCCCTGAATGAGTTGCCTCGTCAATGGGAACAGTGCCGAGATCTCGGTGGTACCCAAGTCAACAAGTTAAAAGTCGGGTTATTTGCTTGATTATGTGGATACTTCCTATGATTTTCTGTTCACACTGACTTGTGATTAATGCCCTTTTATATGTTCATTGCTCGATAAAAAAATTTGAAAAAATATGGGCCAAAACTAATTAACTAGCTAACAGACGTCGAATATTTCTGGTAGATGTAAAAAATTGCCCAAGTCTCCTCTGTTCCAGAAAAAAGATTCAGCTATATTGGTTCAGTACAACTCAAATGAGGAACCGTCAACATCGGAACAAAAGATGGGACACCCTGTAAAGCGGACGAGAAGATAAGGAAAAAGTGGAACTCCCCTCCTTGGCGTTTTGTTCCTTTAAGTGTTTTTGAATTGCCTTAGTTTCTGCGAATTCCCCTCTCTTTGGAAAGATTCCCCTCCCTTCGGAAGTTTGGCTCGTTCGCCAGTGTTCTAGAATGCTCAATGATATGCGCCTATAATAATATCCTATGCACTGGCGGACGAGCTAGTTCACCAAAGGCATGGGAATTTCGTCAAAGAGTCATTGGCAGGTTTGAGGCTATTTTACCTAAACCTTAGGGAACAAATTCTTCGTTTTTAAAAAGTCAAAGAGGGACGAATTCCACTTTTCCCGCCCCTTCTCGTCCGCTAGTGATCCTATGCAATGTTATCTTAAGCTCATTAGGACTTTTACACACTGAAAAGGTTTTTTGCCATTTTTTACCTACATATTTAGGTGAAAGTAATACTTGTTGGTTCAAAATGATAAACGTAATGACAAAAACAGTTGGATTAATGTTAAACGATTAATAGTGAAGGTGATATGATCATGGTTTGCTGCTAGGTGTACAAGTGTATGGATTGAAGGTGATTTGAATTGCAGCTAGGTGTACAATTTTACGATTGAAGGTGACTTGGATTGCTGCTAGGTGTACAAGTGTACTGATTGAAGGTGACGTGGATTGCTGCTAGGTGTACAAGTGTACTGATTGAAGGTGACGTGGATTGCTGCTAGGTGTACTAGCGTACGCATTGAAGGTGACTTTGATTTTAGCTACAGTAGGTATACAAGTGCACAAACTGAAATTGATTTGCATTGTAGCTATGTATGTAGGTGTAGAAGTGTACTGATTGAAGGTGACTTGGATTGCTGCTTAGTGTAAAAGTGTACGGATTGAAGGTGACGTGGATTGTATGTAGCTACATACATAGGTGTACACGTGTACTGATTGAAGGTGACCTGGCTTGCTGCTAGGTGTACAAGTGTACGGATTGAAGGTGACTTGGATTGGAGTCGAACAAAATATTGTTCGTAGCATTGGATGCGTCTGAGTTCAAGTCCGAGTCCGTTGAGCTGATCAACAATGAATTCAATTGGATTGACCCGTTGTTTCTGGATGTTGATTTTCGTTTGTAAGAAGATGCGCGATTGCGTTGGCGTTGGTATCTGCAACTATAACGTAACATGAAAAAGTGTTTGGTTGGCCGCGCGCTGCTCTTTCAGCAACTGATGTAATTTTTGATTTTACTTGATTAACTGTAAAATATTTAGTGAAGAAAAACAAGCCCAACAAAAGGCAATTAAAAGTCACTCACTGTCCATACGAAAAAAACGAAACGCTAAAGTTTCCACAAGTGTTATCATAGTGTTTTAGTTGTGATGAACGCTTAATACTTTCATACAGTATGTACACTAGTTCTGTCTGTAATTTAAGTTAGCTGGTATTCATATTAACATACATTTTATTGCATTTTATTTGAATCTGCATTTTCAATTTATTCAATATAGTTTTTTTGAAAATTACAAATAAAGTCCTTACCAATTTATTCTAAAACGTACTTTGAATCTGAAAACAAATTTTCCATATTTAACTTAACGGGAAATAATCAGTTTTCCAGAGAGAAAAGACATAGCTGTTTTAATATGTTTTACCGTTGCTGTTGACGACCTGGCCCCTTGCAATTTTAGAACTGAAAATGACTCCTTCGGGGAGACGGATATATCTTGATCTGCGTAGAAATATAAACATCTCTTATATGTACATGTAACTTACGGGAAATTTTTTTTATTACGTAATTACATATGTTTTTTATATCAGAAGGAGACTTACCTGCGTTTATTGTTGCGTTTAATGATAGCTTTGTCGGAAGAGGCACAGTATCGAGTAAAAAGTGATGTGTTTCGTAGCCAGATAGCGTTGGTGCAAACGTAGCTCAGGCCCACAATACAAATCAACACCAATAACCCAACTATTGTGAAATACAGAACACTCCATCCTGAAAAGTGTACAGAGTTTAATGCAACTTGGGTAGTACAAATATATTAAATGTTAGATTGACTCAGTATCGTGTTATTCTCACAATATATGTAGTTAGATATTGAGAACAAACCACAGTTGTCGTCACCGTCTAAGACGTGCATTGTCCAAAGATCTGGCATCCACCATGGTTCGCAGACACATTGTTTACTGACTTCGTTGCAAATACCATGGCCGGAACAAGCGTTACGACAATCTAAACCACCACTCATCTCATCACTGCAACAACGGCAACAACAACAACAACAACAACAACAACAACAACAACAACAACAACAACAACAACAACAACAACAACAACAACAACAACAACAACAACAACAACAACAACAACAACAACAACAACAACAACAACAACAACAACAACAACAACAACAACAACAACAACAACAACAACAACAACAACAACAACAACAACAACAACAACAACAACAACAACAACAACAACAACAACAACAACAACAACAACAACAACAACAACAACAACAACAACAACAACAACAACAACAACAACAACAACAACAACAACAACAACAACAACAACAACAACAACAACAACAACAACAACAACAACAACAACAACAACAACAACAACAACAACAACAACAACAACAACAACAACAACAACAACAACAACAACAACAACAACAACAACAACAACAACAACAACAACAACAACAACAACAACAACAACAACAACAACAACAACAACAACAACAACAACAACAACAACAACAACAACAACAACAACAACAACAACAACAACAACAACAACAACAACAACAACAACAACAACAACAACAACAACAACAACAACAACAACAACAACAACAACAACAACAACAACAACAACAACAACAACAACAACAACAACAACAACAACAACAACAACAACAACAACAACAACAACAACAACAACAACAACAACAACAACAACAACAACAACAACAACAACAACGACAACAACAACAACAACAACAACAACAACAACCACAACAACAACCACAACAACAACAACAACAACAACAACAACAACAACAACAACAACAACAACAACAACAACAACAACAACAACAACAACAACAACAACAACAACAACAACAACAACAACAACAACAACAACAACAACAACAACAACAACAACAACAACAACAACAACAACAACAACAACAACAACAACAACAACAACAACAACAACAACAACAACAACAACAACAACAACAACAACAACAACAACAACAACAACAACAACAACAACAACAACAACAACGACGAAACCAACATTTCGTTTGAATGCGGTCGATACCGAACTCGTTCAGAAGTTCCATCTGATGTTTCAATATAGAAACAAACAAAAGAGCGTCGACAACCAATAAGTTGTGAGTTGATTGTGAAGATTGAGGAGAGTCAAACAGCTGTTTGTACTCCGAATAGATAACAAGCCGAGTTCTGCAAAATATACACGCTAATGGTTAACCATAACTGAAAACAATAGCGATTCTGATCTGAATGGTTTTCAACGTACCGTGCTGTTGACCAATCTTGACTTGTGTGCGCCACTTTCACAACCAATTCGGTTGAGTCTTGGATTCGTCCAGCAATCAGAGCCTGTACTTGGCTTACGAATCTAAATCAAGCTTAGTCGTTCGCTCAATTGAAGAGCAGTATATTATGAACGATACTTTAGGTGTCGAGTCGATTAAGCTAAGTGAGTGCTCTCGTAACCTGTCGATAACTCTATGGCTGATTGTATTCATTGAAGAGCGGAAAAAAATTTCGATTGATTGATTGTCTCGATCAGAAGATCTGACGGTCAACAAGTATTTACAGGACGACGATAGACTGTTGGCATCGAACACCGTCAAATTGAAGAAATAAGTGCCAGGCCAGTCACATGTTGCAAGCACTTGGGCAGATGTCGCTGAGTTGCCAACAATTTGCTGCAATCATATCATCTTTGTCCAAAATCACTCAATTTATAACAGTTTTTTCCTGACAAAGTCTTCAGGTTGGAAAGTGTGGTTCCTCTTATCAGAACTGAGTTCCATTGCACCTTGGTTGTTCTCGATTTTGATAGTTTATATGCTTTATAATCTATGTATATATTAACGAGAACGAGAGGATATTACTACTATAGGTTATTATAGAAGTTATCTTTCGAATATGGAACAATGCTGATTTGAGTTGCATAGAAACGGGCTCATGGTACATGCATCGAAACTAATACTGACAGGTTTTCTTCAGTTGTATTTTTTTATAAATTTAACACACAGTTGCATAGCAACGGGTTCACCTTATACTTCTAATTGAAAAGTTAATTAATAATGGAATACGTTTGAAAGCAGTACTCAGACGTTCAAATACAAAAAACAGGTCTGTAAACGACTGAACATCCACAAAAATCGAAAATATGATTTTTACATTTCTCGGAATCAGTTTGTCTACTTCTGACAATTTTTGGGACTTTTTTCACATTTAATCGGCCATGTTAGAAGGCATAACGTTTCACAACTACCATCCGCTACAACCAACCATGCCATCCAAATTATAGGGTATAACATTTTACAATGTCATTCATTTCAACCAACCACATCAGCTATGTTATATGGCATTATGTTTCTTAACTATCCTCCGCCACAACCAACTACAGGGTGTCCCATTTAAAAATGAACACTTTAAACTGCCCTAGAAACCGCAATTGTCAATTGATTTTTAAATTTGTTGCGCCAAGTTGTAGACAATTCTTGACCATTTTGTTTATTTTTTACTCAAGTAAATCTGGGTTACGAATCGGTAGTTATGCCGGATTTCCTAACACCCCTGTTTTTCGTCTTTTCCACGTGGCAGGTGGTCGTTTTAATGAACAGCATAACCACTGCAAACGCAAGTTCAACCATTTTTTGGACTGTCAAGACGAATAATGTAATTGACCTCATTATTATAAAGTGGAAACGTGAAAACAAAATTGTTATAAACATCACTTAACCAACTGCAGCCTACCAGCATCCCTGCTGTGCGGCGTCACACAACAGAGCAGTTCAACACCGCAGCCGCAGCCATACGCTCGCGCTGGCAACCTGAGCCGCCTATTATACCACTGTTAAACTGAAACATGTTTTTTATCTCCAACAATGATTAAAGTTATAGAAATTACCTTGAAACTAGTTAGAATTCTTCTTAAAACGTCAAATAACGGTTGTGGTGTTGAACTGCCGTGTTGTGTGCTGCCGCACAGTCGAGGGTACTGGTATGCTGCAGTTCGTATTATTATGTTCACACCAATTCGATTTCCACGTTTCCCATATTATAATAAAAGTTTTAGTTACTTTATTTGTCCCGACAGATAGCAAAAATGTTTGAACTTGAGTTTGCAGTGTTCATGCTGCACATTGAAACGACCACCGACTACGTGAAAATGACGAAAAACAAGGATGTTCGGAAATCTATCATAAAAATTGATTCTTAAACCAGATTTTCTTGAGTATAAAAATAAACAAAATGGTCAAGAATTGTCTACAACTTGACGCAAAATTTTTGAAAATCGAATGAAAATTGCGGATTTTAGAACAATTCAAAGTGTTAATTTTTAAATGTGACACCCTGTACATTAGCTACATATGTTATATGGCATAATGTTGCACAACTATCATCCGCCTCAACAAACCACGTCAGCCGCGTTATATGGCATAATACTCCACAACCACTGCACGACACCGGCGTCATCAGTTGACTGCGTTCCGTCGAGTTGTACAACAGAGCATGGCATGTCAACTACCAATTCTTGACAAACCGCCTTAGGAGGCTTATTGTCGCCTAAATTTTAAAAGCACAGTGAAAATATTGTCAAGATGAAATAATCACTTACATTAAGAGCAAGAAGATTTTTTTCAACAAACTTAAAAACGTTTTTTCCTCAATATTAATATTTAATGTTCTTTTATATTCACATATTTAATGTTATTTTATATTCACTTACTATGGGTTGTGTGTGACTATTAGTGGTTATCTTAATAATAATCGTTGTGTAACACTAACATGATTTAACTTGCAAATAACAAAATTACACCTTGATTGAAACAACAAAATTGATCAATAAGACCTAACCATAAAATATACAATGAACTCAACCGATTTGTGACAGATTGCAATTTCAAAATAAAAAATGATCATTAAACCAACTAGTTAGTACAAATAGAGTTGTTGTAGCACTTGACGAAAGTCCTTTGTCGTCGGTTAAATTGAGTCGAAACTCGTACGTGCCCAACTTCAGGTCGCTTACAGTCGCTTTAAGGCTTTCGCGGTTTGCAAACGTGGCTTTATTGGGGCCGCTGAAGAGACACATTTGTTCTCACAACACATTTACACTCGCATATTTCATATATATGTATACTATTTTTGTATTTATTTACATATGTACTTACAGTATATACCGGGTGGAAAAACACAGCTTTGGAGGGTAGCAACAGTATGTGACCGAAAATCTGATTAAACTTGAGATTATTTCTGAAAATAACAGATTAACAGGACAAAAGAAGAAAATAAAGTGCAGGAAAACAGAATAACAGGATAAATAGATTATAAATTGCACTTGTATTGTTTTGTTTAAAACCAATACAAGTGCAAGTTATGACAGTTATAAAATCACATCAAAATTGAAGAGAGATTTTAACCAGGATATGTTTGTCGAGTGTGATACAGAGACATATGTACATAGACCCCATAATTTGATTACATGTTCTTTATATACATTTTTAACTCAACGATCTGCTTCTTACTTCATGAATGGTGAACTTATTGTTAAAAACAATCTGAGTTAGTATGAACAACGAGTTACCTACTGTTTATTGCATTCCATATCTGAGAAAACATGACAAAAACTTTCTCTCTCATTTTTTCAGGAAAAACTTTGTTTTCTTCAAAAAGTTCGAAAATTTTGCAGTTCCTGTAAACTGTCTTCGAGTATTCGATATAAACCATTTTCTGTGCCTATCCTAATTTTAATTTTTTACAACTGAATAAAAAGAATAAAATAGTTGGTGGTGATAAAAATTTGGGTCCAGCACTCTTGGTCACCAGAAATACCAAAAACGTCCCTTTCCTGAAGGCAACGCAAAAGTATGTATGTAGTATCGTCATTATTTTTTACTAATCAGAGTAAAATGGTCTTTTCAAACTCTATTGCATAATCGCAACCAACTTTCATCAAGATTTTCAGAAACTTCCGAGTAAAACTCTGTTCTAGAATAGGTATGGGAGGTGGTTCATTGGGCGTAATTCTTCAAACGGACTGTATCGCATAAAATGACCCACACAGCGAAATAATACAATTCTAATTCACAGCGTTATCAACGCGACAAATTTAGTTATTTGTTTTGTTAACCTGTAGTATCAATTGAATTTCGTGAAATACAGATCATTACACACTGTACTTTCAAATGTTTTCCTCTCCATTTCAATAGTAAATTTACACTAGTGTAAATAATTATACTTACAGCTAAAAGTGGTTTGGGCTCTCAAACTGAAATGATTAGCTTTCTTCAATCGAAATGAAAATAATAATGAATGGACCTTATTTGTGTCCACTTGATGTACTTGATGACACCGTCGTCACTTGAGCTTGACCCGTCTAGCACAACGGCCGTCTGTTCAGACAGATGTACGGTCATGTTGGCTGCGAGCACGGCCACCGGAGGCGAATTTTCCTCTGCAACAAAATTTCACATTTACATACAGCACACGACAATTATATCGGGAATAATCACCGAAGCTACAGCAAATATGCGTAGTGTTATTTCTCTAGTCATATCAAATAGGAAACAGTTATGTAAAATATGGATAATTACCAATATGTTATGTAAAATGATCATAAATCGCAAATTTTAATCTCTAAATGCGTCTCGGGGGAAGTAAAAATATACAATATTACATACAAACATATGTATTTGTTAATGTCAGAACCCTACCTGGTTGTACGAAGATACGAATCTGCTGAGAGTCCTCTTGACCGCTTGTGTCCACCACAGTCAGCTGAAAAAATCCTTTAAAAAGTTTTTAATGTTAGCTGTCAAAATGTGTTTTTTTAATTCAAGGCAAATTGCAAGAAAAGTATTGCATGTAATCAGTTTTTCCCTTGATTTTCAGAATGCATTAAACAGATAAAAAAAAGCTTTTTGCGGAGGTTGCGTATGAGGTTGCGTCTCATAAAAAATCATTACTGGATAATTGAACACAAAAGATTTTTGGATTTAGTAGTTTTTTGTTGTTGTTGATGTCGTCGTTGAAGCTGTCTTAATTTTTTGATTGTACAAGCGGATGAGAGAGCTGAATGCGACACGTCGCTAGGACTACATAGTGATTGACTTGCTATGATTAGTTACCTATACACAGTACATATCAATAGTCAACGCCACGATTAGAGTAATCGGATCGAAGCGTCGTTTGCAACGTATTCTTGTCATGTACTTTAGGCTGACTTTAGTCATTCAACAAATCACAATGACACATCGTTCAACGAATGAGTTGACATTGTAACTCAATTTTGAATCTACAAAATATGTGAGTCTTACAAAACAAAGTGAGATGGGTACCAGCCCTGAAAACGTAGTATCCTTGTGTTAGCTTAGATAGCTTGAGAGTGTCCGAGTCGGTTCCAATTGTATCAACAGTGTTGGCTATGTTTTGATCGACACGAGTCCATTTGTATGATGTGATGCCTGAAATAAAAATAGTACAATATAAACACACCGTGTAGCTACTCATGTAGGCCAGGCATTGGAAATGATCTGCTCACAAGCGAGAAGCCAACCTCTGTCATCTTTGGATTGATTGGCACACAGGTATAATGCGTCGATTGGCAACCTAACATTAACGTCACCGCCATCAGGGTCCTGGCAGTCAGTTGGGCGAGCCATCGGCTTGTCGTCACGAGCCTCAACATATACAATCTAGTAATATGGGCATATGAGTCGATACGCAAAAACAGCTGTTTTGAGCATTTTACGCATGCAATGTGTGATGTACATATACAGTTACAAGCAACTAAAAATGCCCTGAAGGCATGGGGAGTAACGAATATGGTTCAATCCTGGCAAGTCCAATCATGAAAAAGTATGAGACAAGATTTTAGTCTTTATTTTTAAATATTCTGATCGTGAAAAGGCAGGAAACAAGGTTTACGATGAATCACGAAAAACGTTTGTACTTCATTAAGTCAAGAATTAAACCAAATTACACGAAACATATTTGTGACTTTTCATGAGTGGTGAGGTTACCATTAAAAGTGGGATTTATCTGTAGTGAAAAAGCCAGAATTCAATTTAAACCATATAGTTCTAATAAAAATACCGAGTAATAATGTAATAAAAAATCCCATCATTATTGGATAAAATGAAAATAAAAAAAGTTTCGTGGCAGACTCGTCACACAAACCAGAGAAAATGACCCATGCTCACAACGAGATGAGACGAAATGAAGAGGGTTTCGTTTTCATCGAAAAGTCCGTAATATGTTTCGTGTAATTTGGTTTAATTCTTTACTTAATGAAGTACAAACGTTTTTCGTGATTCATCGTAAACCTTATTTCCTGCCTTTTCACGATCAGACTATTTAAAAATATCAGGTAACCACTGTTTGAAATAAAAGTGAAACATACCAGAAAACGCCCATTAATTCCTTAACATGATCACCACCCCATCAGAATCGCACAGTTCCGAACGATGCGCGTGCTCTGGATGTGATTTCTCACATTTGTCCTCAGCACAGGAAAAGGTAGCTCGAAGCTTATCCAAACTCAAAATTCCAAGATCCATTGCTTTACAAACATTAATTTTCATATAAGAAGGAACTAAAAGGCCATATGTCCTAGCAGATTATGAAGAATTTTGACCAAGTCATCATCCTTTTTAATTCAAGTGAGGGCAAATGTAAGAATCACATCCAGAGCATGCGCATAGTTGAAAACCGTTATGTGCGAAAAAAAAACAGGAATAAATCGACGAATTTTGGTGAAAATATGTGACTTTCGTAGATTTAGCATAAAAATCGATATTATCCTGCGATTTCAAAATTTTATGCGCCAAACAAATTATGATGAGTTCTCCATCATAGTTCGCATAAAGCTTCGAACTCGGTTATTCTTCACAAAAATTAAAGCAAAAACAAAACGTGATTTTTAAATGGGACACCCTGTACGTTCTCAAGCTGAACAGCGGTTTCACTGTCAAAATCCAAGTCAACTTGCTCGATCAGCCCAACAGCCCACCGTTTAGCTACACACGAATGAACGGACCCAAGGACCACTCGGCAGCACACCTTTCCCGGTAGTGCGTGAGTTAGGGGGTAGACGCTGGCTAAACGCAAAATGGGGTAGACGCTGGCTAAACGCGAGGTAGACGCTGGCTAAACGCGAGGTAGACGCTGGCTAAACGCGAGGTAGACGCTGGCTAAACGCGAGGTAGACGCTGGCTAAACGCGGAGTAGAAGCTGGCTGAACGAGTTCGGACGCTGGTTAAACGGGTTCGGACGCTGGTTAAACGGGTTCGGACGCTGGTTAAACAGGTTCGGACGCTGGTTAAACGGGTTCGGACGCTGGTTAAACGGGTTCGAACGCTGGTTAAACGGGTTCGGACGCTGGTTAAACGTGTTCGGACGCTGGTTAAACGAGTTCGGACGCTGGTTAAACAGGTTCGGACGCTGGTCAAACGGTTTAGGACGCTGGTTAAACGGTTTCGGACGCTGGTTAAACGGGTTTGGACGCTGGTTAAACGGGTTCGGACGCTGGTTAAACAGGTTCGGACGCTGGTTAAACGGGTTCGGACGCTGGTTAAACAGGTTCGGACGCTGGTTAAACAGGTTCGGACGCTGGTTAAACGGGTTCGGACGCTGGTTAAACGGGTTCGGACGCTGGTTAAACGGGTTCGGACGCTGGTTAAACGTGTTCGGACGCTGGTTAAACGATTTCGGACGCTGGTTAAACAGGTTCGGACGCTGGTTAAACGGTTTCGGACGCTGGTTAAACGGTTTCGGACGCTGGTTAAACGGGTTCGGACGCTGGTTACACAGGTTCGGACGCTGGTTAAACGGGTTCGGACGCTGGTTAAACGTGTTTGGACGCTGGTTAAACGGGTTCGGACGCTGGTTAAACAGGTTCGGACGCTGGTTAAACGGTTTCGGACGCTGGTTAAACGGGTTCGGACGCTGGTTAAACAGGTTCGGACGCTGGTTAAAAGGGTTCGGATGCTGGTTAAACGGGTTCGGACGCTGGTTAAACGGGTTCGGACGCTGGTTAAACGGGTTCGGACGCTGGTTAAACGGGTTCGGTCGCTGGTTAAACGGGTTCGGACGCTGGTTAAACGGGTTCGGACGCTGGCTAAACAGTTTCGGACGCTGGTTAAACGGGTTCGGATGCTGGTTAAACGTGTTCGGACGCTGGTTAAACGGGTTCAGACGCTGGTTAAACGGGTTCAGACGCTGGTTAAACAGGTTCGGACGCTGGTTAAACGGTTTCGGACGCTGGTTAAACGGTTTCGGACGCTGGTTAAACGGGTTCGGACGCTGTTTAAACGTGTTCGGACGCTGGTTAAACGGTTTCGGACGTTGCTTAAACGGGTTCGGACGCTGGTTAAACGGGTTCGGACCCTGGTTAAACGGGTTCAGACGCTGGTTAAACGGGTTCGGACGCTGGTTAAACGGGTTCGGACGCTGGCTAAACAGGTTCGGACGCTGGTTAAACGGCTTCGGATGCTGGTTAAACGTGTTCGGACGCTGGTTAAACGGGTTCGGACGCTGGTTAAACGAAACGGGTTCGGACGCTGGTTAAACAGGTTCGGACGCTGGTTAAACGGTTTTGGACGCTGGTTAAACGGTTTCGGACGCTGGTTAAACGGGTTCGGACGCTGGTTAAACGGGTTCGGACGCTGTTTAAACGTGTTCGGACGCTGGTTAAATGGGTTCGGACGCTGGTTAAACAGGTTCGGACGCTGGTTAAACGGTTTCGGACGCTGGTTAAACTGTGTCGGACGCTGGTTAAACAGGTTCGGACGCTGGTTAAACGGGTTCGGACGCTGGTTAAACAGGTTCGGACGCTGGTTAAACGGGTTCGGACGCTGGTTAAACGGGTTCAGACGCTGGTTAAACAGGTTCGGACGCTGGTTAAACGGTTTCGGACGCTGGTTAAACGGTTTCGGACGCTGGTTAAACGGGTTCGGACGCTGTTTAAACGTGTTCGGACGCTGGTTAAACGGTTTCGGACGTTGCTTAAACGGGTTCGGACGCTGGTTAAACGGGTTCGGACGCTGGTTAAACGGGTTCAGACGCTGGTTAAACAGGTTCAGACGCTGGTTAAACAGGTTCGGACGCTGGCGGACGAGCTAAACCTCCAATGGGAATGGCAGAAATTGAGCCATTTTATCTACACTCTAGGGAACAAATTCTACTTTTTGAAATCTCCTAAGAGGGGGAATTCCACTTTTCCCTTCCTTTCTCGTCCGCTCATGCACTCAGTTACTAAATCATTTAACTTTTTCACTCAAACATTTATTTATCAACAAACATTTATCGAACTCACAATAGATTAGTCAAAAGACCAAAAACGAACACTTTCCAATCAACCACGTTGAGATAATGTGAAACCCGGTGGCGTATTTACAGAAACTACAAAAAAAATTGTCACCAGTAAAACTTTTCTCAAAACTATGGTTTCGCACAAGTGAACGGAAAATTTTGTGACTGAAAAACGTTTTTTTTATTATTTTTATTTTTTTAATGAAAACGGAGCATAAATTAGAGAAAAATTAGGATTGCCTGTTATGAAGAAACTATCCCATTATAGCACTCTTATTTGCATTGAGAAGTTCCCATTGTTTGTATGGCTTCGGCTTGGTAATTATCACCGACTGTTCCTTATAAGCGATATCGCCGTTATGAGGCGAAGAGTTAGTTTTCAGTTAAGGCTTTAAGATTAGGCTTAGGATTTGAGAAGGGCTTGATCGCGTAGCCTTGGACCGTTAGCACCGCGAAGCGGAGGTGTCCAGCGTTGTTTTTCATGTCACCACAAGCCGAACCGTTAGGTGAAACACTCATGTTTTTATAATATGTACTTTTTATGAAAATACGTTCATCATCGAAAAGTTGAAATAATTTTTTGAAATTTAATTCTAACTTTGAACGTTATTTTAACCATTCAATAATCAACGTATTTCCATGAAAAATACATGAAAAAAATCAGCAAAGCAAGGTTAATTTTATGACAATGAAACCTCGAACAAAATTTTTTTTTGAATTATTTTCGAGAAAAAAAGTTATTTACTTGTTCGAAACCATCCATCCATTCAGGGAAAAGTTTTACTGCCGAAACTTTTTTTGTAGTTTCTAGAAATATGCAACCCAGTGACTTTGCACAATAGCAGACAGTACAAGACTAATTCAGGCGGCCGAATCTTGTTTACATGTTTCTAATAATGCTTAAAAATTTGTAACGTCACAGCAATAAAAATATTCCTATGCAGCAAAGTGCTATATGTAAAACTTTTCCTAACCACAAATTTGAATAGTTAATGTCTCATATCCAGCGTCCGAACTTGTTTAACCAGCGTCCGAAACCGTTTAACCAGCGTCCGAACCCGTTTAACCAGCGTCCGAACCCGTTTAACCAGCGTCCGAACCCGTTTAACCAGCGTATGAACCTGTTTAACCAGCGTCCGAACCCGTTTAACCAGCGTCCGAACCCGTTTAACCAGCGTCCGAGCACGTTTAACCAGCGTCCGAACCCGTTTAACCAGCGTCCGAACCTGTTTAGCCAGCGTCCGAACCCGTTTAACCAGCGTCCGAATCCGTTTAACCAGCGTCCGAACCCGTTTAACCAGCGTCCGAACCCGTTTAACCAGCGTCCGAACCCGTTCAACCAGCGTCCGAACCTGTTTAACCAGCGTCCGAACTAGTTTAACCAGCGTCCAAAACCGTTTAACCAGCGTCCGAACCTGTTTAACCAGCGTCCGAACCCGTTTAATCAGCGTCCGAACCCGTTTAACCAGCATCCGAACCTGTTTAGCCAGTGTCAGAACCCGTTTAACCAGCGTCCGAACCTGTTTAACCAGCGTCCGAACCTGTTTAACCAGCGTCCGAACCCGTTTAACCAGCCTCCGAACCCGTTTAACCAGCGTCCGAACCCGTTTAACCAGCGTCCGAACCTGTTTAACCAGCGTCCGAACACGTTTAACCAGCGTCCGAAACCGTTTAACCAGCGTCCGAACCCGTTTAACCAGCGTCCGAACCCGTTTAACCAGCGTCCGAACCCGTTTAACCAGCGTCCGAACCTGTTTAGCCAGCGTCAGAACCCGTTTAACCAGCGTCCGAACCTGTTTAACCAGCGTCCAAACCTGTTTAACCAGCGTCCGAACCCGTTTAACCAGCGTCCGAACCCGTTTAACCAGCGTCCGAACCTGTTTAACCAGCGTCCGAACTCGTTTAACCAGCGTCCGAACACGTTTAACCAGCGTCCGAACCCGTTTAACCAGCGTCCGAACCCGTTTAACCAGCGTCCGAACCCGTTTAACCAGCGTCCGAACCTGTTTAACCAGCGTCCGAACCTGTTTAACCAGCGTCCGAACCTGTTTAACCAGCGTCCGAACCCGTTTAACCAGCGTCCGAACCTGTTTAACCAGCGTCCGAACCCGTTTAACCAGCATCCGAACCCGTTTAACCAGCGTCCGAAACCGTTTAACCAGCGTCCTAAACCGTTTAACCAGCGTCCGAACCTGTTTAACCAGCGTCCGAACTCGTTTAACCAGCGTCCGAACACGTTTAACCAGCGTCCGAACCCGTTTAACCAGCGTCCGAACCCGTTTAACCAGCGTCCGAACCTGTTTAGCCAGCGTCAGAACCCGTTTAACCAGCGTCCGAACCTGTTTAACCAGCGTCCAAACCTGTTTAACCAGCGTCCAAACCTGTTTAACCAGCGTCCGAACCCGTTTAACCAGCGTCCGAACCCGTTTAACCAGCGTCCGAACCTGTTTAACCAGCGTCCGAACTCGTTTAACCAGCGTCCGAACACGTTTAACCAGCGTCCGAACCCGTTTAACCAGCGTCCGAACCCGTTTAACCAGCGTCCGAACCCGTTTAACCAGCGTCCGAACCTGTTTAACCAGCGTCCGAACCTGTTTAACCAGCGTCCGAACCCGTTTAACCAGCGTCCGAACCCGTTTAACCAGCGTCCGAACCTGTTTAACCAGCGTCCGAACCCGTTTAACCAGCATCCGAACCCGTTTAACCAGCGTCCGAAACCGTTTAACCAGCGTCCTTAACCGTTTAACCAGCGTCCGAACCTGTTTAACCAGCGTCCGAACTCGTTTAACCAGCGTCCGAACACGTTTAACCAGCGTCCGAACCCGTTTAACCAGCGTCCGAACCCGTTTAACCAGCGTCCGAACCCGTTTAACCAGCGTCCGAACCTGTTTAACCAGCGTCCGAACCTGTTTAACCAGCGTCCGAACCCGTTTAACCAGCGTCCGAACCCGTTTAACCAGCGTCCGAAACCGTTTAACCAGCGTCCGAACCCGTTTAACCAGCGTCCGAACCCGTTTAACCAGCGTCCGAACCCGTTTAACCAGCGTCCGAACCTGTTTAGCCAGCGTCAGAACCCGTTTAACCAGCGTCCGAACCTGTTTAACCAGCGTCCGAACCCGTTTAACCAGCGTCCGAACCCGTTTAACCAGCGTCCGAACCTGTTTAACCAGCGTCCGAACCCGTTTAACCAGCGTCCGAACCCGTTTAACCAGCGTCCGAAACCGTTTAACCAGCGTCCTAAACCGTTTAACCAGCGTCCGAACCTGTTTAACCAGCGTCCGAACTCGTTTAACCAGCGTCCGAACACGTTTAACCAGCGTCCGAACCCGTTTAACCAGCGTCCGAACCCGTTTAACCAGCGTCCGAACCCGTTTAACCAGCGTCCGAACCTGTTTAACCAACGTCCGAACCCGTTTAACCAGCGGCCGAACCCGTTTAACCAGCGTCCGAACCCGTTTAACCAGCGTCCGAACTCGTTCAGCCAGCTTCTACTCCGCGTTTAGCCAGCGTCTACCTCGCGTTTAGCCAGCGTCTACCTCGCGTTAAGCCAGCGTCTACCTCGCGTTTAGCCAGCGTCTACCTCGCGTTTAGCCAGCGTCTACCCCATTTTGCGTTTAGCCAGCGTCTACCCCCTAACTCACGCACTACCGGGAAAGGTGTGCTCGGCAGGCACCACCACCAGGCAAGCAATTGAGTTTGCCTTTATATGTACCTATGTACATACATAGAGGGTGTCCCAGCCAGGTGTAATGATTGAATTTTTTGAATAACTTTTACAGTGTTTTAGATAACAACCTAGAATTACACAGACTAATGAATCTGAATCTTAAAAAAAGTTTGATTTGGTTCAGTATTGCGTGTTTTACGGCCGATCCAGCAACATGCCTGTTAATGTTCTTAACGCGACCGCATTTTAGAGTTTTTCACCGAAAATAAAAAGTGATACAAAAGAACGAATTTTTCTTTAAACTGGTGTTAAATAGCAGGAAGAGGTATATTTCAGAAGTCAAAGTACATTTATCATTCAATTAATCGCTTTTTT
This sequence comes from Daptonema setosum, assembly GCA_964036265.1. Classification (NCBI taxonomy): domain Eukaryota; kingdom Metazoa; phylum Nematoda; class Chromadorea; order Monhysterida; family Xyalidae; genus Daptonema; species Daptonema setosum. The sequence continues at coordinate 434,095 of OZ038444.1, forward strand.
CAAACTTTATTTATCCGCAACTTTTCGCCAACATTTTCTAGAAATTGTGATTCTGTTTTCAATAACCAATAACAAAAACTGTTTCCAGTACTTCAGATTTATGGTATTAGCTATCAGTGTTGCATGTTTCAAGCCATATAGTTGAACTATCATAGCCTACTAGTTGAAAGTTTTTCAATGTTTCATGCGACATACTTGGCTATAAAGCGTAATTTTAAGGCATGTTGCTGGATCGGCCGTAAAACACGCAATACTGAACCAAATCAAAATCTACGATGTTTGACGTAGAGTTTATCAAAAAACTAATTCGGAACATTAGTTTTTATTTGCATAAATATAAGTGAAAACACATAAAAACGAATTATGTTGTCAGATTTGACATGCTTTTTTCGATTCTATGACCTTTGATGAAAATTATGTTTGTCTTGAATTTTTCTGATCCTAGGCTGATTTTTTTACTAATGTAAACGTTTCATAACAATCGTCGAATTCTGTTTTATGATGATATGTGAGTAGACCTTATCACAAAATAAAAATATTGTTGGCTTCGACCGACCAATTGTAAGTCAAAAAGCACATGTCACTAATTAGCCCGTAATCTTTAAATTTGCAGTTTTCAGCATTTATGTTGCTTTTACGACCCTAAAGGGTCTCTTGTGATTTTACATTCGCACGCTGATTGATGAAGCATGAATATTCTAACTAGGAGCTATTTTATCGAGTTAAAAAAATTTCGAATTTTGACAAAAAACTTAGATTTCTCGCAGACATATTCGTCTTAATGTCCAACTGTTTTCTATATCACGTGTCATTAAAACCCATTTAACACTAGTTTTTAGCCATCTCATTCTCTCTAAAATAAATTGATCCTTTAATCACAGTATTATGTTCAGTTTCAATAGGATTTGGTCACAATTGTTGAAAATTCGAGGAAAACCCGTTAATTTTGACAAAAAAAACAAACTAAATAGGAGTTATCAGAAAAATCCTATGAACCATTAATAATAAGATGCACTGCGATATCCATAATCAAAATAACTTCTTAAGCAATACTGAAAACGAACCCGATAATTTGAGATATCAGGGGTCACCACGTATATTATACAAATGTAAAAGTGTTTCAGTCAAAGTAATAAATCTGAGTTTGTCTGAAACTCTGGAAAGTTACATATGTTGACATGTTACATTTTGACTAACCGGGTTGATGACAACGGCCACTTGAGCGTTCGAACTTTGTCCGTCGTTGTCAGTAACCGTCAACCTGCAAAAAAGGTAAAGTTCATAAATCAAGTAATGTATATGTGGTAGGCGTAAGGTGACACTGGCCAATTTGTGACACGTCCCCAATTGCATAGGCAAGAAAGTGACAACCATACAGGGTATGTGTTTATTGCACGTTGACAAGCATATAATTGGATTACTGACCTTACTCAACCATTCACTGACCACTGACACAGTGAATTTGATCAACATCACCCCATTAAAATCAAAAGATAAAAATAACAGTTTCTGCTGCAAAATATTTGGCCTATTCTGCGGGTTTGCCGGCAGGAATTTTTTTTGTGTTTTATTAGTTTCTGAGGCCGATTGCTTAGAATTACCGAATGGTAAAGGTAAATGGTAAAGGTACTGATACTGATACTGGTGAAGTCAGTTTCTTAGATTTGCTTTTCGGTATTCTGATTTTACCAAATTTCCTGCATTTACCAGTTGCCAATTGTCGAATGAGTTTTTTTAGATGTACCGGTAACTTGGATTTTACCAGTAAAATTTACCTTACCCCCAGGGTAAGGTAAATCGACCGGTATTTTAAAAATATAACCTGTATGGCTCGATTTTTTTTTATTATGTAGATAATACATGAAGGTGGTTATCAAAAGTTAATTTTTGAGTCTCAAAGTACTTTTCACATTGAAAAACTGAGGTTCCACGATGATAACTTTGGGTCTGGGAAATGTGTCCATTGTAACATTATTGACCTTGGAACCCAGAAAAACGAACACCTTTATGGGCTGAGGTAAAAAAATCCTAATTCGAAAAAATTTCTACAAAAATTTGAGTGAGTTTCAAAGTTTGAGTGTGATTAATAATTCTGAAGGTTATTTCAACAGTTTATTTGACTAATTTTATGTCATTTTTGTATTTTTACCATTTACCTTTACCTTTACCATTCGGTAATTCTTATAAATTGACCCCAGTGACTATGATTGCATACCAACAGGTCGGGGTTAACGGTCCAAGGCGAGGGCATAAAGGCTTAGGCTTAGGCTGTGTATTTGGCAAAATTTTGAGTGCTGCACGCCAAGGCCCTTACCAAATACATAACATACGCATATTTATGCCTAAACTGAAAACTAACTCTCAGCCTCTTTCCCGCGTTAATTCTAGTTGACGCACGTCTGAGTTAAAGCCGAAGCCGAAAAATATGTCTGGACGTTGCTGCTGCAAAAAACTGACCTAATCTGCAGGTTCGAATGGTTTGCTTGTGCGAACAAAACAAGCATTGAAGAAATAATTTAAAAGGAAACGAAAACTACGGAACTGATTTAAATTGAATGATTAGAGCAAAAACTACGGTGATAGTTCAACATCGAGTATGAAAGCATGCTTAAAACATGTTACTGGGGTGATGATGATCAAATTAGTAAAAGCCATTGTGTTAGTGTATCAGTGAATGGTGGAGTAAGGTCAACAATCAAAATATATGCTTGCTCAACAACACTCAATAAATACACCCTGTGTTGCTGTCACCTTATTGCCTTTTTGCCGGTGTCACCGTCCTGACTACGACATTCGTATATAAGTGTTAAACGACTTAAAATAAGAACCGAGTTTCAAGGAACCAATTCTTCCGGTCCTTTTACCATTTGAATGTATTACATGTGATCTAGTTAAAACTTGTGTTTTCTTATTTTAAGTTTTTATGTAAAAACAGCCTGTTTTTTATTAAACTGCAACTTGCATTGGGAATTAATTTTTTTTAATAATCATTATGAAAGACATGCATACATTACATATCAAACATCAACTCAAATCAGGTCATTTCTGTTATTACAAATTCGTTCTTACTTAAGTTCAGTGAACCACCAGAGCTCATTCTTAGTATTTTTAGTTTAGGTTATGATTAGGGTCATACAACATAAAAACAATCGTACTAGTACTTGCACGGTGCTTGTAAGCTTGAACCTGGACTATTTACAAATGTATTTGAAATATGTATGTGGCCACCGATTGCAAATGAGCTGCACGCCAAAGAGCCTTTGCCTATGAAGAGAATAAACTCTAATGCCCGGTGTTTTTTTAGCTTCTGTTAGAACATGCATACAGTATTTAGCCAAAGTCGAAACTGTAAAAACAGTAGAACGCGGTATTAAACAATTAGATGCGACAAGTTCATGCGATGAAAAAAAACAATTTAATAAACGTAAGTTTTTCCATCACGAACTGAAAAGTGTAATTTCCTGGTTTAAGTTGCCCTTTAATAAAGCCGAGTGTTTTTGTGTTGGCCAATGGGAAGTCTTCAATGTTGGCACCCGAGATTTCGGCCCAGTGAAACTCGCTAATAGTGCCATCGGGATCGTAGCTAGCTGAAATAAACAACGTCGATCTTCAAAGACAAAAAATTCCAAAAAGGGAAAACTAAGTAAAAACCCTTCCATTAGGCTTCAATATAACACTAACAGAAAATTTGCCAAAACTTATTTTATTTCATGAGCCCATTAAAAGTTCCGTTTGATGGGATAAAAATGTGATGCATGCTCTATAGCGAAACTGTAATTGAAGTCGAAATTGATTCCGCTAATTGATCAATATTCGTTTGTGATAAGAAATGGAAGTGTATCCGGAGAAAATTAAGCCAACAAGGATTATTAGGCAATTGAAACATGTTAAAGTTTACAAACCAACCGGAGCCATCAATTAATATGTTGGAGTCGTCATCAGCCGTGTATGTCTGGTTCGGAGTTATAACGGCCACCGGTGACTGGAGCTGCTTCGGAGCTGCCACCACCTAGTACCATGTTTACATTATAAATGGTACAATGTTGGCGCTTCTTACTTGAGTTGTACGAGGTCTAATTTAAAATTTATTCTACAAATAGAGAGTTCTTCGGAAAATCGTTTGACACCTACTAGAATTCAATTTCACGTCTGTAGCTGATTTTACAAACCATCGGAAAATTACACTTTTTGTATTATTTTTTCTTCCATAAATACTTTTTTTAAATCAAAAACCACTAAAATTGCAGAACATCGTATGGAACAGCTCAAATCTGAATGGAATAGAAAAAAAACTATCCCGATTTGCTGATTTTTTGACTAGGTTACCTCATATGTAGGTCCCGGCATCGTTTTCAGCAACCTGGCACAGTTCACACGGCTGCATAACCTGAGGCCAGTGGAATTGCGCCCATCTCTTGAAGAATGCAGAAGTGTGAGTGGCGCCCGTATTCTCGGAACTCCTCATATATGTACATACACATATATGTTTATGTACATACTGCTTCAATTTGCCCTGGAGCTAGAAGTCTGGTGACCTGGTAGGCCACATAAGTTGTCCGCTGCTGCCGATCCAGGAACCAGGAAAGTGTCATTGAGCCAATCTCGGGCGATGATGGTCTAACAAACCATCGTGTTTTCCCTTCAAAAGTTAACGTTGCCTTGTCCAGCACAGAAATAAGAGTATGGGTAAGGTGACTTGTTGATCTAACAGTTCGGTGTTCTGGTTCATCATGCCCTCATCAGCTCTATGAAACCTTCTCTGATTCCTGGATCAGCAGATAAGGGCAACTTCTGATTGCTGCCATGTCGCCAGACGTAACCCCCGGATTTCTAGCTTTTAAGGAGGAAACATATCAGAAGGAGTTGCGAGAAAACGGGTCAGTCACGTCTCTTTATCGTTGAAGATATGATGCGATTTTCATGAACTCAGGTTATGTAACGTGGAAACTGTGCCTCGTCACTGGGAACAATGTCGGTTTGTAGAAGTTACCCGAGTCGAAAATTTTATGGGTCGGTTTTGTTATCCGTTAATTTATGTGTTTTACTATTTCGTGTGCTGATTTGCTCTTTTAATGCCTTTTTTATACTTCTTGACAAGAAAAATTTGCATAAAAAAGAAAAAACAATCCAAACACTGACACTTTAGATTGCTTGAGAAATTAGCTCCAGACATCCAAGTAATTTCTGATAGGTTTCGAACAAACTGCCAAAAACAAGAATTTGCACGAATAATGAAAGGTTATGGTTGTTTTTTAATATTGAGTGTATTAACGTTGAACGAGTGGTGCTGTGTGCCAGAGTAGGTAACGCCTTCAAGATGCACAGATACCGAACAGTGCGCTACGTAATTGCCCGATATTAACTGCAATTACAAAGCGTACATCAAACGTGAAAAAACGTGCAGCAAGACACAATCGAACCTTCTATTTTCATGTATATTGTGTTCTATAATAATATCATACCATTAACCAAAAAAATTATCTACAATGAGAAGAACTTGTAAATGAGGTTTTAGCAAAATTACGTAAAGATTAATTATGTTATTTTCTTAGCTTTTCTAATTAACATGCTTAACCGGATAGCAAAATCAACACAAAAAGGCTATGCCGAACATTATTGAAGGTAACGTTCTGTTGAGTCCAGGCATCGCTGGTTACACTGCCGATTCTCGTCACATCAGGCGGACTGTCCGGCTCATGTATTGTCCACTGATATGTCTTCTTTGCTACAATACAATACATTCACTTGTTCTCGCATCATTTACAATCATACATACATATACAGGGTGATCCAGAAGTCTTAACCCGTTTGACGTCGAATCTGTGTGAAAATTACTTATATTGGTTTTCGAATGCGCAAATATGGGCACACCTATTAAAATTGTGAGATTCAACTTAGTTTACAGTTTTTCTGAAAATTCGGCCAAATCAGAAAAGTTAGAAATTTTTCCAGAGCAAAAATTTCATGAATGAATTTATTACATCATAAAAAGCATAATTACACACCCTGTAAATTAGGTATACTATTAGTTAACCATTTTGAAAAAACCAGGCGTCGACGATGGCGCCCAAACTGACACCATTTGGTGCAGGCAGTTGTACAGAGTGTGGCCCAATTATGCTCACATCCAGTGTTTGTATTGACGGCACTGACGTAACGCTGCTGTCTGATTCGGCCACGCAAACACCTTATAACACACAACATATTTCAGGTTGTTTTCAGTGGTTTTTGCCATATCAACTGTTGCATAAATGCGGTTGGCATGTGAATAAGGATGTTTACAAACGTTATGAAACATTTAACAGGATGGTAAATTGACAATCATGCGCAATATTTAAAATAGTTGTTACTTCTTTCTCCACGAAAATCACCGATTTTAGCCAGAAAAATAAAAAGTACAAAAACCATATTTTTCAGTTGAAAACAACAAAAAGCAACATATTTCATGTTTATTGAAATATTCTGGCATTATAAAAACCTGTTATTAAAACTTTTTTATCAATAATAAAAAAACGCGATTTTTGTCCGCAATCATCTTGAACACGGGTTTATTAACTAATCTGATCAAACAAGTATCATGCGCCACCTCGTTTTCAAATGATGTACACAATCTAACAGTGATTTCTCAGAACTAAACTCAGTGATTGGACGGATGGTTATGTTAAAACCTGCATTGACCGCCTCTTGAGAGGAATATTGACCTATAATTATGTTTAGAAATCTGAAAAAAGTAAGAAACCTCCGAAAACTCTATAATTAAAAAAGTGCAAATTTTACTTACCTTTTTTATTCCTATTAAACCCGGGTTTGCATTTACATCTACCCATCTTGCTCCTGACCAACGTCTTCTCTGGGGAATCAACTGAATTAGTTACGGGTTTTTTCGGCTGGTTGATTTGGCACACTTCATGCTCATCACATAGATCCAGACCAAACTCGCAAACGCGAGCCGTAAAACGCTCGTTAACTGCAACACACATATATATGTAACTTACTTGTCTCACTTAATGGCTCATTACCTGCAACACACATACATATGTAACTTACTTGTCTCACTTAATGGCTCATTACCTGCAACACACATACATATGTAACTTACTTGTCTCACTTAATGGCTCATTACCTGCAACAAACATACATATGTATGTAACTTACTTGTCTCACTTAATGGCTCATTATCTGCAACACACATACATATGTAACTTACTTGTCTCACTTAATGGCTCATTACCTGCAACACATATATGTAACTTACTTGTCTCACTTAATGGCTCATTAACTGCAACACACATATGTAACTTACTTGTCTCACTTATTGGCTCATTAACTGCAACACACATATGTACGTACATATGTTTGTAACTTACTTGTCTGACTTAATGGCTCGTTAACTCGACACACATACATATTTGTGTTACTTGTTTCTATTAAAGGCTCATTAACTGCAACACACATACATATATGTATGTAACAGTATGTAACTTGTCTCACTTAATGGCTCATTAACTGCAACACACATAACTGGTCTCTCTAGTGTCGATTGATGAAAGCAATCAGCTCAACCTGGTGTAACATGCGATGGCGCAATATTTATGCATTCGTGTTTGCTGAAGTCCCACAACGAACCATCTGGACATTGACACCTGAAACCTTGTATATATGGTCATACTTTTCTTCGGCCATCATCTGAAGTGAATTACATGAAAACGCTTTAAAATGTGAGTGCAGCCGTGACGAAAAATGCAAATACGTAAAAAAAATCACGTCCAAAAACACATTAATCAATTTATTTGAAATAAAACAAATAATATTAACCAAAAAAATTACCATTTCCAACAAACTTGAACAAATTTTTTAAGCTTAATTAATTGTGAATAGCTGAGATACATATTATCAATTTTCAATTTCAATTAATATCACTTGGTTGACTCGTATATAATCGGTCTTACAAATTACAAATTTTTTTGAACAAACAATAAAGAAATATAATGAGAGTAAGTGAGAAGAAATTGTTAAAAGTGAAATATAATGTGAGGATACTATATGAAAATGAGGATGTACCTTTGTTGTCCTGTTCGGTCAGGCAAACACACCAGTGGACTGGCACATGGCGAAGATTCGGATTCGTTACACACATTGACGTTGCCCTGTATTCTCGTTGGGTACTTGGCCATCGAGGGCTCTGCAACCAATACAATAAGCTCTCATAATACAGTAACAAGTTTGAACATATGTATTGACTAACCAATTGGACGCCTCACCCAAATAAATAGCGACTCTGCGTTGGACGAATTCGGTTCCACTTGGATCGGTGAACAAGATATTTCGTCTAGACATTGTATGAGTGCGCATTCCACTCCGCCGAACATAAAGACGACATTGCACGCAGGTGTGTCGCAGCATTCGTGTGCACATCCTGCAACCAGTATTTACATTGCAGTTACATAACCGCAGACGAATTATGTGTCTTCTTGAACTTCATGCTTAGTGTTTGGCATCTAGGCTTGGAATATAAGCAGCTAACCAACCAGTAAGATTAGTGTTGAAATGTTGCACTTTAGTGTAAATACCAGCTTGGTTCTTAGCACTAGGAATGCTGCCAGTTATTATGAGGGATGGGTCAATATTCTGATCAGTACCGTGAGCGTGACAGACTCCAGTCACTGTACCTCCGAATGTAGACATGTGTTCGGTCACACTAGCCAATCGTGTCACGCTCATCACATTTGTCACCTTCAATGTGTTTGCAGCACTCGATTCATTGGTGACAATTGACGCGTTTGTGTCAACCGGTTCATTTGATACACCCGTGTCACTGAGCTCCGTATTAACACAAACAACTGATACCAGCAGCAATACACCACATCTAACCGACATTTTTATTGTTCCTCATGCTCTAAATCGACTATTATAGTTTATGATTCGTCTGAAAAGGACATTATTTCCACTAAGCGAATCAGAGCTTTAATTCGACACTGAAAATCAAAAGCATGCGACCGAAATGTAAATTATAATATATAGGGTGCAATGGAAAACACAATAAGAATATAAACACAATGCGTTTTGTACACACTGTAAAAGTTTTTTTCGCAAAACATATCGACAATAATTGCGTCGAAAAATGATACCTTAGTGAAAATTGTCATGATAGATTTGGACACTACTCAAAAACTACTTTAAGAGTGTCAACTTCATAGAGATGTTGTACAGGATTTAGCAGATACTAAAATCTCACATAATAGTAAATAACTTATATTTATGATTTGCCTATTTCGTTGAAATGACACAAAAAGCTGAATAACACTAGAAGAATTTGAGTTGAGGAAGAATGTTGCAATTCCCGTGGGACGGTTTGAAACAGTTAAACTTATGCTTTTTCCACAGATTTTTCTCCGCATCAATGAAGCATACATTAAACACTGGTCAAAAATAGTTGTTACCTGCGACAGCTGTTCTGTATTGCTCATATCATGTTATTCTCTGCTTATTGTGTCGTGTTACACATTACCCGTGTATAAAAGCCATACATATAGGGTGTCCCACATGACTTGCAGCGTTCTGCGAAGCCACAACAAGTTTTGTGGTTGAGCTATTGAAAAGTAAAAAAATGAAAGCCGATTTTATATAGTTGTTTTGCCGCATACCAAAAGTTCATAGTACCATAGTACCATAGTACCGTAGTACCATAGTTCTTACGCAGATCGAGATATATATACAGGGTGTCCCAGCGAGGGGTTCACGATTTGTTTTTTGAATAACTTTGGTATGCGTTGAGCAATAATCTTAAAAATTTATACTGTAAATATTAATACCTTGAGAATTTTTTGCCTTTTTGAAATTTTTAAATTCGTTGAATACAGCTCGAATTGTAGTCGAGTGAATAAAATCTGAATTTTTGTATGAATTTTCAGAAGGATTTCACTTTGAAACATAATCAAAACAAATGCAATGGTGATTTTACATTTGTTTTGATTGACTTATGTATTCGCAAATTAAGCGGGGAACAATAGAAAAGAAAAGTTTTACTTATGACCACCGGATTTTTTTGACACAACGATCTTTAAAGGCAGGCACTGACCCAAATCAACGTTTGGTGTGCGAAATTCAGACGGCGGTTTGATCAGATCTTTTTTCTTTGACGGATCTTAACTTTGATGGAGTTGCAACTTGTGATAAGTACCTGAACAGGCTCAATCATTTTTCACTGCAGCATCTCGAAAATAAAGAAGAATTAGTTTATGAATCAATAATCATGCAAGCTGACGGGGCCCCACACACAGGGCACGGTTCCTGCGTGCACGGTCAAATCACTGAATGGGTCGAACGTGGAGGAACCCCCGATTTGACCGCTACTGATTACTGGTGGTTTTAAAGACATTTTAAGGAACTAGTTTATTCCCACAAAATCAACACAGTGGAATAACTCAATGAACTTATCTTAATGAAAAGGACGAACATCACTGCAGAATCGCGACCAAACGCATTACTCGATCCCAAAACTCGTAAAGATCGTTGTCTCGAAAAAATCCGGTGGTTATATTAAGTGAAACTTTTCTTTTCTACTGTTCCCTGCATAATTTGCGAATATAAATAACGTAAAATCACCATTGAATAAGTTTTGAATATGTTTCAAAACGAAATTCTTCTGAAAATTTGTTCAAAAATTTAGATTTTTTTAACTCGACTATAATTCGAGCTGTATTCAACGAATTTCAAAATTTCAAAAAAGCAAAAAATTCTCAAGGTATTGGTATTTACAGTATAATTTTTGATGATTATTGCTCAAGTCATACAAAAGTTATTTTAAAAACAAATCATGAACCCCTCGCTGGGACACCCTGTATTTCCGCAAAAGAAGTCATTTTCAGGTTTAAAATTCCGATGGTCGGGGTGGTCAACAGCATCGTTTGAAACATATTCAATTAGATATGTTGTTTTCAGAAGATTGAAACTGATATCAAAGGATGTACACAATCTAACAGTGATTTCTCAGAACTAAACTCAGTGATTGGACAGATGGATATGTTAAAACTTGCATTGACTGGCAGTTATATTAAGAAACCTCCGAAAACTCTATAATAAAAAAAGTGCAAATTTTACCTACCTTTTTTATTCCTATTAAACTTGGGTTTGCATTTACATCTACCCGTCTTGCTCCTGACCAACGTCTTATCTGGGGAATCAACTGAATTAGTTACGGGTTTTTTCGGCTGCTTGATTTGGCACACTTCATGCTCATCACATAGATACAGACCAAACTCTTAAACGCGAGCCGTAAAACGCTCGTTAACTGCAACACACATATATATGTAACTTACTTGTCTCACTTAATGGCTCATTACCTGCAACACACATACATATGTAACTTACTTGTCTCACTTAATAGCTCATTACCTGCAACACATATATGTAACTTACTTGTCTCACTTAATGGCTCATTAACTGCAACACACATATGTAACTTACTTGTCTCACTTATTGGCTCATTAACTGCAACACACATATATATGTAACTTACTTGTCTCACTTATTGGCTCATTAACTGCAACACACGTATGTACGTACATATGTATGTAACTTACTTGTCTGACTTAATGGCTCGTTAACTCGACACACAAACATATGTGTGTTACTTGTCTCTCTTAAAGGCTCATTAACTGCAACACACATACATATGTAACAGTATGTAACTTGTCTCACTTAATTGCTCATAAACTGCGACACACATAACTGGTCTCTCTAGTGTCACTTGATGAAAGCAAGCCCATTTATATAGTTGTTTTGCCGCATACCAAAAGTTCATAGTACCATAGTACCGTAGTACCATAGTTCTTACGCAGATCGAGATATATATATTTCCGCAAAAGTAGTCATTTTCAGGTTTAAAATTCCGATGGTCGGGGTGGTCAACAGCATCGTTTGAAACATATTCAATCAGATATGTCGTTTTCAGAAGATTGAAACTAATAACTTAGTGTTAAATTGACTGTAAAAAATAGTTTTCTGATTCGAAGTACGTTTTAGAGAATACATATATCGGTAATGAACCTTGATTGTGATGTCCATGTCTTTTGTTGACGTCCGCGTGGCTTTGATCAGTTACATTAAAATGCATAAATATATGCTATCATAACTTAAAACACCAGATTTACGTAAATCAAATCGAATTAATGATCACTATAACTAATTTTCAGTTTTATATTACGTCATTATTAAAATAATATGTTTCTAGAACAACTTTTAGAACCTTCGAAGAAAGAACAAAAACTGAAAATGACTACTTCAACGGAACCTCGTTGTTTTAAAAGAATGGCTCTCAATATGCCAGAAACACACGCGATTGGCTCGACAAGTCCTTTCCTGGATCTTGAATCGGCAGAGGAGGACCACTTCAGTGGCCTGCTAAGCCACCAGATCTGACCTTTTTGGACTTCTGGTTGTAGGGCCATTTTTAGCAGCGTCTGCATGAACCCCGAGAACTTTGGTTGGTTACAAATTTTTACACTGAGAAGATGGGTTCTGTGGACACACTCCATGCAGTTGTGAAAGCTTTGCCTCGTCGTTAGGAACGATACCGGGATATCGATGGTACCCCAGTCGAGAAGTGTTTATTCGCTTCTTCCTGCTATGTGGTTATATCCTGTGATTTTCTGTTTACGCTGCCTTGTCATTGAAACTATTTTGTCGTATAATATTTTAAATATTATATAATTTTGGAAAAATTTTACATTTTTATCGATGGCTTGTAAAACTAGCTACATACATATGTACGTCGAATAAACTTCTGGCAAGTATCATACAACTTGCCAAACTCAATCACGGAGCCGTCAACATCGGTGAAAAATGATGGGACGTTCTGTACATATACATAAGAACAAAAAGCCTTACAAGATTACCCGCCAAAGTTACATACTTACGTATTGATGTATTTACTTAGGTACATAAAAAATTCAATTTTCCATTAATCGTTCAAACAGTGTGATCTGAAACATTTGTCTACAAGTTTATTTGAAGTTGATCCCAATCACCTTTTGAAGAAGCATAACATATGTACTGTATGTACCGATACGTGAATTATTCGTTGTTAAAACAATGATTGAGCTCTGCCTTTGAGCTACCTCAAGGTCAGACCCACACCTGTACAGATCACCAAACCTTCCTCATTATGCAATCGGTCGTAGGGGGGGCCTGACATGTTAAATGAGCAAAATTAATACGGCGATGCATGGTGGACGTTTAAAAGTATCACTAAAGTAAATCCCACATCAATCAAAGGTAGATCATGCGACTTACAACGTTGGAAACCCTATTGGCGCATGCAAACTTGCACGTGTACGAGGCCGACGCATCGGCGGTTTTTGCCACCGGACATGTGAAAATCGTTACTCATCATTGATTTCGAGGTTATCACGGTTTGGACCAACTATTATAGACATCCTATCAAAGTTTCAAGATAAAAGAACCGCTAAACACGGAGATATTCGATAAAATCATAAAAATCGTAGAATAAATATAATAGATAAATATGTAGAACTTTCATACTGGGATAACAATATTTTTATGAATAATCTTCTATCCTGGTGAATCCAATCATAAAAAGTAATGTTCATTTTTATTGCAATGGTTAAATTAACTTGGAAAGTCTACCCGTTAAAAGTAGGAAACAAGGGTTATCAGTTGCAATGACTCATTGTAGGTCAAATAATAACAAATCCCTTTAACTTAAACGGAAAGAACTTTGGGCTTCATTTTCATGTCATATGAAACTCATCATTTTATCGACTATCGTCATGAAAAAAGGCTCAAGGACTCAAGGGTTAGTGTTTTCGAGAACAAATGATATATTCGAGCACACGTGTCATTTATCTCGTTCTTACATGTTTGTATTCTATTAACAGAAGGGGAATTTCTCCAAAAAGGTGGAATTGGCTGAAATTTGGTTGTGTAACCTACACCTTAAGGAACAAACTCTTCTTCTGGAAACCGCCAAAGAGGGGGAATTCCACTCGTCCGATAGTGACAGTATGTACATAGTGTGCATACATACATTCATTTATCGATATGCCAGTTTGTATATAACGCATTGAAACATCGACTACAGTTGCCAAGCGAGCCGGGTGAAACATTAGCTCTTTATATTGTGCTGCTTCGAGCATGTATGAATACTATCACAATCATAAACGTGCAAACATGGAGTCTGTGCAAGTTACATTCACTACTGTTTAGGTGCGGGTGCATTTACCGTTCGGTCGAAACCGTACAAAAATAAGTTCAACGAAAAAAATCTAAATAGAAGTTAATGGAACTCTAACTCTAAGTCTAATTGAACATACAAGAAGCCAATCTGATTCGTATTTTTCGAATTAATTGCAAATAAGGTTTCCCTGTTGTCGCATCCCTTGTCAAGTGGTTAAGGCGCCGGCCTCGCTCGCAGATGGTCTTGGTTCGAGCCCCGTGTTGAGATACAGCGCATTCAAGAATTTATTTTTTATTTAAGAACGCACCAAAATACCGAAAATGAGGTCTACTTTGAGCCGATAGGTAAGTAAGCGAAATTATATCGACGTTAGTACAGCTGGAATCTACGCTTCAAAAGCTATCTGCACCGTCATTCAATCCGTGCACTATTTAGGTTTTCAAACAGGAGACGCACGATGTCTGTAACCATTTTATAAACAAATGAGTGCACAAACGAAGGTACGGATCGGCGACCAAACGAACGAGCAAGACAGTGAGTGAGTGAGTGAGTGAGTGTGTGACTGACTGCCTGACTGTCCATCATAACGTCTACGGAGCCCATTCGCACCTTCACCATTATTCACGAACTCGGGAGAATTTGTAGATATCGAGCCTTCTGTTCGTCTGTGTTCGAAGACACTCTTATTACCTATTCTTGGTGAGTGAGTGAGTGAGTGCGTATATTCTTGGTGAGTGAGTGAGTGAGTGAGTGAGTGAGTGAGTGAGTGAGTGAGTGAGTGAGTGAGTGAGTGAGTGAGTGAGTGAGTGAGTGAGTGAGTGAGTGAGTGAGTGAGTGAGTGAGTGAGTGAGTGAGTGAGTGAGTGAGTGAGTGAGTGAGTGAGTGAGTGAGTGAGTGAGTGAGTGAGTGAGTGAGTGAGTGAGTGAGTGAGTGAGTGAGTGAGTGAGTGAGTGAGTGAGTGAGTGAGTGAGTGAGTGAGTGAGTGAGTGAGTGAGTGAGTGAGTGAGTGAGTGAGTGAGTGAGTGAGTGAGTGAATGAGTGAGTGAGTGAGTGAGTGAGTGAGTGAGTGAGTTAGTGAGTGAGTGAGTGAGTGAGTTAGTGAGTGAGTGAGTGAGTGAGTGAGTGAGTGAGTGAGTGAGTGAGTGAGTGAGTGAGTGAGTTAGTGAGTGAGTGAGTGAGTGAGTGAGTGAGTGAGTGAGTGAGTGAGTGAGTGAGTGAGTGAGTGAGTGAGTGAGTGAGTGAGTGAGTGAGTGAGTGATTGATTGAGTGAGTGAGTGAGTGAGTGAGTGAGTGAGTGAGTGAGTGAGTGAGTGAGTGAGTGAGTGAGTGAGTGAGTGAGTGAGTGAGTGAGTGAGTGAGTGAGTGAGTGAGTGAGTGATTGAGTGAATAAAAAAGCACCTAACGGCAGTATGCTCTTGTTTTATTGGTTTCGTAATTTGTTCATTACTTGTTACTACCCAACAACCGCGATGCTTAATACAGGTACAGTGTGAGATGAGAGATTTGTATACGTGGCATTTTCACCACACCTTGCATAAAACTGTTAATAAGCCAGTTCTGAAGTACGTAAATGAAGTGCATTGCAGGCATTGCGAAGACCCATTGCATGAGCCCGCAACACAGGGTATGTGACCGCAAGAACGTACAGTCCCCGACATAATAAACCGGGACTTTTATAGTATTATATAGTCTCTATGATAGACTATATAAGAACTATATAGCTCATATATAGAAAACCCACGTGTATAAGCATATCAAATATGCACTATAATAACGCTATATAGCGCTATAATAGGCTATACTTTCGCTGTCATAGTACGACAATAGTTTGGTTTTATAGCGTCATTATAGTAATATATAGTCATATTATAGTACTCCAAACGCAATTTTTGTTCCATTTTACACGACAAAATACTATGATAGTCGGTTTAATCTTGGAAGCTTCTTTAATTTCTCTTACCAAGAACCTAATTGTTATTCCGATTGATTGTCTGAGCGCTTTTAATGTGGGTACCGCGTTTAACTTAGCAAACTTTTATTCGCACACGTTTATAAATTTTTATACGAAGTCGACACATCCTATTTCACAGAACTTTTCATTCATTCGAATACACAAAATTCACAAATTAAAATCATAAAATACTCAAATGGTCCATAAATTCCCCTAAATGATTAAATGGTAAATCACCCCCCGCAGGTAACCGCAAGTAACAGGTAACTCCCCCCCCCCCCCACACACACACTCTTAGGTGGGACAGGTAGCCTACCCCCGTCGAATTGAAAAACCCCTCTCCCCTTAAGTTGAAAAAAAACAGCCAACCCCTTGTTTTGAACAAAATGTACAGTTTCTCAGACTATTTTTTTCAAGGTCACCTGGCATACACTACTATGGTTTTCCTATGATAGTTGAATACAGATAAAATACAGAATGATTTCACTGAGAAACTGCACCTGACATTCCGGTTTTAACGATCAAATCGTACTTTGAAAACACATTGAACTACAACAGAAATTTAATAACATAAATCGAAAATAATATGCTCGTTTCTAAAAAAAATTTAAGCTTTTTTTAATAAAAAAAAATGTCATCAGCTTTGAAATTTTACATACTTGTAGTACATCGAGTATGTACTATGTAGAGCTGGAAAAGAACGTCAAAATCTGCGATAAACTCAAAATGACTGGCCCAAGTGCAGATTTCAGTATTTAAAAAACGATCAAATACGCCCATTTTCGAAAAATTTAATAAAAAACAGCAAGGACATTAAAAAATCACAAGCTAACTTTCATATCATAGCATATTTATATGTAGCTTGCAAGAATACTATGTCATCATTTTATAGTTTTTTGACAGACTATTTATGAACTATATAGTTCATAGCCGTCCTATATATAGTTTTTCTATAGTGGACATCTCCATACAAAATGTTCCTATAAATCCACTATATAGCACTATAAAAGTCCCGGTTTATTATGTCGGGGACTGTACAACAGCACGAATTTGAATTTTCCCACTCATACTCGTACCCGAAAAAAGCACCTAACGGCAGTATGCTCTTGTTTTATTGGTTTCGTAATTTGTTCATTACTTGTTACTACCCAACAACCGCGATGCTTAATACAGGTACAGTGTGAGACGAGAGATTTGTATACGTGGCATTTTCACCACACCTTGCATAAAACTGTTAATAAGCCAGTTCTGAAGTACGTAAATGAAGTGCATTGCAGTGCAGGCATTGCGAAGACCCATTGCTTGAGCCCGCAACACAGGGTATGTGACCGCAAGAACGTACAACAGCACGAAGTCGAAGTTTCCCACTCATACTCGTACCCGAAAAAAGCACCTAACGGCAGTATGCTCATGTTTTATTGGTTTCGTAATTTGTTCATTACTTGTTACTACCCAACAACCGCGAACTTAATACAGGTACAGTGTGAGACGACAGATTTGTATACGTGGCATTTTCATCACACCTTGCATAAAACTGTTAATAAGCCAGTTCTGAAGTACGTAAATGAAGTGCGTTGCAGGCATTGCGAAGACCCATTGCATGAGCCCGCAACACAGGGTATGTGACCGCAAGAACGTACAACAGCACGAAGCCGAAGTTTCCCACTCATACTCGTACCCGAAAAAAGCACATATCGGCAGTATGCTCTTGTTTTATTGGTTTCGTAATTTGTTCATTACTTGTTACTACCCAACAACCGCGATGCTTAATACAGGTACAGTGTGAGACGAGAGATTTGTATACGTGGCATTTTCACCACACCTTGCATAAAACTGTTAATAAGCCAGTTCTGAAGTACGTAAATGAAGTGCATTGCAGGCATTGCGAAGACCCATTGCATGAGCCCGCAACACAGGGTATGTGACCGCAAGAACGTACAACAGCACGAAGCCGAAGTTTCCCACTCATACTCGTACCCGAAAAAAGCACCTAACGGCAGTATGCTCTTGTTTTATTGGTTTCGTAATTTGTTCATTACTTGTTACTACCCAACAACCGCGATGCTTAATACAGGTACAGTGTGAGACGAGAGATTTGTATACGTGGCATTTTCACCACACCTTGCATAAAACTGTTAATAAGCCAGTTCTGAAGTACGTAAATGAAGTGCATTGCAGGCATTGCGAAGACCCATTGCATGAGCCCGCAACACAGGGTATGTGACCGCAAGAACGTACAACAGCACGAAGTCGAAATTTCCCACTCATACTCGTACCCGAAAAAAGCACCTAACGGCAGTATGCTCTTGTTTTATTGGTTTCGTAATTTGTTCATTACTTGTTACTACCCAACAACCGCGATGCTTAATACAGGTACAGTGTGAGACGAGAGATTTGTATACGTGGCATTTTCATCACACCTTGCATAAAACTGTTAATAAGCCAGTTCTGAAGTACGTAAATGAAGTGCATTGCAGGCATTGCGAAGACCCATTGCATGACCCATTGCATGACCCTTTGTAGCCTACATTAACACTATTATGTCATGTACTTTATCATCGTTTTCCCACATTATGATGTATGCAGATGACCTCTGTTTAATTCATTATATAAAAAATATTGCTTCCTATGAGGCCCTCCAGCGTGACATAAATACCATCCACAACCACATCACCAACACCAAACTTCTCACCATTAACTCAACAAAAACCAAAATTCAATATTTTGTGCGTGGTAAAAATGTCTCGCCTGTTCGTCCAACTCTGTATGTACAAACGTCACCGATTGAAATTGTCACTGTGTTGAAATATCTTGGTGTATATATTGACAGTCTTAGGCTTAGGCTTAGGCTTAGGCTTAGGCTTAGGCTTAGGCTTAGGCTTAGGCTTAGGCTTAGGCTTAGGCTTAGGCTTAGGCTTAGGCTTAGGCTTAGGCTTAGGCTTAGGCTTAGGCTTAGGCTTAGGCTTAGGCTTAGGCTTAGGCTTAGGCTTAGGCTTAGGCTTAGGCTTAGGCTTAGGCTTAGGCTTAGGCTTAGGCTTAGGCTTAGGCTTAGGCTTAGGCTTAGGCTTAGGCTTAGGCTTAGGCTTAGGCTTAGGCTTAGGCTTAGGCTTAGGCTTAGGCTTAGGCTTAGGCTTAGGCTTAGGCTTAGGCTTAGGCTTAGGCTTAGGCTTAGGCTTAGGCTTAGGCTTAGGCTTAGGCTTAGGCTTAGGCTTAGGCTTAGGCTTAGGCTTAGGCTTAGGCTTAGGCTTAGGCTTAGGCTTAGGCTTAGGCTTAGGCTTAGGCTTAGGCTTAGGCTTAGGCTTAGGCTTAGGCTTAGGCTTAGGCTTAGGCTTAGGCTTAGGCTTAGGCTTAGGCTTAGGCTTAGGCTTAGGCTTAGGCTTAGGCTTAGGCTTAGGCTTAGGCTTAGGCTTAGGCTTAGGCTTAGGCTTAGGCTTAGGCTTAGGCTTAGGCTTAGGCTTAGGCTTAGGCTTAGGCTTAGGCTTAGGCTTAGGCTTAGGCTTAGGCTTAGGCTTAGGCTTAGGCTTAGGCTTAGGCTTAGGCTTAGGCTTAGGCTTAGGCTTAGGCTTAGGCTTAGGCTTAGGCTTAGGCTTAGGCTTAGGCTTAGGCTTAGGCTTAGGCTTAGGCTTAGGCTTAGGCTTAGGCTTAGGCTTAGGCTTAGGCTTAGGCTTAGGCTTAGGCTTAGGCTTAGGCTTAGGCTTAGGCTTAGGCTTAGGCTTAGGCTTAGGCTTAGGCTTAGGCTTAGGCTTAGGCTTAGGCTTAGGCTTAGGCTTAGGCTTAGGCTTAGGCTTAGGCTTAGGCTTAGGCTTAGGCTTAGGCTTAGGCTTAGGCTTAGGCTTAGGCTTAGGCTTAGGCTTAGGCTTAGGCTTAGGCTTAGGCTTAGGCTTAGGCTTAGGCTTAGGCTTAGGCTTAGGCTTAGGCTTAGGCTTAGGCTTAGGCTTAGGCTTAGGCTTAGGCTTAGGCTTAGGCTTAGGCTTAGGCTTAGGCTTAGGCTTAGGCTTAGGCTTAGGCTTAGGCTTAGGCTTAGGCTTAGGCTTAGGCTTAGGCTTAGGCTTAGGCTTAGGCTTAGGCTTAGGCTTAGGCTTAGGCTTAGGCTTAGGCTTAGGCTTAGGCTTAGGCTTAGGCTTAGGCTTAGGCTTAGGCTTAGGCTTAGGCTTAGGCTTAGGCTTAGGCTTAGGCTTAGG
>OZ038444.1:454623-469623 GCA_964036265.1 Daptonema setosum
GGGCCCATGATACTCTACATCTTTTGGTTGTGATGATCGATTGATTGACTGACTGAATGAATGACAGACTGACAGGCATACTGAGTGACTGATTGACTGACTGACTAGCTGACTGGAGACAATCAGCTTGTATTCAAGGCAGTCCTCATGGAGCCTACGATCGTAGAAACATGGACCACGATGATACCATGGATTCATCTGGAACTTTTTGGTTGTGCATGATACGTTGGTCAAAATCATAGTAGGTGGTTAGCTCAGATCATGTGTATCATGAACATGCGTTGTTCACTTTCTGGGCTTGGCTGGAATTCCTGTATACAAAAATACGCTTTCGAGATTCTAGTGAACAAAACATATTCTAGTTTGGTCAGACCGTGAAACATCACTACTCACTTTTTGGTCCAAACACTTGTCTAATGTGAGTGACGATGATTGGGCCACAACTCAACCGGCCAATCATCATCACCCATGTTTAGCCAATCACGTGAAAGAACAGCAGCACTGCACTGCCAACTACATGATGGCCCACAAAGCGGTTCTGAGTTCAGTGTAAAAGGTGTTTTACGGGCTATAATGTTTTATTATTATTTGGAAATTGTGTATTCTTGAAGTTTTTTAAACAAAGTTAGCGTTGATTTCACCCAACAAGTTTTTCACCCAACGTTTATTGATCTGAGCAAGAATTGTACATTCTTCACATGTCACTAGAATCTCTAAAGCGTCTTTAGTTAAAATACGGAAGAAACAGACTTTGCCAATATGCGGACACAAGTACAGGGTGCGTGTTTATTGATGTTTCTGTGGATAGTGAATTTTTTTACTTATGTCCTTTGATTTTTTTACTCACTTGAACTCTGAACTCAACTAAACATCCGAACACGTTTCAGCATCCCGCAAAAAATGTTTTTGTTCAGTGGGTTTGATAACTGTGCGTGTCTTATTTATATGTGTAATGTCTGAATAAACAGCTTTGTTTACTACTATAGACTACAAAGATCATAAGACTACGTTCATCGTCAGAGTGCCTGTTCATGAAAAATTCGAGCCAGCGAATTGAGCTGCAGTAAACATTTAAGGCCCCCGAATCGATTCCCAGCCGTGGCGGGTGCAGGCAGGTAAAGTCGGATCCGGTCCCATCTTGATGCAGTTCGCTGCATCGAACCATTTTCAGTTGGTGTCCCTGTTACTACTCACTCACTCACTCACTCACTCACTCACTCACTCACTCACTCACTCACTCACTCACTCACTCACTCACTCACTCACTCACTCACTCACTCACTCACTCACTCACTCACTCACTCACTCACTCACTCACTCACTCACTCACTCACTCACTCACTCACTCACTCACTCACTCACTCACTCACTCACTCACTCACTCACTCACTCACTCACTCACTCACTCACTCACTCACTCACTCACTCAATCAATCACTCACTCACTCACTCACTCACTCACTCACTCACTCACTCACTCACTCACTCACACAACTCACTCACTCAATCACTCACTCACACACTCACTCACTCACTCACTCAATCACTCACTCACTCCTACGCTCACTCCTACGCTCACTCACACAACTCACTCACTCACTCACTCACTCACTCACTCACTCACTCACTCACTCACTCACTCACTCACTCACACTCACTCACTCACTCATTCACTCACTCACTCACTCACTCACTCACTCAATCACTCACTCACTCACTCACTCACTCACTCACTCAATCACTCACTCACTCCTACACTCACTCACACAACTCACTCACTCACTCACTCACTCACTCACTCACTCACTCACTCACTCACTCACTCACTCACTCACTACTTCACTCACTCACACAACTCACTCACGCATGTACTCGCGCAGATGTGGTATGTCATGCTGGGAGACTGTAGTATGTGTGTCGTACACGTGGATCGAGTCAACCAGCCAGTGCCAGTTGCACTACGTCACCCATCTCGACTTCAAGCTCACCATCATCATTGGCAATCAGGGTGACCGCCATGGCTACATCATTAATTGAAAACAACAACAATCCTTCCAACAATCAACAATTTCTTTTCATTTGCCTTAAAAATGAGTATGCGTTATTTTCAACTTCTTGGAATTCGTATGAATCTAGGTGTATTAGCTTTAGGTTTACACAGTAGCTCAGGACCGGTTGAACGAAATGAACTCTGTATTTTTTCAATACACAAATCTTTTAAAAGTTCTGTCCGGGGATCGGTCAACTGCCGCCACTGCCAACTGCAGTCACAACTATCAAGTCAACTGCAGCGACTATTTTTTTAAACTTTCTGGCTGCAGTTGTCTCGCAGAAAGTGGCGTCAGTTGTTATAAGTCCACTGATGCCAAAGAATCAAAGAAGAATTGTTTTTCATTTGTACATCCTTCGAGGCAAACAAACACAACACCTCTACTTTATTTAAAAAAAACTATTCACTACTATAAACAACGCAAATCATAGAATGGAAAGGAGGGAAATGGAATATGCGCAAAATATAAGAATATCAATGCAAAAATGCTAAAACAAGAGATTTTCTAATTAGAGGTTTTGAAGTTTGGAAATAGTAGAAGTACAACACGTAAGTACATATATAAGGTATATAATAAAGCGGGAATAATATCACTGGTGTGAGAGTTTTTCTAAACTGATGATGAAAAATAATATAATTTTTTTTGGCAAGATTCATTCAGAAAAAAGCGAAGTGACATGAATTGTGGGCGAGTCGTGTACAACTAAAAATTTTGTAAGCTAAAAAAACGTTTTAATGTACAGGGTAGGCTAAAAAAGTATGCGCGTTTGAGCAGTTAATTTGAAAGTCGTATACAAGCTGTGAGATTGCGGTTTAGTGCATTCGATTGGGCATATTTTTGTCTACAAAATGATGTCATATGACTAGGTTTAGAAGTTTGCAGCAGCAGCGGCATGAGTTTTTTTAATGCGCGCCCAACGGATCATGCAAACATGACACGAGTGATATCGTGTTTGTGTGCTCTGTTTCGCTTGCTGCTTGCACGTTTGTTGGTTATAGTAGGTTTATTGACTTTATATTCATAAAGAAGCCAAGTTTTTTTGCCCATGAGCTCCGCTTTAAACTATCATTTAACCCAAAGACCGTTTTAATGAATTCAAGCCACCATGGTTGCTTTCTGCAATTTGTAACCATGAATAATCACTTGACGACAGTTTCGAGCGTTATTAATACTACATATCACTTTAATGTTAGAAATAATTTGTTTCAATTGTAATGGTTATGTTTCAGGCTTTATATGCAGTTATTTAGGTTGTTAATCATGTTTTTAACACGAGTTAAACGAATTTTTTTGCGAAATTTTATAATTTTTTTTAAATTGACCTGTAAACTTAGAAAAAAAGTTGGATGAAACCTCAAGTCACACATTTTTTGAAGTCAAAAACCTACTTGTTTGAATGCGCTATACCACTGCCACTCAGCTTTTCTACAACTTTTACAGTAACGCCTCAAACGCGCAAAATTTTATGACCAACTCTGTATACGCGTGAGCGTGACACCGGCAAATATGTGACATTTCACCACAGGGTATTATGGATTACAAACACATGCAATGAACACATACCATGTGGTGAAATGTCACACATTTTCCGGTGACACGCTCATGCGTACGACATATACATGCTTTTAACTAAAACTCAACTCCACTGAACAGTTGTACTCCAAAACTTGTAATCATCGTGTTCAGCGTCTTAATCGGCTTGGAAAAAATAACGTGACAATATTTTAGGGTACGATTATAGTTTCCTTTGAAATATTTTCGTACTTTCCCTGGAACGACTTTTTCATCAGCAGCCCCCTCTGCAGTTGCGGAAATTGAACACATATCTATATATTAATTAGACGATGTATGTATGTATGTCTGTCTGTCTGTCACACTTTGAGTATAAATATCACGAAAGAACACTAAAACACATTTTATTACTTGATGAAGACAATGAAATAAATCATCACCTGCTCTTAAACCTGACCAGAATGTATGTACCTCAACCGAAGGCCATGATAATTCGGTAAGGTCATGATAATTGCAATCAATAATCTTATTTTATTTCAATCACTGAAAAAGATCTTCTCAAAAAGGGGGCAATCATCAGCACCCTCATCAAATGACTGAACTTACCGACCACAGAACATTCAAGTAAACTTTATGAAAAACTTTCTGGAAAAGTTCAAGCTCTTTGGATTCGAAGATTCCATTACACCGGTTATATAGATGTAGCGATATGCCATGTGATAAAAGGTTATTTTAAATCATTCAGTTGGTAACAAAAAAATTACTCTCAGAATAAATTAGGCCAAACGGTTTAGAGTATTGTCTTCTTCACTTGAGTTTTTAGTAACTGTTTTAACAATAAAATTGGGTTCCTTTTATTGAGTTTCCAGGTGAGGCTGAAGAGAAGCTAACAAATGAAATCATGATTTTTGAGATTTTGACTGAGACTAATTATGTAGGATAGTAGAGATTTGGAAGAGTTATGCTCAAAATGAATTGCATTTTTTGAAAATTGAACAATGGGCAATAAACTCCGAATCTCATTTGTCGGGTAAGTTTAACATGCTGGTCGGATAATATTATTTCCACGGGTTCTTCTAAGTGTGATCCCACAGTTGAACTAATCTTGAAACAATTAATATTTGAATTATAAACTCGGGTAAGTTTGCGTGTCTGGGAAGTAAGTTTAACGTATTGACATATCGGTTCAGTTATTGACATATACTGCGTAAGAAAAATCCTACTGTTATAAACGAGAGGATATTACTACTAGAAGTAATTTTAGAAGTTCTCTTTCGAATATGGACCAATGATGAATTGAGTTGCATAGCAACGGGTTCATGTTAAATATTTCGAAGCTAATTTCATATATTGACGGGTTTTCTTCAATAGTATTTTTTGCTAATTTAACACACAGTTGCGTAGCAACGGGTTTACCCTAGTATGTAATAACAAATAATATAATATAACAAACTTCCAAGTATTTTCCAGGGATTATAGACGCACTCTCACTAGATTCTCAAATCAGTTTTGTTTTTAACAACGTAAACCACAAAATACACAGCTCACTGGGAATCACATCTGTCTCAGGTGTGGGTGCACGTCAGCAGTCCGGGCAGAAGTCGGAGTGCACGTATGCATACCATGTAGTACATACACGTACCATGGTACTGTGGACGTATGGACTGTGCGCGTGCAGACATCGGACTGTGTGCGTACGGTACTGTGGACGTACGGACTGTGCGCGTGCAGACATTGAACTGTGTGCGTACGGTACTGTGGACGTACGGACAACGTATGATCGTGCAGACATCGAACTGTGTGCGTAAGGTACTGTGGACGTGCTCCCACACCTTAGACAAATGTGCTGGGTATCTGCGTAAGTTACTGAACGGAAGGTCGTGGGTTCGAATCCTATCAGGATACTTGAAATTTTTCAGTTTCTTGGTAGGACTAGAATTCGTTTACTAATCCAATGAAAAGTGGGAATATCTGGTTGCAACTCGCATTATTACAGCAGCTGGATCAAATGTGAGAGAATGCGATGTGTAATGACCTTGCCACTCAATGTACAGGGTGGCTGTAAAGTAACGACGCGTTTTCCGGCCGCCCATTTCTCAGAAGTATTGTATGGCATAAATAACTTTGACATGCGAGACATATGTAATTATACCTGAAATTTCCGTTTATGGGGTTCATTTTTATATAGCATTGCTCAAATTAAATTTTTGGCGAAATTTTACGGAATTTTCATTATTTTCAAGCAATACTGACCGAAATCTCATGAAAAGAGACATTAATTTTACGAATTAGGTATCAATTCGTTTCAAGAAGGATTCAAATTGATAAAAACAATTGCTAGCTGGAGTTCTGTGCTAAGGAATACCTTAAATAAATATAATTTCTACTACTTCTTAATCAAAAAGTCTAAATAAACGAAGAAAAATCGATAACTAATAGAAAATTCCAAATTTTTGGAAATCAAACATTTAGGTCCTAGGCAAGTTAATCATGCTTCCATAACTCTTATAAGACAAATCTGATGTCATAAGACACCAATAAGGATAATCAAAGCTACATAAATTATTGGTGAAAACTGCGAAAATGAGATTTTGATGGAAAAAGGGCCTTGTGAATGCTTGTTTAAAATTGGCCATTAGAAGACACCCATAGTGTTATTCGGCTATGAGATTTTTTAAACACTATAAAAGATGTGTGTAAACTTTTAAAATCCTTGAACACATTTATTTTTGAAAAAAAATTCCGTCCTGGAAGCATGAAGTAAAAAAATCCGTCTTTTTGAGAGAAATTTCCCAAAAAGCCAACAAATAAAGTGTAATACGGCAAATCTGACTCCATAATTCGATTTTTCAGGTGTTTTTACGCTAGTTTGGCTATAAAAACACTGGTCAAACGATATAATTTTTTTGAGAAATGGGCAGCCGGAAACCGCGCCGTTACTTTACAGCCACCCTGTATAATGACTTTCATCTAACCACGTAGACAATTATCTGACCACTATACAAGTATCTAACAACTTGGACAATTATCTAATCATATGGACAATTATCTAACGACTGGACAAAAATCAAACCGGACCTCTATCTACAATATATAACCACGTGGACATCTACATAACTACATATCTACATTTCGAATATTCGTGCATCAATTAGATTATAAGCATAATTGTATTCAGGTTGGGTTCAAGTGATTCTCCACACAGGTTTTCCAAAATGCGTCCCGCAAATCACGCCTCACGTGTTCTGAAATTACGCGTTGTTGGGAATTTCAATTCCTTTTGAACCGTTATTAAAATAGTCAAGCAAGTTTATCGTGTTTTTCCTCATCGAATTGGATATCGGAATTAGCCGGTCAATCTGGGAATCTGATGGAATGACAGGTAGAAGGAATAAAACAAGCTTCCTATCCACCCTGTATAAAGTTAAAAACTTTTGTGTAAAATATGCATTTGTGGGTATGACTCATGTATGACTTATTTACGACTTATGTATGAGTTATGTACGACTTATATGACTTATAAATATACTACTTACATATGTACCACTTATGTATGACTTATGGACGACTTATATACATATAACGCGACACACGCTGTCAATGACCCGACTCAATTCTCAATCTGTCTAAACCGGTTCACCTTCGAGTTTGTGCGTAGGCAAGTTGACGTAAACACCATCGAAGGGTGCGCGCTCAATGGGGTACCAGGCTGCGTTGGAATGCAAGTCTTTCCAAGTTGTGCGAATGCCACCGAAAACCGTTCGAGTTGTTTTCTCCTGCACAATCGAAAATTGTGATCGTACATTCCAACCAATAATGTCTTTCAATGACCAACCTTATAGAGATGGAGTTGCATTTGATGTGCCGACGTGTTGAACACAATCAGATGCATCGACTCGTCGTTGGTTGACTTCCTGACATATTGCATAAAAGAGTGAGTGAGTGAGTGAGTGGGTGAGTGAGTGAGTGAGTGAATGAGTGAGTGAGTGAGTGAGTGAGTGAATGAGTGAGTGAGTGAGTGAATGAGTGAATGCCAAGTACCACTGACCTGAATCGAATATGCAACAACCGAAACTGCCACAGTCGGGGTCCATGATGCAAAACGAACCGCTCCAAGTTGTCCTGATATCCACATCAACATCAACATCAACATCAACATCAACATCAACATCAAGTCTTAAATTCTCTATAATCAACTCATTCTAACTCTATCGATTGAATACACTTCAAATGAAACTGAAAATCATTTATTTTTCAAGCTACCTTAGTTTTCACTGCAATTAAGACCACTTGACTATAAATACCCTAATAATGAAATATCGAAGTTTCCAATGATTTCTCCGGTCATTAACTTGAGCAAATAAACGAATTGTGTTTTTAATACTTGAATGACCGAGGCAAAACGTCTTGCTAACTAATACACAATTTTTTTTCGAAAAACATACTTAATTAATCATTCACCACTTGTCGCTGAGACACCCAGTATGTAGTATACAACTTTTATTGAACACGTACATAAGCCATGTACAGATATTGCACACTTGAGTACCACGATTGTTTTTATTTTCGAACTGGTTTCCCCTTGCATCGAAAACAGTCAGACTGTTTCCACACAGAACTTGCTGAAATATTCGTACGTTGCACTACACATTTTGGGGAATATCATACATAAGGCAGCATGTTAACCTGTAGAGAGTTGTTAACGAGTGGCATGAAGTTGAAGGGCGATGGTGTGTATCGATGATGTGTATCGGGCATTGTTACTTGATTGGGCACTAACAGACGCTCATCCAAAACAGTGATCAGGATGGGCAAGTGGTCGCTGAACCCCTTCATTTTAATGTCGTTCAATGGCTTCCATGTTGTTGCAAGTGCTAAATCACTGGTGCAAAGACTGACATCTGGACTTGTGTCAATCTCAGTGCGCTTCTGGGCCTTTCGCGTGATTGAACCGTCATTGATGATGGTTAGATTGTGGCTGTTTTTGGCCTCTATCATGATGTTGCCACGGACTTGCTTCTGACACGTTGGCTCCCAATTGGGATGACGAGCGTTGGCGTCACCCAGATATAAACACGATCCATCCCCAATGAATGCTTTCACTTCTGTAATCATATCAGTGAATGACAGGTTTTTGGCGCTTGGTGGAGCGTAGTAGTTGACCACTGTCAATCGGTGGTCGCCGCATTGGACTTGCACAGCCAGTACTTCTACCTTGCCAACAACAGGCGGCACCACATCGAGACAGGTGTGGATGAGATCATCACGCACCAACGTCGCCACTCCACCGCCGCTTCTTTTACGATCACGACGGAATATACAGTAACCGGGAATAGACATCAGGTCCTTATTGAGATGGGTTTCCTGAATGACCGCGATGTCGATGTTGTGCACGCAGAGAATATACGCCAATTTTCGTAGTTTGTTTTTTGGTTTACGTCCGTCTTCTATGATCGCTCCATGGATGTTAAACTGTAGTAGGCGTAGCGGGCGATTTGGATTTGTTGTGTTGGTTAGATACTCATTGATAAGAAGCCGATCATCTCAAAACAAACGTGATATATATAAGTGCTTGTTGGGCAATGAAAAAACGAGCCTTCTGTGCGTGCATGGATGAATGATCACTTCATTCAATGAATGGGTCAGACGTGGAAGAACCATGGAATGGCCGTTTCTTATTACTGGGTTTTCGGACAATTGAACGAACTGGCTTATCCTACGAAATCAACTCAGTGTCCGAACTGAAAAAAACGATCTCCATGGAAATGACAAACATTGCTGCAGAATGTCGACTGAAAGCATTGGTCGCTTTCAAAAGCCGTAAAGATCGTTTTGTTGAAAAATCCGGTGGTCATAATGATTGAGACTTTTCCAGGGTTTCCCACATAATTTATCAATATATTTGTCGTATGAACATCATTGAAATAGTTTTCATTACGTTTCAAGATGAAATTCTATTGAAAATTCTTCGAAAAACATTTTTTTCCTTTCGACTGCAATTCAAACTGTAATGAACGAATTTCAAAAATTTGAAAATAAAAAAATTCTCCTATATCGTCAATTAAAATTTAAAAAAATCAGGAGTGTTGCTCAACGGTCACAAAAGTTTTTCGAATCGTGACCATTTCCAGTGCACAATGTACCAACCTAAAGTTGAATCAGTGTCTCTGAAAAAGCGATCCAATGACTTCAATGACTCGAAAACCCGTGAAGTCCACTTACCATCTGTTAAAATGTAAAAATTGCACTCCGTGGCTGAGTCAATAAGTTAGTTAGTGAATGATTGAAGTTAGTGAATGATTGAAGTTAGTGAATGATTGAAGTTAATGAATGATTAAAGTTGGTGAATGATTGAAGTTAGTGAGTGATTGAAGTTAATGAAAGATCAAAAATGGTGAATAATTAGAGTTAGTGAGTGATTAAAGTTAGTTAATGATTGAAGTTAGTGAATGATTGAAGTTAGTGAATGATTGAAGTTAGTGAATGATTAAAGTTAGTGAATGATTGAAGTCAGTAAAAAATTGAAGTTAGTGAATGATTGAAGTTAGTGAATTATTGCAGTTATGTAGTAAATGACTGACATTAGTGAATGATTGAAGTTAGTGAATAATATAGTTATTTAGTGAATGATGGGTCCCTACCAAAATCCTTAAAAGCCAAAATACATAACTGAACAAAAACCACAAAATGCTCAAAATCCAAAACGGAAAAATTACGGCACCGATAATATATAAAAAGTCCAAAACACCTAAAAATTTGGAAATTGTGCGTCCATAATCCAACACTAATTATAGTACCCCTCCTCTGAATACCCCCTCCCTCTTTTATGCGTTATTTACCGACATGTAGTGGACATTCTCATTGGTTAATATGCGTTATGCAACTCTCTGGCCACTACGAAAACACCTTTCTGATATGGTATTAGTGTGCCTTATGGCTTCAGTTAATGAAAAAAAATTCAAGGTTCGTCTTCACTGCTGTAATTATCATGAAAGATGAAATATGAAAGAAAACATTTTGTGTCAATGGATAATTAATTAACCAAAAAATATCAATGGAAATTATAAGCAAACAACGAATTTTTTTAAACAGAGCAAAACTATGGTAAATTAGGCTCAGTGGCGGACGAGTGTTTTGCCCAAAGGGGGGGGGGGGAATCATTTTTGGACCCCATTTTACCTACACCTTAATGCTCTTCAAAAAAACTCGTTTTACCTACACCTTAATTTTTTTCTATATAAAACAACAATCTATTTACATTTAAAATCTATTCATTTATACTTCATTTATTTCATCTTAGATAGTGTCATGCTTGCTTTTCTGTTGCCCTCATCAACAGACTTGTACAATATCCGCGTGTTAAAGATGTTTATTTGTATTAGAGTAAAAAATGCGTCAAACTAAAAAATCAAAGGCGCGTAGCGCCAAAATTTGACTTTTTGAGGTCAATTATTTGTATCAGCAACATGTCTCGAATTGCTCGGAAACCGCGGCGCGAAGCGCGCAAAAATTTACATTTTCGAGGCTGTTTATTTGTATTGGAAACCGCCTAGAACGCTCACAGACCAATGGCGCAGAGCGCTGAAAATTTGCGTTTTTGAAATGGTTATTATATATTGGAAACGTACCTATAAAGTTACCGAAACCTACGCTGCAGAGCAACAAAAATTGAGCAACAAAAATTTGCGTTTTAGAGGTTGTTAGTTTGTATTGAAAATGTACCTATATAGTTACCAAAACCTACGTTTCATAGAGACGAAAATTAGCGTTTTAGAGGTTGTTGATTTGTATTGGAAACGTACCTATAAAGTCACCGAAACCTACGGTGCATTGCAGCAAAAATTTTTGGTTTTAGAGATTGTTGATTTGTATTGGATACATAGCCGTAAAGTGACCGAAACCTAACCTGCATAGCAGGGAAAATTTGCATTTTAGAGGTTGTTAATTTGTATTGAAAACGTATCCATTTTTTAATCCCTCAAATGAACAAATTGCCCTTTGGGCGGTTCCTTTATGCAGTTTGTGACCAATGCAATTATAAATAATGATCCATTACGTCATTTCTTTAGCAGATTACTTTTCCCATGGAAATCCTTTTCTCTAGATTTCTGTCATCTATTTCTTTCTATCTTGACATAACCGTACACAAACTAAGTGTCCACTTTGAATTATAGTGGATTCCACTTTCCACTTTGAAAAAACCGTTGAAAAAAATCGCGTCTAATTAAATTATAAGTCCCAAATTCAGAATCTCCATGGTCGATTTAGTCAGAAATATTATTTTCAAGCCGATCCGATGAAAATTGAAAGTTTCACAAAGTTTGCAAATTTCGTTAATTTTTACGCTGTTGATTAAAAATTAGTGCCATTTTTGAAAATACTGTGCATTATCTGAGCTGCAGTGAGACACGAGCCTCTAATGATATGAAAGGGGGCGTCTTCAACTGGGAACAAAGTGGTCGGAGCCGACAAAGGAATACCTGCCAGCGGGGGGAAGGGGGTTGCGCAATACCCCCTTTTACGTGTGTTAGAACCATGTGACCCTTTCTTCAAAAGGATGCCGCTGTTTCATATGTGACCTCAGATGAGCGCCGTGACCTCAAGTGAGTAACATCAGAACAACCCCCGCATTGTCTTCGTGCACGGTATTTTTGAAAGTTGCACTAATTTTTTAATTAACGGAAATTGAATTAACTAAAATTTCACTTTTGATTTAACTTTGTAAAACTTTCAGTTTTCATCGAATCGGCTTGAAAATAAATTTTCTGACTAAATTTCTTACTACTTATAATTTAATTAGACGCGATTTTTTTCAACGGTTCTTTAAAAAAGTGGAAAGTGGAATCCACTATAATTCAAAGTGGACACTTAGTTTGTGTATGGTTAAGTCAAGATCAAAAGAAATGAATAACTGAAATCTAGAGAAAAGTATTTCCATGGGAAAAGTAATCTGCTAAAGAAATTACGTAATGGATCATTATTTATAATTGCATTGGTCAAAAACAGCATAAAGAAATAGCCCAAAGTGGAATTTGTTTATTTGAGGAATAAAGAACGTGGAATTGAAATACGATTTTCAGTGTTGAGGGAATGGGGGATCATGAATATAATGCGGGGAATAGAATGGAAAGTGAAATGGGAAACGTATTTCCCCTTAAACTTGAGTTGTTCAGCGAATAAAAAACATTACGAACCCCCTATGATTCCGTAGAAAAATAAAATATATAAATCGACATTTCCGATATCATACTTTTTTGCCAAAGAAGGGCATAAATGTGAAGTGAATAACGGAAGTGGAATTTATCAAGTTTATTAAAAAGTGGAATTTTAGAGGGATTCAAGTTCAAGAAAGTTGAATTGTTAAGTTATTCAAAAAGTGGAATTTTGGAGTGATTGAAGAAAGTAGAATTAGAAGTATTTTATAACTAAAAGTGGAATCTTTCTGTCTGAGCAGGTAAAAAAGTGGAATCCTTCTTGTGAAAGCAGCGGTGGAAACTCTAATATCAGCTAGAAAAGTGGAATTGGCAATGAAATGTCATTTTGTATACCAATATTTGTTAAAATTCAGGTATATTTCTGAAAAACTGCTTGCCGGGAGGGACAAAGGTGGAAATTCAGTTAGAATTTAATCTAAAGTTACCTTGAAATTTGTACTTAAACGTGCGAAAAAAGCTCATTTTACCTACACCAAAACGCGAAAATCGCCAAAGGGGGGGGGGAATTTCACTATTCCCCCCCTTCTCGTCCGCTACTGATTAGGCTTAAACTTTATACAGGATGTATAGTAAATATCAGTGCACATATGTACACCAGTATAGGAACAGAAATAAATAATGATGTAACAATGACATACGAGAATGAAAGGGAAACGTGGAATTCCTCTCTTTGGCGTTTTCAAAAAGTAGGGTTTATTCCCTAAGGTGTAGGTAAAATGGTTTGAAAACTGCATATTCCCCTCTCTTTGGAGGATTATCTCGTCCGTCAGTGTGCTGTTTGAATACTATTTAATCCGTGATAAGAAGTGACATATTCTACAGGGTGTCCCACTTAAAAGTTTCAATGAGAATGTCCTCTAAGTTTTGATAGAATTGACCAATTTGAAAAAAATTTGCGCCACTTTGTAAACAATTTTTGACATACTTTTTTGACGTTAAAATTTTTTGATAAGCTTTTCTAAAGAAATTTTAATGCCAAAATTCCCGAACTCCCTCATTTTCGTTTTTTTCTACCGTCGGTTTCGCAGGATATTCAGTTTTTTACCACGATTAACACCTCTAACGGAGTTAAAACAATTGAAAAAGTACTATTACAACGAAACAAAACAAAATAAACAATTTTACTTACCGATTAGATGAATAAAACGTACACGGCCAGGTACAGGAACATGAACTTTCTGCACTAAGTGAAACATTAATGGCATGAAAGCGGTATTTTGAAGTCAAGATACTCATTTTGTCGAAAAGAAACATGATTTTTAATCTAAGCAAAATAGATAAATCTAAGCATTTTTGAAACGCTTATCAACTTAACAGTTATACGGAATAGGCATCCATTTGCCAAGTTATGAACGGTTCGTTGTAGCCGCTTGGCGTGAGGTCACCACGCGGAGGTGGAGTCTCCTAATTCAGAAAAATGATTCAGCAACCAGTTTAAGATACAACGCGTAGCTTTGCCAAAACATTCTGCCGTTAGAATTAATCACCAGAAACTGTCGGACAACGAGGATTTGTCTGAGAAAACACGATAGCCCAAAAGTTAGGGGTTTTGAAGGATATTTCGAACTGTGAAGAAAATTGCATGTTGGCTTCGTGTCTATTATTCTATTCAATGATTTACCATGGTAAATGATTTTATTTTGTTGTTTTTATGTGGGAGTGAGTTTTTCCAGTTGTTTTCTTTTTATTTGAAGTGTTAATCGTAACAAAAAAACTGAATATCATGCGAAGCCGACGGTAGAAAAGTACGAAAACGAGGGGGTTCGGGGAATTTAGTCTTAAAAATTCTTTAAAAAAGCTTTTCAAAAAATTTAAGCGTCAGAACAATTTGTCAAAAATTGTCTACAAACTGGCGCAAAAAATTTTCAAATTGGTCATTTCTATCAAAAATTAAAGGACATTCTCATTGAAACTTTTAAGTGGGACACCCTGTACATATTGATACTGTTCTATATAGTGAAACGATGGAACATGGTGATTGAGTGAGTGTGGGATCGAGCGAGTGAATGAGTGGGTGAAAGAGTGAGTGAGTGAGTTAGTGTGTGAATGAGTGAGTGAGTGAGTTAGCGGATGAGTGGGTGGGAGAGTGAGTGAGTGAGTTAATGAGTGAGTAAATGAGTGAAGGAGTATGTAAGTGAATAAGTAATATAGTGCGAGTGTGTGAATGAGTGAGTGAGGATTTGGTAGTTTTCAGACCGTTTTACTTACACCTTAGGGAACAA
>OZ038444.1:474623-500881 GCA_964036265.1 Daptonema setosum
TGAGCGGCAAGGATTTCACCTCATGATGGGGTTCAATCAAAACCACAATGAGCTACCGTAACCCTGTTACTGTAACCTGCATCCTAAACCACCCCCTTATTCCTTGGTACTCAACCTTGCATAACGGCCACCAAAGCAACTCATGATGGTTGACAGCGATCATTTGGCGACTGACCACTATGAGGAAGCACTGATTCGGCGATTCCTTTTATAGTGCTCAGGTTGTACAAATTGTACAAATTGTACAATTTGTACAACCTGAGCACTATAAAAGGAATCGCCGAATCAGTGCTTCCTCATAGTGGTCAGTCGCCAAATGATCGCTGTCAACCATCATGAGTTGCTTTGGTGGC
Organism: Daptonema setosum; assembly: GCA_964036265.1. Taxonomy (NCBI): domain Eukaryota; kingdom Metazoa; phylum Nematoda; class Chromadorea; order Monhysterida; family Xyalidae; genus Daptonema; species Daptonema setosum. The sequence goes on from OZ038444.1 coordinate 474,977, forward strand.
CGTTATGCAAGGTTGAGTACCAAGGAATAAGGGGGTGGTTTAGGATGCAGGTTACAGTAACAGGGTTACGGTAGCTCATTTTGGTTTTGATTGAACCCCATCATGAGGTGAAACCCTTGCCGTTCATGACAATAAGCGCAAGTTTTTGGAAATGGGGGTACGGTTCAAGGGTGTCAAACAGGAGGTGGTCGAGTGTGAAACCTTCGCCATTCATCACAAAAAAACGGGAATAGGTTTACAACAAGGGTGTCAAAAACGAGAGCATTTAATGTGAAAACCATCATGAGGTGAAACCCTTGCCGCTCATGACAAAAAGGGTGTGTACGGTTCATAAAAAGGGTGTCATACACGACGTGATTGACTGGAAAATGTATGATCGATTGACGTTTCAATGAACAGGGGTGTCGGCAAGTGTGTCAAACCGTCATATGAATGGGTAGAGGTGCTAAATTGTGTGTTTATCAAATTTTGTTTTATTTGAATGGAAACGAGTATTGAAATACACTGACGTAAAAAGGTGTTATAGTGGTAAACGTTTGACAGATCCAGGCGAAATACGTTTAACACATAAAAATTGTAATTTGTACGCAAATCTGAAAAAATTGGCCGTAGTTTCAGTCCTTTTTGAAAAATGCATGTTGCGCGATTCCCTTTTATAGCCGCGCATGTTGTATAAAGTGTACACATTGTACACATTGTACACATTGTACACATGTAGGAATAATACTGCACTGCCTTAACATAGCGCTAATAATAAACTGGCGGATGAAAAAACATGAAAACAGTTCAAAGTATCTATTTGACACTTACTAAAATGGTTTATAAGGTGTGTGTAGGTGAAAATGGTTTCACAACACCCTATCTCTCTCTTTGCTAAAATATCCTACCTTATTGAAAATGTTCCTCTTCCGCCAGTGCTAACATTCAGCGCAACATGCATTATCACCGCGTCAGCCCCCCTCCATGTGTGGGTTGCATGCGCTCTGACCACATAGTCATAACTGGTTTGTTCGCAGCAATCGTGCGTGCTGTGTTGAATGCATGCGCGCGCTGTGCGACGCACGCATAAAAAAAATCATATTGGCATGCGTTATGTGTGTGTATTTCAAATGCTGACTGCTATTTACATAAATAATTCCACATGCTAATACCAACACAATTAACAATATACAGTTAAAATTCAACTGGAATTTAGTTTTACTGTTGAATTCGTATTAGAGATTCCAGTAAAACAACATTCCGGTTGAAGTATTATCGATACAATTTTGATGCCCAATCTGCGATCACCGTTTGCACCAGTTAATGTTAGTTGTCATGTACAGGTTATGTGATAAAAAAAACTCTATCTTAGCTTAACCCGAATAACTGACCCATTAAATAGTTCTTGCTTTATGATGAAGAATGGGAATTTGTGGAATTCATGGAAAGTCTACAATAATTCAATTTTATAGTTTCGACTTGAATTCATATCTTTAACCACTGAACTATGTTGAGTTTTTTAGTAACGAGTAATAGATCACATATATATTGATGAAAATCTTCTATGATATCGTATAAATATATATGCTTATGTAGGAAGTTGTGGAAAACGTAGAAATGAATCGTATTTATCACGAAATCGGTAATCCAGCTTCTTATGGTGGTGTAAATCTGCTGTATGAAGCTAATAAACATAGTGCTAAACGAAAGGATGTGAAAAAGTTTTTGATGAAAGATAAAACTTTTAGAAGGTTTCTCAGAAAGACAACCAAATTTCCACGAGCACGCATTTTTGTTACCTCGTTGGGCCATATGTTTCAGGCTAGTTTTTCAGTGACATGTATTACTTAATAGATAACTCATAAACTTATAGGCTGATCTACTCGATATACAAAGTCTTAGCCGCTTCAATAAAGGGTATCGCTACATTCTGGTGGTTGTGGACAGTTTTTCCAGAAAGGTATGGGCAAAACCATTGAAAAATAAAACTGGATTGACCGTTGCTGATGCCCTCAAAGGCATATTTCATGATATCAGGGAACAAGGTTTAATGGCACCAATACCTTTGTTGGCCACAGATCTCGGAACTGATTTTTATAATAAGGAAACTGACAAGGTTTATGAACTATTCCGCATGCACCATTTTGCATTGCGTTCTCCAAAAAAGTGTAGTTTAGCTGAATCAAGTATACGTTGGATAAAAGATCGCTTATATAAGCATTTACATGCCAAGGAGACGAAAGTATGGTTTGATGTACTCGATAAAATTGTGGAAGCCAAAAACAAACGGAAATGTAGGGCACTTGGCGGCTTAACACCATCAGATGTAAACTTTAGCAATCAGAAATCGGTTTTTGAAACATTATATTCAACAACCATGAAAAAAGACAAACAAGTGTTGAACATTGGCACGAAAGTCCAGGTGTCATTGGATCGTTTCCCGTTCGCAAAGAGTTTTCATGGTTATTTTGGTTCGAAGGTATATGAGATTAAGCGCCAACATAATCATAACGGTATCTATCGTTACACTTTGTTAGATCCGTCTGATGGTGCTGAAATTTCGGGAACTTACTATGCGGGTGAACTGCTCAAATACATTGAAGATTAAAGTCTTCTATGACATGAGTATAAAATGTCATTATTCACATAAAAGCTTGCATTGTTAAAATGGATTCTACAGGTTTTTATTACACTGCCAGCTCCGCTGGTACATCAGACAGCAGCGTTGCGACTACTTTACTTAACGAAGCATTGGATGCTACAAACACAGACTATGAAATAGGTTTGGTATATTCATCAGTTAGTGCGTCGTGGATTTACTCTGATGAACTATGGTTTACGAACACAAATAATATTGATGGCAGTGTTAAACTGGTCAGTTTTGAGAAAATACCTTACACAAAGGAGCAAGATGCATTATATATTATAAGCAATAAATTAATAGAAGATTACGGCGCGAACCTGGATTCAGCACCAGCAAAAATACATAAAACGAGATCGGGTTGGCAGTTCAGACAACCTAAAAACTCGACTGTTGACATGTCTGAAGACTTGGCTTTCATGCTTGGTCTCCCCAGTTTTATCGACAATGAAGAAAATACTGTTCTAGACACACCTATTAACTTTCACGTTTACGCTCCATTTCTTGAAGAGAGACTATTTTTCATATCATGTCAACAAACGAAGCAGAACTTTACAACAGCAAAAGGGTCTAATAACAGGATTATTCACTTTATACATGCACCAGAGATTGACCCTTACATACTGAGTGGATTTAATAGCCCCAGAATGGGTTACATTCGTTTCGAGAAATGTCTTCTTCACAAGCTGACATTCTCACTACTTAATCACGACGGTGAACCGATTAAATCACACAATCATCATTTCTTCATTGTATTTCATATTCGTCCAGTACTGCACGATGCCTAGCAAACGTAAACTCAATGTCAGTGATTGGCGGGATCAAGTGGAGTCCGTGGCCGTCGAGTCAATTCAAACAGAGACTGTACTTCCTGTCAACACGGACAACAATAGAAACCCTCTTTTATTTCATATTCGACCTATACCTGGTATGGTCATAGACACTAAAAATATTAAATTATTGGCTCATTTTCATGTTCAAAAGAAGGAAGCTGGTGAATGGGTTAACATAGCGAACACCGACAAAGTTAATGTATATAACGGCATTGGATTTTCCATGTTCGAAGATGTGAATTTGTTCATTGGCGGAAGCCTGTGCGAATCAAGTCAACGTGAACATTCTCGGAAGTCTTTCATAAAAAATCTGTTGTTCACAGATGAACGTCAGCAACTTGCTTTACAGTCATCTTTATTTTTCCGAAGCGAGAACCCCAAATTTCGAAATAATGTGCTTGTTAATGCCGCAAAAAATCCGGGTGACTACGAACGGGCCATCATGATTCACGATGGTAAATCAGTATCGGTATCCATGCCGTTATATGTAGATGTGCTCCAGACAGATGCTTTTTTACCAGACAACGTTCATTGTACAATAAGAATGTATCCAGCAAGTTCAGTTTCTTGTATGTTGCAAGATGGAATGAACGAACCACTACCTTTGAAACTAACCATTACCAATGCTGTTTTACAAGTACCTAGGTGTCGACTCAATGTTCCTATTCCTCAAAACATTAAAGTTAACTATGAATGCGTACAAGTACTAAATTATTTACATCCTAAAGCCGTTAACACTTTTTCTCATTCACTTAACACTAGTCGTTTACCCAAAAAGTTGGCCATTGTGTTGTTGAGAGAAAATCAATACAATGGTGATTATAAAGACAGTGGTCTGATGTTTGGCCACAATGATGTGAAAAACATCACTGTTCAATGTAATGGGCAAATTTTACCTTCACTCGGAGGCATGAACATGCATGCTGATCAGAAACATTTTAATGAACCATACTCTGCTTTGTTTGAGCAACTGAAGGTGATCAATCCATTATTTGACATGACTACTTTCGATAATGGTAATGCAATCTACGGCATTTCTTTGATGTCCAATGCTCAGCAAGAACGTTTCAAGCAGTCCCATTCTGGGACATGTGATATAGACATCAGTTTTTCGAAGGCCCCAGCTGACAACCTCATTATTCTCGTGTTTTGCTACTATGACTCTTGGTTTTCGATTGATAAGCAAGGTATGTTCCAATCAGCCCTCGATATAAAATGATGGAAGATATTCTTTCTTCTGGTACGTATAAAAGTTACTCGTTCTTCAAATTTGTAATCATAATGACTGAATTCAATTTAAAATTAAAATCACCGTCATGTATAATCGTAACTGGTGGATCTAACTGTGGCAAAACCGTTCTGATTGAGAACATACTGATCAACCACAGTGAGTGCTTTCAACAACCAATCACAGAAGTACACTGGGTCTATGCTAAACATGCCGGCGATCAATCAATGTTTGACAGACTAAACAATAATTTATCTAAATCCAACATACCAATAACATTTCACGAGGGTTATCCTGAAGAAGCTATTGTGCAAAACACATTATTTTCAAACTCGCCTAAACAACATAAGTGTGTCGTATTTGATGACGTTTGTCAAAATCCAAAAAACATTTCTTCATTGTTTGATATTTGGAATATATTGAGTCACCATCAAAATTTTACTGCTATTCTCGTAATTCAAAATTTGTCTGGTTCTACACCTCTTCAGAAAAGTTGTTTATCTACCTTGTTACGTAGCACAAACTATCTGGTTTTGTTTGCTAACCGGCGAATGTTACCCGTTGTTAAATCAATATCTCAGGGTTACTTTACAGGTGAATCATATCGAGTGTTAGAACCATTTAATTATTTGTTAAAACAAGGTCAACCACACGCATACTTGGTAGTTGACTTTACGACAGAAAACGAACTGCTTACAGTTAGACAGGGTGGTCTGATACCATCACACGAATGCTATGGATACCGATTCAAAGATGGAAAGAGTGAAACTAACTCGACCAGCTCCACAGCACAACACGAAAAAACTGATGAAAGTATTACAACCATACATAAATGATAGTGGACTGATCGTGTACCCGGGAAAGGGGAGCGAATATAATAGAACTGGTTCCCCGGTACTATCACTTATAGCCTACTTGCGTGGTGATGAAACATCAGAGAAACCCCTTGATTATGATATATTTTATAACTTTTTGCACACTGATTTAAAGTATAATGTTTGAATTAATGTTATTTGAATAAAAGTTTTTTTGAAAAAGAAAACTTGGAATAGCTGATTAAAAAACGAGTCGCACAGAGCCAAGCAACCTGTTGCTTGCTCTGGTCAAGTAACAAAACGTAAAAAGCATAACAAAATCGCTTACACAACAAAGTTAGAACATAAATATATAAAGACAAATGTGGGGGCCCCGCCGCCCTGGGGGATGAATGGATTAGGATGATCCGCCACTGAATGGTTAGTGGAATGGATGTTAATGGGGACAATTGACTAATGTGGACATTATTGGATGCATCATCTGATTAATATGAAGAAATTGGTGATACTGGCTTGAAAAGTGTGGGCCACGAGCTAGTTTATGTGGAGTCTTGGCTTAAGTACGGGATTGATAGACAAACCTGATCGATTTTTGGTGGTTAGGGTGAATGATGATGTATTGTGGACGAATGGCTTTATTGTTTGTTGTTATTGTTGAAAAGTGTGGGCCGCGAGCTAGTTTATGTGGACATACTGTCTTGGCTTAAGTATGGGATTAATACACATAAGAATACAACCTGATTATTACGAGGAACTTTTCGTGGTCCTAAGTAGAACAGATGGGTACGGTTAGGGTGAACAATACTACTAGTATGCTTTGATACCTGCCAACCAGATTAGTTCGAACTCGACATCACTAGCGGATGAGAAGGGTTGGGAAAAGTGGAATTCCCCTCTCTTTGGCGGGTTCAAAAAGTAAATTTTGTTCTCTGAGGTGTACAGTAGGTAAACTGGCTAAATTTCTGCCAATTCCCCCCTCTTCGGAAAGATTCCCTCCCTTTGAAAGTTTGGCTCGTACGCGTCTGCCAGTGGCTTACACTGAGGTGCCGAAGGGATGTCTGACTCAAAAATATTCTGGTATACACGGGCACCTGATGTTTCGTGCTCGTACTAGCGTTATCCTGTTGTAGAATATTACTACAATGAGTGTGTAATATTGTTGTTTAAAATTTAATAGACCACAATGGATTCGTGCCAGTCTGCGTCACTGGCGGACCAGAAGGGGAGGGAAAAGTGGAATTCTCCCCTTTTTGGCAGTTTCGAAAAGGGTAGTACGTTCTTAAGGTGTGTGTAAAATGGCCTTAAAACTGCCACCTCCCTCTCCTAGAAGAAATTCCCCTCCCTTTGGAGGTTTGGCTCGTCCGCCAGTGCTCGACATTAGTATGCTTTGATACCTGCCAACCAGATTAGTTCGAACTCGGCATTAGTATGCTTTGATACCTGCCAACCAGATTAGTTCGAACTCGACATTAGTATGCTTTGATACCTGCCAACCAGATTAGTTCGAACTCGACATTAGTATGCTTTGATACCTGCCAGCCAGCACAGTATGAACAAGTCGATTATCCATCCTCTAGCGGACGAGATGGGGATGGGAAAAGTGGAATTCCCCCCTCTTTGGCAGTTCCAAGAGGTAGAACTTGTTCCTGACGACGTAGGGAAAATGTCCAGAAAACTGCCAATTCCCCCCTCTTTGACGAAGTTCCCCTCCCTTTGGAGAATTAGCTCGTGCGCTAGTGACACGACACAAGTGACGTGTATTCATTCGTTCGTGTTTACACATGACGGGCGCGCACGCTGGATGACAAATACATATTATACATAAATATAAAAAGTTAATTTTTCACAAGAATGGGTAATATACCACTTTTGTTTCAAGTTTACCTACACTTGAATGGACAGTTTAATACACTCACTCACTCACTAACTCACTCACTCACTCACTCACTCACTCACTCACTCACTCACTCACTCACTCACTCACTCACTCACTCACTCACTCACTCACTCACTCATTCACTCACTCATTTACTCACTCACTCACTCACTCACTCACTCGATCACTCACTCACTCACTCACTCACTCACTCACTCACTCACTCACTCACTCACTCACTCACTCACTCACTCACTCAATCACTCACTCATTCACTCACTCACTCACCCGCAGTCACCCACTCACTCACTCACTCACTCACTCACTCACTCACTCACTCACTCACTCACTCACTCACTCACTCACTCACTCACTCACTCACTCACTCACTCACTCACTCACTCACTCACTCACTTACTCACTCACTCAATCACTCACTCACTACTCACTCACTCACTCACTCACTCACTCACTCACTCACTCACTCACTCACTCACTCACTCACTCACTCACTCACTTACTCGCTCGCTCACTCACTCACTCACTCACTCACTCACTCACTCACTCACTCACTCACTCACTCACTCACTTACTCACTCACTCACTCACTCACTCACTCACTCAATCACTCACTCATTCACTCACTCACCCGCACTCACCCACTCACTCACTCACTCACTCACTCACTCACTCACTCACTCACTCACTCACTCACTCACTCACTCACTCACTCACTCACTCACTCACTCACTCACTCACTCACTCACTCACTCACTCACTCACTCACTCACTCACTCACTCACTCACTCACTCACGCACTCACTCACTCACTCACTCACTCTTTCATACAATATGTATTCACATGAGGCATATTTATTGTTAATCCAACACAAACAGGGTTATTTATACGTTCGTCCGGTTGCCGAAATTTTTCGAAACCGCGTAACAACCGCTTGATTTACTTGCAAATAGCTTTGGTTGTTCTTAACTTATGCAATTGTTATAGGTACCTGCTCAATGAAAAAAGGTTTCACTATCAATATATGTACAAATGTAGTTCAACAAAAAGTGAGTCTAATGGTAAACAAAAGTAATAATGGTTGAGTAACAAAAGTAAGTTTTAACAAAAGTAAAAGAACACATATTGAGTCAACTAAAGGATTAACAATCGAAACTGCAGTAAACAGATTATGACTCGTAGGCACTCGAAACGTGCGTTCGGTCTGTGACCAGATCACGTGAAAGCCAGATTGGTTCGAACTCGAAATGGATTTTAATATAACTCGTTGCAAGGTCACATGGCAGGCATTGCTTGCTGCGCACTATTTTTTTGTCGTATCATAACACAAACGCTGTACGCGCAAAACAAGCATACATATCATGTCAACGATCATAATATTTGAAAACCAGGTGATTCACATAAAAGTTATCCATTGCCACCACATACTGAAACATAATAAATCAAGCGTGAATGTTCTTCTTTGCATGTTATTATGATACATTTACAGTGTCAACTGTGGCAAAATAAACTGTTTATGAACTATTCCGATTTGGAATTATCTCTCCCAAGTTTTCTCTGGTGATTCTAAATCGTTTTTATCGCATAGTTTATGCTTTGTCCTCCATGTAACATTAGATATATAGTATGTACATGTAGATACATACATATACATGATCGCGCCTACGGAGCGGAACTCTTAAAAGCGCAACGTTCATTTGCGGAACTATATAAGCGGAACTGTTCGCATCGGAACCGTTAAGTGGGGATCAATACCCAGCGGAATTTTTATAAGCGGATCCGTAAAAATCGGAATTTTATAAACCGGATCGTTTTTTAGCGGAACTGTACCCAGCGGATTTTTTCATTTCCGGATATTTCAAAGTATAAAATCGGAAGTATAAAAATCGGAAGTGTTAAAATCGGAAACGTCAAAAGCGGAACTTTAAAAAGCGTAACCGTCAAAAGCGGAACTGTTCTAAAAGCACCCTTCATGAGTTGAAAACCACGCTGGACACCTCCGCTTCGCGGTGCTAACGGTCCAAGGCGGGGGCATAAAACTTAGGTTTCAGTGTAGGCTTAGGCTTAGGCTTAGCCTTTGGAGAAGGGCTCGGGCGCTACGCGCCCAAGCCCTTCCCAAACCCTAAGCCTAATCCTAAGCCTAAACTGAAAACTAACTCTTAGCCTCATGCTCGGCGATCTCGCTTAGAACGAACAGTCTGTGCTAATGACTAAGCCGAAGCCTTTTAAACAATGAAATAGGCCCTCCAATTGTTAATAGCTAAAAAAATTTACTTCACCGATTTCCGCAAAACTAAATTCCGGAACTTAAGGTTCCGCTGTCGTAAGTTCCGCTAAAAACACATCCGCAAAGAACGCTTCCGGAAACAAAATATCCGCAAATAAACTTCCGCTGGCAAGACTTCCGCTTTTAATAAATCCGATTTTAACAGTTCCGATGAAAAAAAATCCGATCCATACAGTTCCGCTAAAAAACAATCCGCACGTAACAGTTCCGGAGAAAAGACTTCCGCTAATAAACTTCCGCAAACGAACGATCCCTATTATACAGCTCCGTAGATATGGGTACACCATATACATACGTAACCCAGTCATGTGTTTCGATATGCGAATCCTCGCAACAACTCAAACTCACAACAACAACTCGCACATTTTAAAACTGTGAATCCAAAATTTATTTCCCGATTTTGGTTCTTGACAAAAAGGTTAATTAATTTGGGAATACAGTATCTGCACCAGATTTTTTTGATCGTTATGCTGTTTGCACAAGAAACTTCAAAAGGAACACAGTGAGCAAAAGTGTGCACACTCTGGAAGAAAAAGAGAATATCATAACCAAGTGCCCCATCGAGAGCCACTGCATTCCACTTAATCTACTTATACAAAAAAACAGGTAAAAATGAAGAAAACATTAGTATTTTTTTGCATTTTTTTCATTTCAATGGGCGATGAATCAATTCTGTTCCGAGGTTTCAAAAACAAAATTATCCATGTGATTGCTTCTACGGCTTTGGCTTAGGCGTTATAGTAATTTGTACGTTGTCAAAGAGATAACGGCGAGCGTGAAGTTTTAAAAGTTATGATTATATTAAAAAAGATGTAAATGTCCGCAAAATTCACAGGGCGTTGATTCTGTTGAGTGTTGGATGGGTTGGGGGATGGCGGGTTAGTTGATTAGTAGATTAATCGGTTGGAGAAAATGGGCTGCTCGGTGTGTGTGTTTGCTTCTTGGTTGGCATCTATCAGTTAGTGGATAGTTGAATCAGTTGTAGATCAATGGGTTTCTTGGTAGGTCAGTTTTTTAGTTGGTTAGTCCGTCGGTGTGTTGGCTGATGTGTGAGAGAGAAGTTGCCTAACTGGTTTTCGATCAGTCGATTGGTTGTTTAGTGAAAGGGAGACTACGGCAAGCTGTGATTGAAACACGAGTTTACTAACCGCACTATTCTGAGAATCCAAAATTGCCAAACCTATAATATACAAGTTCTTCAGAAAAAAGTGTTTTGGTGAAAAAAAATCTTAAATTGTATGTATTTTCAATATTTTACTTATATTTTTCAAACGGATCCCACCTCCGCGCTCCGCGCGGTGCTATTGCGATGAGCTTAAACCAGCCTTACGTTAGGTTATCGGAAGTTAAAGAACAGTAAAACTTCAAAAAGAAAAATTAAACTTAAAAAAACTCAACTGCAACCAGTAATTCACTAAAATTTTGCAAAAGGTATTGAATCCTCCCGCGTGCCAGGCTAACAAGCTAACCAACGGTCCATACGAGCTATGTTTGATACGTGATAAACGCTGGTGTCAACGCATGACAGTAGCAGCACGCGTTGGTTGCATTGCATTGAATACACGCATTAATTTTGGATTTTCAGAATATTGCAGTTAGTAATCTTGCGATTGGGACCCGATGAACTAATCCGAGTAAGACAAACCAGCAATAAAAAATAGGTGGTCGGCTGGTTAGCTTATTTGGAAACTACGGCGGTTTTTTGTGCGACCAAACGACAGCTAATAACCATTTGATTGAACACGGACTGTACGTAAGTAAAGGAAATAGCCTAGCCTAGCCTCTTCAGGAATCCAAAATAAAAAAGTCAAACTCAGGATTCTGACGAAAAACATATGGGGGTAAGAGTAAGTTTTCAGTTCAGGCTTAGACTTAGGCTCAGTGATTCCAATTGCTGGTTGGCATTGTTTAGTGTTATTGCAGGCTTTTCCCTCTTTTGTTTTGGCTCAGTGTGTTTATTAATCTTTCCATGTTTTAGCATGGAATGGACTTCATGCCACCTGTGATTGAATACAGGTTTTTTTGCTGTATTTTGGTGATTGCTTTTATGGCTTTCACCCTTTCTTTCTTATGGCACCAGACGATCACCGCATATGCAATTGTGCGGATGATCTTGGTTTTGTATATCCAAAGGCAGGATTCGGGATATATTGGTCCACACAAACTGCCTATGGCTCGTTGGCCAGATTCTGGCGGCCTCTACGACTTTCAAGTTTATGTGGTTATTAAAGTTGAATCTGCTGTCCAAGATAACTCCCAGATAATTGACCACCGTCTGTTATTGCATTTTAATGTCATTGAGGTGGATGTCCACATATCTTTCTCATTCCTTTTTGCTACAGCAGATCAGTTGGAAGGTGGGTAGGTGACTTGTTGGTTTTTATTGGTAGATGGATGAATTAAAATAAGTGTTTGCATAAAACTGGATACAATATCCTACCGTTAGCCTACCGTACATCTACTTTACATCTACCGTACGTTTTTTAAAGTTACTGTATTTCTAAATTGAATAACTAAACTACTAAGTACCTATTTTGGAATCAAAATTTGTTGCATTGCAAATTTTTCAGAATTTTTAAAATCATTCGTTGACAATCATCATTATTTTTTTTATAACACAAAACGCCCATTAATTCAATGAACATGAAATGGCAGGGCAGGGCAATATAATTTTATAAAAAATTAAGAAAAACATCTGAAATTATCATCGTTTTGAAAACTACATATACAAAAATTCGCGTAACGTCGCTCTAAAGTTTGAAAGCGTATGTTAATGCGAAACAATAGCCGTTTTACGTTTCAGAAAATGAAGAAAAGTCGCGAAAATAATTGAGTGCACGCGGCTTTTTTGGGAAACCACCTATTTTTGTATTTTGATTTTGTGCAAGATTGAATCAAATGAGAATAAGAGAGTTCTTCAATGAACATCGTTCGTAAGTTGAATCCGCGTTCGGTGGATCAACCGGCGCATTCGTCCTCTCCGTCCGCAGATTCAAGTCAATCGGGTTCAAACGATGAGGTTTGTTGATTCGGTAAATTCGGCATTCAATTCGTGACTCATTTCGTCTAGTTGAGCTCACCGAGCCGCAAATTAGGCCTCACATTAGGTTTTTGGGGATAACTAGGGAAGGAGCGGGTAGGGGTATTATTCGAGAGAACTAAAATGCGAGAGAGTAAGCCACACAAGCTCGAAGTTCAATCGAGCCAGCCATCATCGGAAAAATTGCCTTTTTTGGTCGATGAAACCTCTGAGGTGTTTTTATGTGATCCTATTTTAACCAATTTCCGACTGTCAATCAAGATAACAGAAAAAATCTATAGAGCGGCGGAACTGGGAGAGGTAGCACCCTGCTCTCTTAGGAAAATTGAGACAGACCAGCGACTTTTCTCCCCCGTATTTAATGAACAGTAAAGCTTTGCATGAAATCGGTAAATATAAACTTAGGTTATGCGACAACAAGCTCGTGACGTAGTCAATCCAATACCACATGGTAGATGTAATCGGCATTACGGGCTTGCTTACGCTTTCAAATCAGTACTTTCTATTCTAATTACCTTACATGTATTCGGATGAGTAACTCGCGCTCCTCGAGCGCAATCAACGTAATTGGGTCATTCACGTTCTATCACCGAAAAATTCTTACTCCTCACCCAAATCCAAACCCAAACGTACTCACTTCTCACCCAAACGTACTCACCCGTCACCTAAACGTACTCAGACTCACTGCTCACCTCAACGTACTCACTCCTCACCCACACGTGCTCACTCCTCACCAAAACGTACTCACTCCTCACCCAAACGTACTCACTCCTCACCCAAACGTACTCACTCACTTGCAGATCAAACTGAGCAGTAAGCAAATGGCAGATCGTGCCCTGCTATTGGTGCAACTGCGCAAGGCCTATGCCGAGTACGCCAAAGTGCCCATGCAAAGTACCATGGAGCACGAAGACAAAATACGAGCCGTATTACCGCTGTTTGCACAGGTGGGTCATGATTCACGCTGTTTTGGTTAGTATTCGATTCGTTTGATTGCGATCATGAAGATGCAGAGATGTGAATGTCAATGAATGATGTTGTTATGAGCAGGTAACATGTTGATGGTTGCATGTCTGGTCTGAATCTACTACTTGATATATACTACCTGACTATACCTACGCTCAAGTGCGTTAGGTCGTGGGTTCGATTCCCGCGGTCACTGATTGAGACTGGCTGCCCTGGTGGTGAGGGGCGTTAAAGACATCGCACTATAAGCTGGTGTGTTGAAGATAGAAGCATGCACACCAAGCCAGGATCACTCATCCTCCATCCCTTCGGGGTCGCAAAATGAGGAGCAGGGCTTTCTTCCTGCGTTACTCGGTTCAACCGGGATGGTATGGCGCCTATCAAATTATCGGTAGCTTGCTACTGCTCGATAGCACCTGGTGGCCGTTATCACTCAAAACCCTGATGATTTGATAACTTGATATATGATACATTCATCTTCTTATTTGCGTACACATACATCTATTACCATCTATGTATGCAATTTAATCTGAGTACGTAGTCCATCAATAAACTAATTCTAAGTATACGTATTGATCGACAGCGTACATTCCACTTTTTATTTCTCACCTCACCATGAGTTTTGCTCTGTTTGTCAATACGTCGGCTGTGCTGGAAGTCAACTTTTTTATAATTCTCTAAGTCTAGTATGATAAAAAAAGATCAGCTTTCAAACCGAGATCGACTTCGTGATGGACTGCGCATCCTTCGACTCATTTTACGTCATTTAATTCAATTGTTTTATTTTTATTTTCAGGTGATTGAATCGTACGAACCAGCTGACCTGCAGGCCAACTTCAAGGAGCTGCCTTCATTTACCGGTCATGTGGCAAGATATTTTGTGCAGGAAATCAGAAAGCGCGCCGCCAATCAATCGACTGGTTCGTTTGTTAATACCAAAATTAAAGTCTGAAAAAAGTAGAAACTTGAAAATCATCTCTTCAAAGTTGCGTTCGCTTTTTAGTCATTTTTCTGCCTGTCTTGATTACTTACAAGCCGATTCAAAAATGACATAGACAATTAAAAAATGTTTTTGTTATGTTTGCTATACAGTATGTAGCGTGGGGGCAGATTACACATTTGTTCCATTATGAATCACTATCTGGCCCAATAGCGGACGAGGAAGGGTGAGAAAAGTGAATTTCCCCTCTCTTTGAAGTTTTCATAATGTGGAATTTGCTCCCTAAGGTGTAGGTAAAATGCGTTCAAAATTACCAATCCCCTCTCTTTGACAAAATTCCCCTCTCTTTGGAGGTTAGGCTCGTCCGCCAATGATCTTGCCTATCTTATTCGAAGAAAAATACACGTTAATTATAATAAACAACACAGCGGTAGCGCGGAGCAAGTTACTAATGATCTTCCGAGAATTTCACGCTTGATTATCAGACACCCAAAGATACCTGATGGGGGGGGGGATAAATTACACCTCCATGGACTTAGGGTGCTTTCAGAGTAAAAAGGAAAGTAAAACCGAAAGTAAAATCTGTAAACCTATTGACTGAAAACAAAATTTCGGGAACAAAATTTACTTCCCGGTCAATTGGTTTACAGATTTTACTTTCCGTTTTACTTTCCTTTTTACTTTCCTTTTTACTCTGAAAGCACCCTTACGCGCTGGCATTGCATATATATTTTTGTAAAACGGTACTACCGTCGATTTTGCGTCACGAGTTACAAAAAATTCATTTTATTAAGAAAAATTGACCATCTTTTATTTCATATTCACTTGTTCTCCAAACACAAATCGAACGGTTTTGTTTCAATTACGAAAAATATCATCTTCCCACTTGCCTTAAACAGTATGTTCAAGATAATTTGCCGGTGTACGTAAGGTAAGAGGGTTTGTGTTTTATTGACTTGCACTCGGCAAGCAAGTCGAGTATTCGTAGATCATATGATGCTGGTACAGTACAGTCAACCGGAAATACCCGAGCCTGCAGTCACCAGCTGACTGACTTGCATGCTTCTGCGACCTAGCGGACGAGAAGGGTAGGGAAAAGTGGACTTCCCAACTCTTTGGCGATTTCAAAAAGTGGACTTTATCTCTGAGGTGTAGGTAAAATAGCCTGCAAATTGCCGATTCCCCCTTCTTTGACGAAATTCTCCCCCTCCCCCTTTGGGGAATAAGCACAATAATATTCCCGCTATTCATTCCCTCTTCTCTGATAGTTCACCAAGCTGGTTTGATTGTTTTTTATGTTATTTTATCAGAAGCACCAGTAAATTCTAGAGACTTCAACTTTTGTCTGCGGATCTGTTTACTTGGTCGTTGGTTCCAGCGTGCCAACTTGACATTTTTATCAAGAACGTTTCACGCATGTTGGAGTTGAGCGGGTGAAAAGGGAACAGATAAGTGTGTTTATAATGGGTCTTATTGTGTTCTCTTGTGGTATAAAGACACCCACTGCAGGTCTGGTTAAGCCCAGTACGCCTAATTGGATTATCCTGATTGCTGAATGGCAAGGAACCATTGGAAACAACACATGCAACCAACATACAGTATGTAGTACAGTAGTAGTATGTTTGTATGCCAGAGCCAACAGACACGCCTGCCTTGGGCATTCTATGTAAGGGCACATGCTCCCATCTCATACCAATCTTTATTTATTTGCATAGACACTTTATTATATTTTTTATTCCGTGATGAAAATGAATTTTACATGTTTTCCAATGTTTCCGCTATTGAAATTAGGGGTTTTGGCTGTTTTTATGCTTGAGTTTGTAATTGCGGTCCGTAGTAAAATGTTGTTCTTCTCACACGACTGTTTACAGTTTTTTTCTCTCATATTAGTTTTGTTGTCTGTTTAACTGATGATGGATTGATAAAAGCGCGATTTTGTTAGTTGTATTGTACTGCATTAGCACACAAATATATATATGTATATCTATGTAGATTAGAACAATGAGAAGCAGCACTGTATGTACATATGCCAGTACAAACACACCAACAAACCCAAACGATCGTTGCTCGTCTTGCCAATATTAGTTTTGTCACGGCTATTTTTACCTGGAAATATTTCATTTGGTTTTCCCGGGGGGTGTCAGAAATGGCGGCTTATTGGTAGGATACGATTGCAGTAACGATTGTATTTGTATAAAAAACCAGGTTGTATGCCACTACAAACGGCTATACTTATGTACATACATACAAGATACATATGTTTATGTATGTGCACTGTGTGCTGGCTTTTATGCCTGTACCAAGCTAGGTCGCCCCCTTTCATGGTCTCCCATTTTAAGATTGTAATTACGTTTTGACCTCCAAATATGTTTTTAATTTGCTGACACTAGCGGACGAGGGAACAACAGAAAACTGGAATTCCCCCCTCTTTGGCAGATTCACAAAGTATAGTTTGTTGTTGTTCCCTAAGGTGTAGATAAAAAGGTCATTATTCTGCCGATTCCCCCTCTTTGGAGAAATTCCCCTCCCTTTGGAAGTTTCGCTCGTCCGCCAGTGTTTGCTGATTCTTTCAAGTGTGTATAAAAATCAGATAGTTATCCAATGCGAAGACCATTCAAAGGTGGTTGGCTCTGTGGGTCTCTGGCAGTACAGTACTACATTATGGAGTGTGTCGATTAAAGTCTACGTGTCAAAACAACGAGTAAAACTAGCTGAACGTGAGGGGCATATGATTGAGGGCGTTGGTTCAGTTCATTCATTCATTCATTCATTCATTCATTCATTCATTCATTCATTCATCAATTCATTCATTCATTCATTCATGCATCAACCGGCACTGGCGGACGAGCCAAACCTCCAAAGGAAAGGGGAGATGGGCTTGGGAACGTATCCGTATGTGTGACTCAACATGACATTGCCGTCAAATTATATCAAACAAACTAATAACTGCATGTAACATAAACATAGTAAAATGGCAAGTAGTAAAAAATGGAAAATACTGATGAGGATTTAATTCTTGTAAAATAAGAGAACAACATATGGATGTATGTTTTATTTCCTTTAAGGTAATATAAAGGGCACAAAAATGACTAACAAGTTAGTCGTGACGTAACGCGCAGATTGAAATAAAGTAACGAAAGTATTAAATTAAATTATGGAAGAAAAGAAAGGTCATAACAATTAATTGAAGTGAATTATTTTGATCGCTGATTATTATGATCATTAACATAATTATTTATATTATTTGTAGAACAAGCAGCGCACGCGATCGCCATCTTCGTCTGCCCGTCAGATGCCGAATTGGAGAATCTGTCGAATGCCTGGTCGACGAGTCAACAGTCCACATCCAGACGCAATCCGGGATGGCTGCTCTTGTATGGACTTTGCATTCTATTGAGGTTGCATCAACGATCAAGCTAATCTGTCATTCAATATTCATTTTCTTTCAGTATTTCGTTCACTCACTTGCTGGTTCATTCATTGACTCATTCAGTCTTTCGTTCACTCACTTACTGGTTCATTGATTCATTCACTCATTCAATCTTCCGTTTACTCACTAACTGGTTCTTTCATCATTCACTCAATGTTTCG
The DNA here is from genome assembly GCA_964036265.1 of Daptonema setosum. Lineage (NCBI taxonomy): Eukaryota > Metazoa > Nematoda > Chromadorea > Monhysterida > Xyalidae > Daptonema > Daptonema setosum. The sequence goes on from OZ038444.1 coordinate 493,192, forward strand.
TTCACTCACTGACTCATTCACTCATTAATTCATTCATTCATTAATTCAATCTTTCGTTTACTCACTCACTGGTTCATAAATTCATTCAACCTTTTGTTTACTCACTGGTTCATTCATCCACTCACTCATTGGTTCATTCACTCACTTACTGAATACTTCTTTCATTCGTCCATTCATTATTTCACTTTATCACTGATCGATTCAGAAGCAAGCATCTGGCGTCAGTGGAAGCGGCGTGTCGGGCTGCCCTGCCGAGCACGATGGCCAAAGCCTTGTATTTGTTCTATGATCTACCTGAACAACATTCCGACCAGCAGTCAGTCACAACTGAAAAGTGGCAGAACACATTTGTGGAGGTGAGTCAATTAATCAGTCAGTTAAGGTCCGTAAGTTAAGCTGTTTATCCATTAGCTGGTTTGGTCTGTCAGCTTATTTAATCCGCTGGCTCGCTGGTCAATTGGTTAAGGTATTAGACTCTGAAACCGCCTGGCCGGCCGCACACGGGTTCGAATCCCGGGGCCGTTACCAAAAAGCCTTATGGAAGTCAAACAGAAGTGTGACTTGGCTGATGGTCGTTAAAGAATATGCCTGGAACATCCGATGGAGTGACTTGAACTTGATTCAATGATATGCCTAATGCCTATGGCAAGCACCATTGGTGATGGGGACCCGGCGAAGTTTTGATCCGAATGAGACAACCCAACAATAAAAAAATTATTTGCCCATGCCCCACTCATTTTCTAACTGATTCCACTCACTCTTTCACAGGTCCTGTCCCGTCTGTGCAGTCACAGCTGTGCGGGTGAGGAACTGGCGCGAAAAGATGATCTCAGCTTACTCTTCAGGTTTCAGACATTTTTTTGTGATTATGTTTTTTGTTTTGTTTGTAACAAAATTTGGCGTTTTTATGTGTCATAGGCGTTTGTCTAAAGCTGTCTCATTTCATTTCAACTACCAATAACAGAGAGGTTAGTTTGAGAAAACGTTGCCTAATTGATTTTCGGGTGATGATAATAGTTGTCCGCATCGTTGTGCGCAATACGTTGATAGATACGACGCCTGTCTAGTCTAGTGCGTAGGACGCCGGCCTCGAAAACCGGCGGTCCTAAGTTCAAAACATGACTTTTTAAGACACAGATCCTGAAGCTTTGCTCTGGGGTTTATGCGATTGCCCGTCAGTTTAATCAACTCTCCGGCCACCACGAAAACAGCATCCTGATATGGTATTAGTGTGCCTCGATGGCTTCAGTTAATGGAAAAGTCCAAGTAAAAAAAACAATGGTTTCAGTGGTGCCAGTTCGTGGTGCCCTCCGTCCAACGTCCGGTGGCGCAAAGCCACCTCTGAACTATTAATGATCATATCAACGAGAATATTGACACAAACGCTCATCAAATATATACATTGTTGGTTGATTGATTATTTTACCACTAACTGTTCTTATTGTGACTAGTATCCTACTTAGGATTATTTGATCAGATGAACGACTGAATGAATGACTTTTTCGATGACTGATTGATTGATTTAATCAATGACTGATTGATTGATTTAATCAATGACTGAATGAAATATTTTTTTCAATAACTGTCTGACTGACTAACTTTTCAGCTAAAAACTGTCTGTCACAATTTGTGGAGAATCTTGCGCACGCCGACGAGGGTGGCGCGATGGCAACGTCAGAGATGGTCGACATGATCGTGTGTCTGTTCTGCATATTGAAGGTGTGTTGTTGTTGTTGTTGCTGTTGTTGTGGTTGTTGTTGTCGTTGTTGTTAAGGTTGTTGTGGTTGTTGTTGCTTATTACTTGTCAACTCATAACATTGCAGGACTCATCCAACGTAACCCCTGTTTTACTCAACGACTTCAAAGCGGCCAACGGCTATGATTATTTGACAAAATTCATTTTGAAGTTGGTTATATATATTTATTAAACCACATCTACTTCAATACACCAGTTAAGTATAGTGTTTGAAAGGATTTTCTGACGGATTAATTCCATATCTACGTGTTTTTGCGATTTTCATGAACAGAGTCTTCATGGATTTCATTATTGTTTCCAGCCACAGCACGGACTCCTCGCCAGACGATCAAGAGGCGATTAGGAATCTACTGCTCATGTTCAGCACTGCGGTCACGGCCGGCACTAATGAATTGAAGGTTGCATGCAAACAAATACTTCCTTAACTTACAAATTTTCGGCAACCGCGTCGTTTGCAAAGAAATTAAGATCGAGACAACCAATATATTTCATCTGAGAACAAAAAATCTAGCCATCGATTAGTCGGGGTCTTGTTCACGCTTAGTAGGAAACTTTTCCGAATTAAATTCTTGTGTTTGTTTTAAAAATACGAAGCGAATCTGATATGGATGTTGTTTTCAGCCGTCTTTATCGAGCAGTTTGTACACGTTGCCCGGGTTCACGCTGCCTTCACCACTCGGTCACGGCTGCTCAGTGAGAAACGTTCACGCTTTCCATGTGCTGGAGGAGGTGTTCCTTAAGGTTAACTTCCTTACATCAGCCCATGCCCCATTTTGAAGTAAAATGTTTACCATAATATCAAATATGAGGTGTTCCTTTAAAGTTTAACTTCCATACATCAGCCCATACTAAGGTAAAATGGTTACCATATTATAAGGTATTCCTTTTTGTAGGTCGTTTACATGTGTATCCCAACTTCACCGTCATAAATACATACTGTGTTACATTTTCAGTGCGAAAACGCGGAGATCTCCGCGACGGTACTGGACGTGATTCAGTCGATCTACACGGCGGATGCGGCCAACTACTTTGTACTGGAACAGGAGTGCACGTTGGGACGATTCGCTGAGATCATTCACACCAAACACAAAACTGTACAGGTTACTAATAGCCGATGAGAAGGGTGGGAAACGTGGAATTGGGGTTCTCAAAAGTTTTTTATTTCTTCCCAGTGTAATAAAAAAAGACAATTCCCGCTCTTTGATGAAATTCCCCTCCTTTTGGAGGATTGGTTCGTTGTCGCCAGTGCCACTTTCATAACAAAGTTGACTGTTTTTTTAGATTTTTGGTATTTGCTAAACATGAAATTCAAAATTGCAGAGCAAGTTCTTCGATTTGTTGGAGTACGTGGTGTTCCATCTGAACCACGTGCCCTGTAAAGAGTTCATCGCCCTCTGCGTCATGGTCAAAACACAGACGTTAGTAGTTTACATTTAAATATAATAAATTAATATACTGTAAGTGCATGAGTTGAACAAGCAACTAAAAATGCCCTGAAGGCATGGGGAGTAACGAATATGGTTCGATCCTGGCAAGTCCAATCGTGAAAAAGTATGAGACAAGAAATTTTTAGTCTCATACTCTAAATAGTCTGATCGTGAAAAAGCAGGAAACAAGATTTGCGATGAATCACGAAAAAAGTTTGTACTTCATTAAATCAAGAATCAAACCAAATTACACGAAACATATCTGGGACTTTTCACGAATGGCGTGGTAATCATTAATAATAAGATGTATCTTTTGAGTGAAAATGCTGAAATTAAGTTTTTTTACATTTCTTAAAAAATTATATATGACTTTCTTGATAAAAAAAGAAATAAAAAAGGTCGTGGCAAACTTCGTCACACATATAGAAGAAAATTATCCATGCTCACAACGAGCTAGACGAAATAAGAGATGATTTCTTTTTCACCCAAAAGTCCCAAATATGTTTCGTGTAATTTGGTTTGATTCTTGATTTAATGAAGTACAAACTTTTTTCGTGATTCATCGCAAATCTTGTTTCCTGCTTTTTCACGATCAGACTATTTAGAGTATGAGACTAAAAATTTCTTGTCTCATACTTTTTCACGATTGGACTTGCCAGGATCGAACCATATTCGTTACTCCCCATGCCTTCAGGGCATTTTTAGTTGCTTGTCTATAACTTTTTCATGTGTGAACAAATATCATGTAGATTATGTGAAATTATCACAAAGAGCTTTATGAGTTGACAGAATTTAAAAAAATTCGTGAACGTTCACGATGAAGATTTACTTCAATAAAGTTATATTTTCTAATTAGTTGGGAAAAAAATTCATTTTTTTTTGTAGAAGGAGTCATTACATAATATGTAAAAAAGCCCCTGAATTAGTTAACGCCGAGCTGTACTAAAACAGCTGACGCTATGTGCCATTCGACTCTTGAAATTTTTTCCTCACTTCCAGACTACTTATAATATTGTTTTCGAGTGTTTTAATAATATTGGTACAAATCTACAAACAAAGAAAAAAAATTCCTTCGAAAAAAATTTTTGACCCGGTTTTCTTTATTCCAGTATTTTTTGACGGATCATAAAAATTTATTTAAAAGTATTGATCAAGTTTTAGAAAAATAGTTTGTTAGAACTGTACACTCTCTAGGCCTCCTGTTAAAATCAAGTGTTTCATGTTTCTGTATAAACAAAAATTTCGGAATCCAATGTAGTTGAAACAGCGTTAATTAAGTGAACTAGAATTTTCACCGTTTTTGGCGGCTCATAAATATTTTTTTAATAATACGCGGCTAATCAACTTTGCTGTGTTCGATACAGCTTCAAGCAGTCTAGACATTCAATTAATACAATGGGTCTCAAGGGTTCAAATCTTGAGATAATCAGATTTTCGAAGAAGCAAAAATCGTCAAAAACGTAGAAATTTTCTACATGCGTTTTTTTAACTTTTTTGCAAAGTTGATTGATTTTATCGAAAAATGTGTCGAAGGGAGGTCATACTGAAAGTTGATTCCGCGTATGATAGGCACTTTTTCATGACAATTCTATTACCTCAACAAGAGTAAAAGAGCATTTGTGAAAATTTTCATAAATTTTTTCCCTTACAAACCCGCTGCGCTTTTTTGTGTTTTTGAGTAGAATGGTAAATTGAAAAGTGTAACAGACTATGACATGTGTAATACACATCTAGTTAAAATTTCAGTTTGATCGGTCTACCCTATCTCTCATACAACAATTCTTTCTTCATTTTGCCTGCGATTTTTGACATTTTTTTCATAAAATCCCTCAAAAATAATGAAAAGCTTCTTCCGATCTCCGTGACAGTTTAATAATCGTTTTCTACGCTGAAAGTTGACCTAGGTACCAATTTTCAGCTCTACAGGTCTTACCCAGTTTCCTTGACAAAATTTGGGGGGAGAAAAAAAAAACGGAAAATCGCATTTTCATCATTTTCGGACCTGAAAAATGAAAATTTGTCCCTACCGGGTTAAAAATAGCCAAACAGATGTAGAATCGCACAAGAAAACCGATGAAATAGACTAGAAGTCTATACGATGAAGCTAGATCGAGATACCCGCAAAAAAGCTTATCTTAATCGAACCATATTAAGGGAACGGCCTACCGGCCGTCCCTTGATGACTGATTCATTGACCTCATTTTCAAGCCAACTGAGAATTGGTCAGTCATTCAAGAAGAAATTTTACATTTTCAGTATATCTTGACTGGTTGATGACTGTATCCAAGAAAAAGTAACAACTTCGCTTTTGTTTTCTATTGAAGTAGAAGAAATTCAGATATAAATATTGATTTTATTTCAGCAAAACCGAATCCGAGTAAGTTTGATTAAGATTAGCCTAGTTGTGTTGTTGTAATAAACAATGTGGGCATTATATGTGTGGCTTTTGTTTTTGTGCGTCTGTTTCTAGGGGTCTAAACTATAATAGTGGAAGTTTGATCTAACAATTTGGTCATGCTTCCTTTACAAATCAAGAATTATTGTTGTGTAGACCGTATTGAGACACAGAACACGGTCAATTCCTAATCGCCATATTGTTGTATTGTAACTTGATAATTTTTCATTTAATATGCTCATTTCGGTAAATCCATCAAACATTGTTGTGCGTGGCTTTTAGTTTCGTGTTCATGTTTTGGTCGAATTCAGTTGTTTGTATTCGGATTCTAATTGCAGATGTGTCGACTGTTATACTTTGTGTGTGCAGTCGTGTTTCCGCATCCTGACGTTCAATCCGTTGTTCCGCGATGTCTTCCGTGAGGTGGGACTGTTGGAAACGTTGACCTGGCTCTTGACGCAGTACGCTAATCGAGCCCGACAAAAAGGTTACGGTGGCTGTCCTTTCATTTTGTTTCTTTTCTCTATTTCTTGTGATCACACCTGTCCCGCATGTGGGTTTTTAGCCACAGTCCGGGGGGGGGGGGGGAGATTGTGGACGTGAGAGCTTGTGGCTAAAAATTTACCGGACTGTGGCTAAAACGGACTGTGGCTAAACGGACTGTGGCTAAAAACAAATCGGACTGTGGCTAAAACGGACTGTGGCTAAACGGACTGTGCGCGTGAGGGTGCGGTAAGTGTTTATATGATATCAGACTGTGCGCGTGAGGGTGCGGTAAGTTTTTATATGATATCAGACTGTGCGCGTGAGGGTGCGGTAAGTTTTTATGATATCGGACTGTGCGCGTGAGGGTGCGGTAAGTGTTTATACAACATCGGACTGTGCGCGTGAGGTTGCGGAAACTGTTTATATGATTTCGGACTGTGCGCGTGAGGGTGCGGTAAGTGTTTATACAACATCGGACTGTGCGCGTGAGGGTGCGGTAAGTGTTCATATGATATGGGGCTGTGCGCGTGAGGGTTCGGTAAGTGTTTATATGATATCGGACTGTGCGCGTGAGGGTGCGGTAAGTGTTTATATGACATCGGACTGTGCGCGTGAGGGTGCGGTAGGTGTTTATACAACATCGGACTGTGCGCGTGAGGGTGCGGTAAGTGTTTATATGATATCGGACTGTGCGCGTGAGGGTGCGGTAAGTTTTTTTTACGACATCGGACTGTGCGCGTGAGGGTGCGGTAAGTTTTTTTATGATATCGGACTGTGCGCGTGAGGGTTCGGTAAGTGTTTATATGATATCGAACTGTGCGCGTGAGGATGCGGTAAGTGTTTATATGATATGGGGCTGTGCGCGTGAGGGTTCGGTAAGTGTTTATATGATATCGGACTGTGCGCGTGAGGGTGCGGTAAGTGTTTATATGATATCGGACTGTGCGCGTGAGGGTGCGGTAAGTGTTTATACAACATCGGGCTGTGCGCGTGAGGGTGCGGTAAGTGTTTATATGATATCGGACTGTGCGCGTGAGGGTTCGGTAAGTGTTTATATGATATCGGACTGTGCGCGTGAGGCTGCGGTAAGTGTTTATATGATATCGGACTGTGCGCGTGAGGCTGCGGTAAGTGTTTATATGATATCGGACTGTGCGCGTGAGGGTGCGGTAAGTGTTTATATGATATCGGACTGTGCGCGTGAGGGTGCGGTAAGTGTTTATACAACATCGGACTGTGCTCGTGAGGGTGCGGTAAGTGTTTATACAACATCGGACTGTGCTCGTGAGGGTGCGGTAAGTGTTTATATGATATCGGACTGTGCGCGTGAGGGTGCGGTAAGTTTTTTTACGACATCGGACTGTGCGCGTGAGGGTGCGGTAAGTTTTTTTATGATATCGGACTGTGCGCGTGAGGGTTCGGTAAGTGTTTATATGATATCGAACTGTGCGCGTGAGGGTGCGGTAAGTGTTTATATGATATGGGGCTGTGCGCGTGAGGGTTCGGTAAGTGTTTATATGATATCGGACTGTGCGCGTGAGGGTGCGGTAAGTGTTTATATGATATCGGACTGTGCGCGTGAGGGTGCGGTAAGTGTTTATACAACATCGGACTGTGCGCGTGAGG
>OZ038444.1:501081-584588 GCA_964036265.1 Daptonema setosum
TGAATGGGTTTGGTATGGCTGAATAAAATTCATTTAAACATTTTATTTCAAGAACTCAGTCAATCGTGTTCTGTTTCAGGCAATTCCCGGAAGGCATGCCACTACGTGCCGTTTATATGATCTGCATGTTCAGGTTTCTCTATAACCTGGCGCTCGACAACTATGACAAGTTGGTCAAATCAAACTAGTTATCTTGCGATGAGAACTGTTTACTCTTGCAATGTTTCAAGTTTAATAGACTCACTGCGCAGCCCAGCTGACTGAGGGCATGTGAGACAACGCTTCAATGGCCACAACAACAACAAGTTTAATAGAGAACACTAATGAAAATTTGATTTTCTCGATGTAAAGTTAAAAAATTTGACGAATTTTGTGCTTCACCAACTGGTTGAGATACAGACTAGGTGACTGCTTAGTGACTAGCGGAGGGAAGTGGCATACTATAAGAATCACTGACTGAGTGGTTGACTGACTGACAGACTAAAGGCCTGAATGTCTATCTGAGTACCATATTCAGTGACAGACTGACGTTCAGTGTAGCTTCTGCTTGCTGAGGTACAAGTCAAATGCTTGTCTGGTAGCAAATGATGATATAAAAAAAACTCAGACCACCGGACCAACACCAGCCCACGCTGGTCTCTGATCACTCATTGGAAGACACCCAAAAGTGTCTGTTGTTTCCACCACGATCCGACCAGATAGTCGTACATCCACGGGCACTCATCTGCATCCTCGATTTGCTGCCAAGTGCCGTGCTCGACGATAAATCGGTTGGTTTCAAAAGTTTTTAACGGAATTCGCTGGTCATGATGATATTAGAAAAAGCTTATCTCTATCGAACCATATTGAGGAAACGGACTAAAGTTGGTCCCTTGGTGTTTGCATAAGTGTGTAGTGAGTGTATCGTCGTTTGATTGGTTGTTTCGTCAGATATGGAGTGTTGCGCCACTTGCAAGATTGTTCATTAGATTGATTTATGGTATAACTGTGAATGTTTCAGTGGTGCACCACAATTCAACTGTACGCTTGCGAAATCATCAAGTCGATATTACGAACCGAACGCAATCAACAGGTTTGTTTGAACCTAATGTTTTGCTTTCTCGTTCGTTCTTCTGGATGAATTCATGGCTTCAATGAAGGGCTGGATAATTTTTTAATTCGATTCGATTTTTCTATCCAGGTTTACTGAACTGAAGAGACATAGTTTTTGAAGAATTTCCGCGCTTGAAACCAAAATATAAATATGAAAAAATCAAAAAAATAGAAAAAAACTGAGATAACTATTTTTCTATAATGTAAAAAATTAGCCCATTTTTTATTTACCAAACCCTGCTTCAAACTGTACTGTTTTTCATTGGGTTATGTGTAAAAACCCAACAATAAAAATTTTGTACTTGTTTTCAGGTCATGTGCGACTCGTGTTTGCCGCGTCGTCTGTTTGTTGTGGGTAGGAATCTATTAAGAGTGCAACGGCACATACTGCTAGAACCGTTCATGTACGTGCTGGACAGAATCAGTGCACAGGCCATGCAACCCAAGGAACTCAGGTTATTGTTGTTGTTGTTGTTGTTGTGACTGTTGTTGTTGTTGTTGTTATTATTGTCGTTGTTGTTTTCGTTTTCTTAATCTTCGTTTTTAATGTTGTTGGTTGTAAGACTCACTCCCTCGTTCTTCATTCTAAGTAACTCTGTTATCTGAACGTTTCCACAGAATTGGCGATTTTTTTATTCGTTTTTCAAAAATTTATTTCGTTTGTTGGTTAATGTGACTTGTGACATTTGCAGGGATCTTCTGCGACTGGACCTGCCACTCTGCTGTCGATCACTGGACGAATGCAGTCCGTACAGAAATGTGGACCTGATGGACGTGATCGACAATGAACCCGTCCTTGCCACTGAAGGTTACCTGGACCAGGACTTCTTCATTAACTGAAGCCATAAGGCACACTAATACCATATTAAAATTATGTTTTCGTAGTGGCCAGAGAGTTGAATTAACTGGCGGGCAATGGCTGAAACCCCAGAGCAACAGGGTAGCTTCACCATCTCATCTGTTCATTGTTGGGTTGTCTCACTCGGATCAAGACTTCGTCGGATCCCAATATGCATTTCGTAGAATCAAGGTCCAAGTCACTCCTTCCGATGTTCAAGGCATATTCTTTAGTGTCCATCAACCAGTAAGTGACAATTCTTTAACATCCACATGGTTTTTGTCACGGCCCCGGGATTCAAACCCGTGGCTGGCCGGCCTAGCGGATTTTAGAGTCTAACGCCTTGAAACCACTCGGCCGAGTTTTGATTTTGTTTTATCAATGTCCAATAAATTGATTGACCAAATATAAGGTTTATTCAGGTGGTCCCGTGCCGCTGTACCGAGTCAAGGCTCTGGTCTCGATGATGACACCCCGTGATTCGCGCAATGTCCGACCGCCGTTCATCGAGTTCGACATGTCCGTCGAAGGATTCGGTTGTGTGTTCCTGCCGAGCATATCGCCTTCCCATGGTGCACTGATCAGCAACCAGGGACTGGCCGGTTGGTTATCGTTGACGTCGACCACCAAGATTAATAAATTGAAAAATCTAGATTTTTACATTGGTTTTCGGTGTTTCCATGAGTTCATGTTTTTTAATATTCAATGTTATCAAGTAATTATGTTCCACATTTTAGGTGGTATCGTAAACACGGCGTCTTCGATGGCACTGCTGGCTCACACGTCAATGCACGGCAGTACAGCCATACCACTGGAGGCGGGTGGTGTCGGGCAGGGTGAACGCGTGTTCCCTCCCGTCGCTGGCATTACTTACAGGTTGGTTTGGTGTTGTTGTTGTGGTTGTTGTTGTTGTAGTTGTTGTTGTGGTGTTGTTGTTGTTGTGATGTGGTTGTTGTGGTTGTTGTTGTGGTTGTTGTTGTTGTTTTTCTTGTTGTTGTGGTGGGTGTTGTTGTTGTTATTCTTTTTGTTGTTGTTGTTGTTGTTGTTGTTGTAGTGGTTGTTGTTGTTGATGTTGTTGTTGTTGTTGTTGTTGTTGTTTTAGTGGTTGTTGTTGTTGCTGTTGATGCGGACTGTGGTTGTTATTGTTGTTGTTGTTGTTGTACATTCATTGTTATCGGTCAATGTTATTTTCATTATTTATTTTCAGCACATGGTTCTATGTGGAACGATTCAGCGGTCGTATGGACGCGCATCCGATTCGACTGCTGACGGTGACACGATGCTTCCAGGGATCGAGTAGTAATGAAAAGATGAACAGAAGATCATCCACGTTGACCGACTGGTGGTCGGTGGCCGGGGATTTGTCGTCGGGTTAGTGAGTGAGTGAGTGAGTGAGTGAGTGAGTGAGTGAGTGAGTGAGTGAGTGAGTGAGTGAGTGAGTGAGTGAGTGAGATAGTGAGTGAATAATGGGTAGGTCAGTCAGTCAAGTCAGTCATTATTGAACAATTATCAATCTGTCAGTCAGTTAGTCTTTTGGTCAGCCAGTCACTGAATATTAGTTCGTTTCAAGTTCTGAGTGGTTTTCTTTCAGGTCGAGCTGGTCAGCCACCTCAATTGATGTCCCAGAACAGCACAGTTGAAGGCAGACGTTAGTACAAACGTCATTGCTCTTCTTTTACTAATAGCTCTTTGGTAGTGTTTTTTCTATGTCACAATATCATGATTGAAATAGTTTTGTTATTTTCAAGTTTTATTTAGCTAGTAGTTATGAAGAAAGTAAGGTTATAAAAATGATGGCGTATTAGTTACCCGAATCGTGAATCGTGTAAAACTAATCCTCACTAAATATGTGGTTTTGCAGTTGACCATCCAAATGAGTTTGCGTGCGTCAGCATTCAAGTGTCGCCCCGAGATCGATGTCTGATCGTGTCCACTTACGAGACCGACAGTCCCGGTGCTGATCTGGAAATGGTTGGTGGTACATTATGATGACTTAATGACCAGCCTCAGCGGTCACTGGCTCGAGCAGCTGCCTTTTCTGACCATTGTAGTCGCCACTTTGATGTTCGCTATTCTGGAAGAAACTATTGTTTAAGTTAGGGAGGAAAACTAATCTGATTAGGATCGTTACTCATGGAAACTGACTGTTTGATTGACTGATTAATTGTTTTTTTGATAACCTTCAATAGACTTGTTGACTTGATTGACAAATTTGATGACACATCTCTTTGACTTTGCCTGAAAGACAACTAAGCATTGATTTCTCACCTGGCTGAACATTGACTTGGTAACTCACTGACTGACGTTTGATTTTCAACTGATTCAATGCCTGAATGTTTACCAGACATGTTGATTGTTCAGGACTCTGCCCCGCCCGATTGCTGCGTTCGAATTCGCTGTCCTGAACTGAGCCAAGAACGTCAGTGGATGCATTTGACTGTGGTGTTGAGCAGAGCCGTACTCAAACACTCGATGATAACGGTTTGATGGTGTTACAAATACATTGACTGAACGGATTACTTGTTTGAATTGTGCTTTTTATACGTTTGTTGAAACGTGAACAGTACGCATTTTCTGGTGACGTGGTGTTCATTGTAAGATCGAGTAAGATGGGAAGAAAATAAGCATACGACTTGTTCTTAACAAAATAGTCTTTAATTGAAGGTGTTCCTAAGTGTTTCAGCGTGAGTGTGAGTGACCCATGGCCTGCAGACGCTTCTAAAACAACACAACAACAAAATCAAAAAGTAACACGAAATGGCTAAAATCATTCAAATCAGTATAATTCCCAAAAAAACACATTTGACCATGGCGGCGACCCAATTGCAGGTGTACATGGACGGCATCCAAATCGCCCAGCAACGTCTGCAGTACATCCAAGCCAATGTGCCGTCATCTGCGTCCAATACGGGACCTGTGAGTGTCCACACCATCGTCGGCACACCACCTGGACCATTGAGGAAACAGTCGAGTCTGCTGTGGAGAATGGCTGCCACACATTTGATTGGTTAGTGCAGTGAGTGAGTGAGTGAATGAGTGAGCATGGTTACCAGATAAAAAAATTTCAAAAAAATAAATTGCGGTCGGTTTTTTAGATTTTTTAAAACTCTAAACATGTCGGAAATGTGTGTAGAACTGTAGATAAGGCGTTTGTGTGTAAGTTAATTAGTAAGTGTTAATTTGAGTTGATGAGTCACTTAGTCACATGTTTGTTGTTTACAGAAGAACCACTAACACCCGAGCAAGTCGAGTCCGTTTATCATTTGGGGCCGTCGTATACCGGATCATATCAATCACCGGACGTTGGTCTCATTTTCCGTTACTCACTCATTAACTCTTTCACTCACTCACTCACTCACTCACTCCTTCACTCACTCACTCCTTCACTCACTCACTCACTCCTTCACTCACCTCACTCCTTCACTCACTCACTCACTGACTCACTCCTTCACTCCTTCACTCATTCACTAACCCTATCATGTGTCTGCAGATGATCTCAACACCGAACAACGGTGGTCTGTTAATCCCTGAAGACAAGATCTGTTTCGGTCTGCACGCCCAAGCGCAGTCGCAGATGACCATATCCCGATTGCGTAAGGTCTACAACAAAACTGACAGCAAAGCGATTGCCAAATATGTTGGTGATTGGTTGATAGTTGAATGAATTTTGGTTACTTATATTCAACCGAAATTGATATTTCATTGGTTGAAGAAAAAACTTTATTGCTTATTTAGTTGGGCATCTCAACTCACGAGAATGCGACCCCGATTCGGATACTGCACAATTCGGCCGGACATTTGCAGGGACCGGCACGATCATTGGGTGGAGTGCTCATTGGATATTTGGGTGAGTGAGTGAGTGAGTGAGTGAGTGAGTGAGTGAGTTAGTTAGTTAGTTAGTTAGTTAGTCAGTGAGTGAGTTAGTGAGTGAGTGAGTGAGTGAGTGAAGGAGTGAGTGAGTGAGTGAGTGAGTGAGTACTGAGTGAGTGAGTGAGTGAGTGAGTGAGTGAGTGAGTGAGTACTGAGTGATTCAATCAATCATTCTAGTCAGTCATTTTATATTGAGTCATCTTGTTGGTCAGTCATGTTGCGCATCAGTCTGTCAGGAGTATTTTCAGAGAGTATTTTTCTCACGATAAAAAAATATCTGTTGTATGACCGCCAAATTTTGGTCGTTTCAGATTGCAACCGATGTGCTCTCAAGCATACAAAATACAAAAATGTTTTTTTCAGCGAACCCTGATTTCTTTTTAGTCTGCCAATTGTTGGTAATATTTTTCCGTTATAATTCCGGAAAAAAATGAAATAAAATAGTTTTTTCCCATTTAGGCATTCGCACGTTCTGTCCGCATGCGGTACCCAAGTTGCTGGAGTCGGTCGGTGGCACATCGGCTCTGTTGGGTTTGGTGGCCATGGCCAATGACTCGGAGGGTTTGTATGCCAGTCTGAAGGCACTGCTGTGTGCCGTACGCAACAATGCCAACATTGAGATGCACATGGATCAGTATCGGGCTTATCAGGTTGGGCACTAGCGGTCGAGAAAGGGTGGGAAAACGGAATTCCCCCCTGTTTTTCAAATTTGAAAAGTGAAGTTTGTTCCTTAAGGTGTAGGTAAATCGGTCTAATCTCTGCTAATCCCCCTCTTTGGAAAGATTCCCATCCCTTTGTAAGTTTCGCTCGTCCGCCAGTGGGTTCCGTGAGGTAATGTCAGCAGCTGGCACTGGTGGGCGACAGATCGCGGTTCGGTTCCCCAATATGTACATTGCGATCAAGATTTTGATTATTTAATAGTTGGATCAACAATTTTTCAACGTTCCTTATCATCCACGTCTCATCTCATTGATAGATCATCCCTTATCATGGTTATGTAGGCGTTCCTTATACAGGGTAGGGTGGTAAATAATCCTCGTATTATTTTGGTATAACATATCAGGTGGTACATACTTTACATCATACAAGTCACAGATGAAGCATCAAATTATATAATGCGTCTGCCAGGTTCCATTATAGTTCCTTTGGGTTTATACCACTCTTTGCAAACGCAATTCCACCACCAAATGGATCGTGTCCATTATATTCGAGCAACTTAAGAGAAAAACTATAATGTGAATGAATAAGTTAATAATACTTAATAATTAAAGAAAAGAAAGTGAATATTATCAACCCGGTTATCTGTTGATTTGCAGACCCTGGGCTACCACCTGAAACAGAAGTCATGTCTGCTTAACTCGCACATTCTGCATCTGGTGTTCGCATTGATCGGCACGTTGGACTCGACTCGTGAGACGACCATCATCCCGAACGTGGTGGCCTTTGAGGATCTGCTGGTCGATCTGCTCATCTGGCGCGATGCGCCCATCGACGTGCAACGACTGCTCTATGAACATTTCTATGAGCTCATCACCGAATCCAGGTTACAGTAATAGCGGATGAGAAGGGGAAGAAGAAGTGGAATTCCCCTCTCTTTGACAGTTTTAAAAAGTGTAGTTTGTTCCTTGAGGTGTGGGGAAAATACCTTATTCCTGCCAATGCTCCCCTTATTGGACAGATTAAAAAAAATCCCCTCTCTTTGGCGATTTCAAAATATTTTTTTGTTCCTTGAGTGCAGGGAAGCGGAATTTTTTGCTGCACCCCTTTTTGGACTTTGGACAGATGCCGCTCCCTGTAGAGGATTAGCTCGAGTCGAGGTGTAAGGGAAATGACCTTATTCCAGCCGATGCGACCCTCTTTGGACATGGCTCGTCCGCCAGTGTCATGATATCACAAAATAGAGAGGTCTAATTGGATAATTAGGAGGATTTGATCTGGTGTCAATTGCATATCTGGTATTTTGGTATCTGATTGGCTTGGCTTTATGCTTGCTTTTATTTACCAGATTAACTGAAATACTCAGGATTAAAAAGGTAATTTCGGTGAATTTTCTCAGTTGCATCGTATTTGGCCGTTGACCCATTTTATAAACAAGTACGACTTTTATATTTTCGTTTTCGTTCGATTGTATTATGTAAGTTTACAGAAACGGTCGCAACCGAGTTATTCTAATGAATCGACGATGGTAAGATAACTGGGCATTCCGAAAAACTTCTTTTTCATTTATTGTTTAACATTCTTTATTCAGTTTACTACTACACTACTTGGTTTAGTGTGCTATTGGTAAATATGATAGATTAATCAGTAACTTGTTTTCTTGGTTTTACTTTGCTAACGTCATGTGTATTTCAGTCGTCAAGTTCAGAGTTTAGAGTTTTTTGTCTCGCATCGCACACAATTGCTCAGATTACTTATTTCCGAATTGAAAAGTAAAAGTGCATATAATTCCATTGCACTACACTATGATATTTTCAATGGGGAGATTAATAAAAAAAAATATTTGTGGAAACAGTCTATAGTCAGTGGACAATGTATTTCAAATAAATACTTTTTTATTTTGTAGTTCTCTACATCTGAATTCTAACTTTCACTCTTATTGGTAGAAAAGTGCACCGCCACCCAAAATTGCACAAATAATTCACTATTATAGCAGTCGTACCCGATATAAGATATTTCAGCAAATATTTCAACAAATTTCAATTTTCTTTTTGTTTTTACAGTCTTCTGAGAGTTGATAAGCAAACTGAATAAAATTTATCAAATGAAAAATTTCGCGAAAAAATTCCTTCTGTAATTTAAATTGCTTGCAGCGAACACAACGAAAATCTTCGAGTGATCCGACAGACTCCGCTATTGACTCGGTTGTTGTTCCGGGCCGGCAGCGATCGCCAGCATCTGGATGGTGTCAAGGATGTACTGTTCAATCTGTTTGCTGCCATACTACAACCATTGCCTGATAATGCCGGCTTGTTGAGGTTAGGCTCTAATCTTTTTATGCTGTTTGGTAATATGGGTTGATTCACTCACAGACAGTTTCCACTCGTTCACTCACTCATTCACTCACACGTTCACTCCCTCATTCACTCATTCACGTTGCCTCATCCACCTGCTGTCATTAATCACATTTCAATGTCAATGTGTCTTTTTTTTCGCAATTTAACACGATATGAGAGGGCACACAAAATGGCTAGTATGCAGAGAAAGAAAAGAAGAAACAATGATGTTATTTTATAATTTTAATTTCACGATTGCAGGTTCGGTCAGTTCATCTCATCGACGCTGAGTGTGGACGGTGCCATGGGTGCCGAGAAGACTCTGCCACTCACGTTCGCCGAAATGGAGGCTGAATTGTTCGCCGAAACATCGACTTCCAAAAACGGCAACAACGGCAAACTAGAAGAAAGACTGAACCTGATGCACGCCGTTTATATACGGTTAGACGTCATGTTTCTTATGTTACTTGCAGGGTTTGGTGGAAAAATTGCCCAATTTTTTTTTTATTTTTTCCAAGAAAGGAAATTTTATCCCAAAACGCACACCCAACCCAAAATATTTTTTTAATGAAAATATTTATAAAAAACCGATTTTTTAGTTTTATTTTTCATTTCTTAATTCCCAAACCCTGGTTACTTCTAGAGTCAAACATTAGATTTTCTATTTTTACGTAGTTCAATGGTATTTTCATTGGATCAAAAATAGTCTTGACGTGTGTAACTTGATTCTGCCAGGAATTAGAAATTATATACTGAGCCATCAGCCATAATTTTAATTTGATTGTTTGTGATCGAGTTATTCTATTATCTTTTGTGCCTGCCGGGAGTTGGAAACTTAAGGTAAGGCAGAAATCTAAGTCGACTATTTGTGATGTGATTGCGTTATAATAATGCTTGTTGTTTCAGTAATCGGTGTCTCAACATCATCGCCAATTCGCTCACCCACATCAGTGCGCCGCTCGCCGCTGCGTTCGTTCACATTTCACATTTTCATTTTGTTATTGATCCACCTATTCAACTATGGTTGAATGTGGACCTTGGAATTGTCAAGTGGTCACATCATAAGGGTCAATGTTAATGCAGAATAGGAGGAAGGGATCTGGATTATTTATCTTTTAGTCACATTTTCATTTATTATTCCACTGTATATGTATGTATGTGAATGCCTATTTTTTAGGTACTGTTCGCAGCTGGTTGATGTGCTCGGTTTTGACTGGGTGTTGTGCATGCTGGCACCACGATCACACGACGGCACCGTACAGTTGGCATTGCGCATTCTCGTTATATTGCTGGCACAACCCAGTCTGTTACAAGCGTTCAAGGAGGGCAATCTGGCCGGTGGCGGTCAGTTTACTCAGACATTTACTTGACTGTGGGACTCAATCACTCACTCACTCACTTACAATCAGTCGATGACAGACTCACTCATTGACTCACCCATGTCCCACTCACCACTTTTGTGACTCAATAACTTTTTATTTTTCACTCTGACTGTCTTACTTACTCACTGTAGTGACTCAATTACCCTCCCACTTTTTCTCACTTACGCTCACTTACACACACACACTCATTGACTTACTTACTCACTCATTGACTCACTCAATCACTCACTCATTGACTCACTCACTCATTGGCTCACTAACACATTAACTCAATCACTTATTGACTTACTCACTTACTCACTCATTGGTTCACTCACTCACTCACTCATTGATTCACTCACTCACTCATTGACTCACTCAACCATTGATTCACTCACTCATTGACTCACTCATTCATTGATTCACTCACTCATTGACTCATTCACTCACTCATTGACTCACTCAACCACTGATTTACTCACTCATTGACTCACTCACTCATTGACTCACTCACTCACAGGTGGATGGTTAACGGACGCCGACTCGGTGGTGCAGAATCGGGCCGGCATGTTACTCGGATTCTCCGTTTCGGCGCACGGCGGTTCTGTCGGTTGGGGGATACGACTGATTGATTAATTTATTTGTTGACTGAATCAATAACTGATTCACTTGACTGAATGAATGTGCTCTCAGGTCCACTGCTGGACATCAACCGCGAGCTGTGTCATTGCGCTGGCTTCACAGTGCTGCAGAATGATATGGGTGCGCATGCCCATAGTCCCGATGCCTACCTGCCGCTACTGGCTGTGCTCGTGGGACGCGCTGGTTTGTATTACTTTTTGTCATTTTTAGTCTACCACCCGTCGGTAAGAGTTACAATACAAGTATTGAGTTAGCTCATCAGTCATTGAGTCACTCAATCAGCGCCTCATTCAGTCACTGATTGTAGGTGCTGCCAGTCATCGTGGGTTCGCATTACCGGAGGGTGCACCCGCCAATTCGTTCGGTCTGGATTCGATCTGGTCGCTGGTGTTCACGCTGAGTCCGCAATGTTCGGTGGCCGATGCCATTGCCAATGCCACCATTTGTGTCGAGGCCACCCAACCACTTCTGACCATGGTCAGGCGTTGTGTACATCAGGTATGCACTCACTCACTCACTCACTCACTCACTCACTCACTCACTCACTCACTCACTCACTCTTTCACTCATTCACTCACTCACTCACTCATTCACTCACTCACTCACTCACTCACTCACTCACTCACTCACTCACTCTTTCACTCATTCACTCACTCACTCACTCACTCACTCACTCACTCACTCACTCACTCACTCACTCACTCTTTCACTCATTCACTCACTCACTCACTCACTCACTCTTTCACTCATTCACTCACTCACTCACTTACTCACTCACTTACTCAATCACTCACTCACTTACTCACTCTTTCACTCATGTATGATCATCATTTCATCGACATTTTCTCACCATTTTTCATACACAGAATTTTTATTTAGTTGGATAAATTTTTTTCTTTATTAACTGAAGCCATAAGGCACACTAATACCATATCAGAATGGTGTTTTCGTAGTGGCCATGGAGTTGAAAAAACTGACGGGCAATATCAGAAACCCCAGAACAACGCGTCAGGGTCTGTGTCTCAATTCAGGTTTCGAACTTAGGACCGCCGGTTTTCGAGGCCGGCGCCCTTAGTACTAGACTAGACAGGCGACGAGTTATTCGCTAGTTATCGTGCTGAATTTATTTAGAATTGATTGCCATCTGTATCCTAACCTTAGTCCGGTAATTGGTTGAGTTGACACATGCGATAGCCGATCTGAATCGGCTTGGCGGCCTACGCAATGATTATTATTTTTAACTCCCTTGACCCTTGATTTTTTTTTTATTTGTTGGGTGGAAAATTTTTGTGAAATGTTTTATTTCAGCCGGTGTCACCAGATGAGTACAACGAGCAGCACTGGACCCGTACCTACCCGCACACCATCGTTCAGTTCATCACATTTCTGTACCACAACGTGACCGAGTTTGCCATGTACTGTACCACCGATGCCTT
The DNA here is from genome assembly GCA_964036265.1 of Daptonema setosum. NCBI lineage: Eukaryota > Metazoa > Nematoda > Chromadorea > Monhysterida > Xyalidae > Daptonema > Daptonema setosum. Next base: position 513,314 of record OZ038444.1, read on the forward strand.
CCTGACGTCGTTGGTTGCCGTGCTGTTTCCCCCAAATGTTCGTTGGTTTTCGTTGGGTGGTCAGTCAATTTTTGAAAATCTATGGTACAGATTTTTTTCTTCACTAATCACTGCAGTGGTGTTGTGTTGTGTTCGATAATTGATTGATGTGTAAATTATAAAAATGTTAAAACATAAAAACAGTTGGATTGAGTTTTATTGGTTCTTGTTGTAGTCACTGGAGCACGTGGATGATGAATCAACGGATGCAGTTGTGGTCGTCAGTCCGACTCGATCCGAACAACAGTTCGATCTGGCAACACACACCATCACGAGTTGGTTTTATTGTTATTGTAAGTACACGCGGTTTTGTATTCTGACTTCCTCGTCAAGTTAATCATCATCATACATCTATCGATAGTGTTGTAACATATGGTTGTATTGATACATCGCTGCAGCCTTTGCTAGTCAACTAAAAATATGTGTATCGAATCGCTGAACCAATTTTCATTGAGAATTTTGATTTTGAACCATAGTTTTTTGGTACTTAAAGTTAATCATATTATTTAATTTCAGATCACCCGTGCTGCAAGTCGATCGTTGATTTGCTGAAGAACATTCTGGTTGATTCGTTCCACAGTTCGCCGCCGAGTAAAAATGAGTCGCCGATCGATACCATACTCGATGTTGGTCATCGTTGTGGGATTCAAGATGGCTGTTAACTATTCTTCAATCGTTTTGTTACGTTCAATTTTAAAGAATGGAAAGAAACATGAATAATCAAGTTGGGGTGTTTCGAACTGAAGTTATTTACATTTCTATATTGACTGACCGTGGGAGAATGAAATATCAGAAATCAATGTTTCGGTTTGTACTGTTATATAACTGATGAAACGTGAACTACATTTAAAAAATTGATTATATCCTATATAGTTTTTCTTGAAATCAACGTTGACCACCCGCAGTATAAACCTGTTTATCAGTCATTGTTCGCTCCCGACCATTAATTATTTTTTATTTTGATGTATTGGATTCATTTCGAGTTCATTTTCTTGTAAAAAAATTTTTTTTGGTAGTTTTTTTATTTTATTTTTTTCAGCAATCGCTGCCCGACTACGTATCCCGACGTCAGCACTCGGCATTCGTCACCAATTTGTTCAACGTTGTCATGGAGCATCTGCTCGCCTCCGATGTACTCATCTTCGGCCAATCGGCTTCGTTGCCACTCACGGCCGCCGTGACGGGCACCTCGTACAACACACTCGCCGCCAACGTGTTCTACTTTACTTGTAGACTCGTCGATGCCGTTTGGAATGGTCAGTCAATCATTTCGTCAGTCAGTCGGTCGGGTCGGTCAACCAGTCTGTCAGTCAGTCGTCAATAAGTTGATCAGTATGCTATATAATCGTCATTTAGCCATCAGACGCTCATTCAATTTATCAGTTTTGAAATGTTCTGTTAGTAATTCCGTCGGTTAGCAGTCGCAAGTTGCTTTTTCAGTTTGTTTACTATTTGAGTATTTTCTAATTCAGGTCTGTACACGGACAACTCGCTGGTTGTGTTCGAATTCGTTCTCAAACTGCTGCAACAGGCCAAACGCAAATCCGGTTCTGGCGTTCCCGTGGATTCGCTGATGCACAGCCTGAATCGAGTGGTGCTGCACTTGTTGAGTCGACCTGTGGATGGCACACAGGGTGAGTCAGTGAGTGAGTGAGTGAGTGAGCGAGTGAGTCATTGAGTGAGTGAGTGAGTGAGTGAGTGAGTTATTGAGTGAGTCATTGAATGATTGAATGAGTGAGTCCGCGCGTGAATGAGAGATTATCATCATCTAAATTTCAGCTCAAATGTCGATCGTCGATTCCCTGCACAAGGTGACCGCCAATCGATCCGTCATTTTCTCCACGGCCAACGTCGACGCTGATTTCTTCTGCTGCCTGTGTCATCTGCTTTTCATGTTGTCGGTCAAGCCCGAGTTCGGGTTGAGTCCCGATGAACCCACGTTGGTTGTCGATGACTGGCTGACTGAATGTAACCTTGACTCATTCTGACAGGCTGACTGTATTATTCGCTCATTGACAGACTTATTGACTGACTGTAACATTCACTGATATTGACAGACTGACAGTAACAATTACCCTTACAGACTGACTGGTTGTAACATTGACTCATATTGACTGACTGACCAACATTTTTACACATTTAATTGACAGATTCACCAACTCAGCAATCAAACAACACACTCAGTCTGTCGTCAATATAAATACTGCACCTGACTTACTGACTCATTGTTTCACTCAATCACCTATTAATTCCAGTACGGAACGTAACATGGTGGAACAGACGAGTCGATTCAACGAAGGATCGGCGCTGGTGGCCGGTGCTGCGTGTCGCGTTTGGGAGGAGTTGTACATGAACAAGAAACAGGTTAATGAGTGGTTGACTGACTGACTGGTTGCCTGACGGACTGACTGACTAGTTGATTGACTGGTTGACTAACGAACTGACTGACTGGTTGACTGACTGACTGACTGGTTGATTGACTGACTGGTTGATTGACTGACTGACTGACTGGTTGATTGACTGGTTGACGGACTGACTGACTGACTGGCTGGTTGACTGACAGACTGACTGACAGACAATCACTCACTCACAGACTGTTTCTCACACTGACAGGTATTGGAAGATCGGTTCAAGACAGCGCTGGTACCTGAAGTGAATGCGGCCCGAGCACTGGCTGGCGAAGCAGCTTCTCGTTGTTGGCAAGCGTTCGTGGACGGGGAAATTCGTGGACCGTCCAGGGATTTATCGCAGATACATTTGCAGCTGCAGTCGGTTAGTGATCAAGTGGCGTTGCCGAGTGGTTAGGGATTTGAACTGATATGCTGGAGGTCGGGAGATCGAAACTATTCCACGTGCATAACTGAATTTTTGTTGAGTGATATTGATGAGTTGAATATACTACCGAACAGACTGATTACCGCTTCATTCAGCTATTCATGCAAGGCATGCAGAGCTTTGACTTTGAAGTTAGTTGCCTTTTGAGGATCGCTATTGATTGAACTGAATTTGATGACTGTCTGCTACAACACCTTTAAACGTTGTATATGTGTAACGGACAGGCAGGGATGGTCAGAGCATTTTCAATTTACTAATGAATAAATTGAATATAGATGTAGTATGCTATCGAGTAAGTTCTTTTGGTCATACTCATAATTAACTAGTCGTATGTGACAACGACTACCTGTCTCTGGCTGTCAAACACCGAATCAAGTCTCTCACCCTGTTTGTAATGCAATCAATTGTACCCGAACGGAGTTTCACTCCCTCGGTTAGCTAATCAGACTGTCAATCTGTTTTCACGGAGTTAATATTGTATTTCCTGTACTTTTTTTGTATTTGTGCGTGAAAAGATTGTAAAATGTATTATAATAGGTTTTTATTGTTTCTTTTTCATGACTTTTATTCACCATTTGTGCGATGGTCCTTCCTCGTCCCAGTTTTGTGACGTCTTGAAGTGTTTTACAACAAGTACATTGATTTTTTTTATTTGTCTTAAACTACCTTAATATCACTTAAAAAATTATTTGGCCCACTAATCGTGATTTGACATGACATGACATTTAAATTACCGTTTATAAAGGAAAATTGAGGAATGTGAATGTGAGGAGTGATTGACGCACATTCATAATAAGATGCATGAGTGATTGACTTGATGATATGTCGTGTGGTATTTTGTCCAAACATTTGGTTTGTGAGTTGGATTCATGGGTTTTATATTTTCTTTTTAAAAGTCCATTTATTTTGTCAGAAATCTCTGTAAACTAAAGTCTGCTTTTATTAGCGAAACGGCATTAATCCATCTCAGTCTTGTTATGAGTCCCATAAAATTCTCTTTAGATAAGATTGTACAATCTTTTTATCGTGTTATAGAAAATCCAAAAAGTTGCAACGGGTCTGCAACGACTGACCTCACGAACGGCACCATCCAAACCGCATTCCAACTCGGTGTCAGGCACTTCGAGTACGGGCACGTCGGGCAATGCCGGCATCACATCATCATCCACCAAGAGTACCATAACCAAACAGGTACATCTATCTTATTTTTAACATTTTGATTTCGTAACTTTAATCACCGTACACCGTTTATTATCTGAATTTGTGGATTCCATGTTGTGTTTAGTTTTCGCAAATCTTTGTTTCTTCAGGATCAACAAACCTGGACCCGAGTGCATGTGTGCCTGATCAGGGAACTGGTGCGACTGCAGTCAACCCGATATGAACACTGGCATGAGCACGTACATAAATACTGCTCGGATGAGTGGCATGAGGTCGGTGACACATAGCCGGGTGGTTAGCAACTGTTGTGTACAACAAACCAGTCGGTATGGGTTCAATTCTAGAGCCCAATATGAACCATGCAACGGCAATATACCTAAACCCGAAAACTTGTTTGAGTAGTGTATTGACTGAAATGATTACTACGTAGCTCAAAGTTGTCGTTTCAAAAAACTCAGTTAAGCATTTGAATTGACGCCACATAATGGAGAAAGTCTGCTTTATTTAGGTGGAGCACGAACTAACGAGGGAACGTGGTCTGTGGGGTCCGGACTGGGGCTCGGTGCTCGACAAATTTCGGCTGGATTCGACGGAGGGTCCGTCGCGAATGCGCATCAAATTGGTGCCCAACCATCAGTTCTTCATCGATTATCCGTATCGACCGGAGCTGGACAAACCAGAGAACGTTAGTTGTTTGTTGGGAAAACTTATGTAAAATTTATATCTAAATGTGTGGTTCCTTTGTGATTTAGGGCCTCATATGACCAGGGGTGGTCGCTGGGGGTAGTCGCCTTTCTTGGGTGAGGGTTGAGTCACACGTAACTTGCTCGAGACAATTTCAAAGTGACCCTAAGCTGCAACGAGCATAAATTGTCCTTTAATACATCTGAAACTACTCAAATTAGTGGCATTTTTTAGAAACAATATTTTTGTCTGATTCTGCAGAAAGCATTGCGCAACAAAGTGGCCATTTCGCGGGACAGTCAGTCGTACTACGAACGCATGAAGCAGCGAAGACCGCGGACGTTGGACCGACGAATCATCGATCAGTCAGCCGCCGTTCAGACCAACACCGAACAACAGAAGATGCTCATGTTCACCGATATGGGAGGTGGGTTGCTGTTGTTGATAATGATGATGATGTTGTTGTTATTGTTGCTGTTGTTGTTGTTGATGCTGAAGTTGTTGTTGTTCTGTAAACAATTTAAACTGGCGATTGATCATGTCATGGCCCACGGTCTTGTTGTTGTGTTGCTGCCATGCTTTCTGATTGTTAGTTTTATAATTGTTTGCAGAAGTCAACACGTCAATGATTCGTCGTGTATCAATCAACAACAAAAACGCATCCGATAGTGAGACGGACACGGACAAGCTGGCCGCGGAAAGTGCCGAAATTGAAGAACTGGTACTGGACGAGCAGGTTGGTGTTATTGACATTCTTTTCAAGGAAGAAATTTTTCCCACAAACGCACATCCAACCCAATCCACCCACCTTTAATACCAAATGTAAAACAATTCCAGCAGTCAAGTAATATCTACATTGAACTCGCAGCGCATGAAACGTTGTTTGTGCCTGAAAATGTCCATGATTTCTCAATAAACAATAATAATAATTAATGATTTTCCCTGTTTATTTTCTTCTTCTTTTTACGTTTTTTTTTGTTTGCCAAACCCTGACAATGAATAGTTAGTAATCAACTCACTTGATAACCGACCCGTTGACCTACAAGTGCACGGTTCAATTTCATACTGCCGTGTTTGGTTTGTCCAATTTTATAAGTGTGTCATTTAGTTTCACTTGTCTAACAGAAACACACTTTTTCTTATTTTTTTCTTTCGTTCACGTAAATAAATAAGCCTATAAGTATTGAATTACCTAATGATGCCTTCTATAGTGTGTCGCGTTTATTATATAATGATATGGATGTTAATTTATTTTTTTTTAATTCGATTTCCTAATATTTGGCAAAATAACTGAACTGGTGTTTAGGTGCCAGAACCGGGCGATGACACGGCGAGTATCACCAGTGGTGGTACGGGTGTCAATGAACCGGTGATGGGTAACCACAACGAGGAGTCGATCACCACACCGCCCAATTCATCGCCGTCTCGAGGGTTGGTGGTGCACTTTTTCATTTATTTATTTTATTGGTGAAGTCTTTGATGGCACAATAGAAAAATTGCCATTTTACTTAAAAAATAAATAAGAGTAGATGAGTGATTTTCACGGTACATATGACTGGGACCCAGAATCACTTAAGCTTCCACTCACCGCATTGCTGTGATTATATAAACAATCAAAATTGAATTTCAGTCCGCGAGACGTGCCCCGCAATGAAACATCGAGTAAGCCAGAACCACTGATCAACCCGTTGAAAGATCAGTCAAAAACGCGTGGACCCGACAACCAGACGTTATTGAGACTGCTCGAACAGGTTATAATATTGGTATAGGTGAAGATGGGATATATTGCAACAAACAATTTGAATTTGTCTGGTAAGTAAGTTCCCAGGCAGGAATTTTTTTTGGCGGGAATTCAAATTTTTTTCGGATTCTCAAAAGTTTTTGGGTCGGCGACCTCGGTTCACTTTAATTTAGAAACTTTTTCGAAATTTTTGTCTCAGATTCGAGTTCTCCATCAAATTTGAAGCCTACATGAATTTTTTGATCGTTGGAAGTCAACCAATTTGAAAAATTTTAAAATTTCTTCAAGAAACAGGAAGAAGAAAGCGAAAACCGCTGAAACCGTTAGGTACGAAGCTGAAAAAATTCATGCGGGCCTAAAATTTGATGGAGAACTCGAATCCGGAATGAAAATTTCAAAAAAATTACTAAAATAACGTGAATTAAAGTCGCCGACCCGAAAACTTTTTAGAATTAAAAAAAATTGAATTCCCGCCAAAAAAAATTCCTGCCTGGCAACTTACTTACTGTGCAATATCGAAATCAACTGTTGCAATATATTCCATCTTCACCTATAGGGTTTTATTTTGTTTTTTATTGTTATAATGTTGGTTTGCTGTCATTTTTGTTAATGGAACAATTAAGCGAAAGAGCATTCATAGGCATGCCTCATGGAATAGATGAAAACAATGACATTTGGCCGCGTGAGCCAGCTGACAGTTGGTTGTTGATCAAGTTTATTTCAATCCAAGATGATGGATGGGCTCAATTGAACACAATAATGTAGTCAGTGAATGTTGTTTTTGATCAACTTTAATTTGCAGGGTGAAGAACTGCAATCGATGTTCCGCACGGCCCGTATCAATGGTCTGGAGTCAACAGAGGCACTGCTGCTGTTCGGTAAAGAGCATTACTACGTCGTTGATGGGTACACGCTGCTAAAGACCAGAGAGATTCGAGATCTCGACTTCCTGTCCGAAGAGTTGGTGCTTCGATGATTTTTTTATGTACAGTTGATGCTTGGTTATCGGTCGCCGGTGGTTCAGAAACATGCAACCCAGACTGTTTCACATGTCACTCACAGGTATAGCTTGGTCAGGGTATCTTGTTTCATTTCTGAAAACCTTTTGCTATACGTTGATTGAGTTATGCTTGTTCATTATTATGTGGTCCACAGGCAGTGTGCGCAGCTGAAAATTGCGTTTTAGTTCGAACGCTAGCCGAAAAGATTACGGTAATAATTTTGAAGTAACGAGAAACTCTGACCAGAATTCAATCTGGTGCCATGCCCCCCGTTCCGTGATGAAGCAGATGTAGCCGTTTTTGTATGATTGTACATAATGTACAGGGTGTCCCATCCTTTTGTCCCGATGTTGACGGCTCCGCATTTGAGTTGTACTGAACTAACATGGCTGAAATATTTTTTCTGGAATAGAGAAGGCTTTGGCAATTTGTTTGACACCTACCAGAAGTTAATTCGACGTCTGTGGCAAATTTTCCAAGCCATCGAAAAAAATGCCAATTTTGGCCAATATTTTTTCATTATTTTTTATTTCTCGAGCAAGAGACATAACGAAATAGCATCAATCACAAGGCACTGTGAACAGAAAATCATAGGTTATAACCACATGAAAAAAATAACCCGAATTGTCAACTTCTCGACTTGGGTATTACTGAAATCTCGGCATCGTTCCCATCGAACAGGCACAGCTTTCAGGGATCCATGGCGTGTGTCCACAGAAAGGCCACCAATCTCTTCAGTGATAAAAAGACGTAATTGGTCCGAAATCTCGGAACTTTTTGCATACACGCACTCCTCTAAATCACCCACTAGCAGAAGTCCATCGGACCAGATCTGGTGACCACCCGAGATTGGCTCGACTCTTGAGTCAACAGAAAAGGACTACTCCATTGGCCTGCCTGGTCACCAGATATGACCCCACTGGACTTCTGGTTGTCGGGTGATTTGAAGAGCGCATATACGCGAGGAATCCCGAGAACTTGAGTGAGTTATGTCTCTTTATCACTGAGGAGATTGGTGCCATTTCTGTGGACTCACGCCATGCAGCTCTGAAAGCTGTGCCTCGTCGATGGGAACGATGACGAGATCTCGGTGATACCCATGTGGAAAAGTTAGCAAGTCGGGTTATTTTCTTTTTTTCTTTCATGTGGTTATTACCCATGATTTTCCGTTCACGGTGCCTTGTAATTGATGCTATTCCGTTTTGTCTCTTGCTCGAGAAATAAAAAAACTTCAAAAAAATATTGGCCAAAATTGACAATATTTTCGATGGCTTGTAAATTTTGTTTCAGACGTCGAATTAACTTCTGGTAGGTATCAAACAAATTGCCAAGTCCTTCTCTATTCCAGAAAAAAATTTCAGTCATATTAGTTCAGTACAACTCAAATGCGGAGCCGTCAACATCGGGACAAAAGGATGGGACACCCTGTACATCATTAGGAACTACTTTCCAATTTGAAACAACCTCTTGTATGTATTTATGGGTGCGGCGCACTACGCACTGCAACTCGTATTGTCTCTCTTATTACATTATAATTATTGCTAATAATAATTGCATTAAGTGAATATCCCGTAACATTTCAGATTACACGATCCGATAGTGCCGTACACGGCGATGGGCACGACACGACCTGCCGGAGTAAAGAGACTCTGCCAGAAGTTCACATACGAAGACATCAGGGAGGTGCACAAACGACGATATTTGCTGCAGGTTGGTGTTGTTGTCGTTGTTGAGGATTTCGTTATTTCAGTAGAACCATCGAATCGAATGATGAAAAAAAGAGTTTCCGGTTGTTAAATCGTTTCTGTATTGCAGTTGAAACGTGAATGATTTCCAACGACCTATGCTTCTCAGATTTTATTATTATTAATAAACAACCGATAATTGCAGTTTCAAAACGTTTTCGCAAGTTGATGATGTTATTTTTTAAAGTTTCCTCATACTTTTCAGCCGATTGCACTCGAACTTTTTTCCGGCGATGGTCGCAATCATCTGCTCGCCTTTCCTCGACGAATGCGCAATCGTGTTCATGCAAAGTTGGGATTGTCCGAATCTATAATTGACTGATTGACTCACTGTATGATTGACTCGCTGACTGATTGACTTGCTGACTGATTGACTCACTGTATGATTGACTCGCTGACTGATTGCCTCGCTGACTGATTGACTCGCTGACTGATTGACTCACTGACTGTTTGACTCACAGACGGTTTGACTAACTGAATGACTGATTCACTCATTATATGATTAACTCACTGACTGATTGAATCACTGATTGACTCACTGAGTGACTCTCTCGCTAAGTCACCCGGTAACTCGAATATTTTACTGCTTCCAACCGCTACGATTCTTATCCCACTCACTTCCATGATCTCGATCCAACCCTTCTGGCCACTACGAAAACACCATTCTGATATGGTATTAGTGTGCCTTATGACTTCAGTTAATGAAGAAGTCCAAGTAAAAAAAAAAAAAAAAAAAAAAAAAAAAAGATATTATTAACAGGTTCATATCGGTTGCCAAATGGATGGCCGATGGTGGCCAATCGGTGTCCGGTCAACGATCGGGTGTCAGCATCGAACAATCGTCTCGTATATCCGTGATCAGTAATCTGATCGGTGACACATCCGTCACTCAACGATGGCTGCGATCCGAGATTAGCAACTTTCAGGTTGGCTGTACTGCATTTTTTATTGATGTTCTCGCCTTGATGGTATTGCTGTATAATGGCACGGAATCTCAAATGTACTCACAAGTTTGTAGCATAAAGATTTAATGAAACGTGAATGATATTCCACATACTCAACTCAATGAAAGACCTAGTTATTTTACTCGGTCAATTTTGACCTCCTGGTAGTCGTTGGAGTTTTTTTGTTAAGTTTTTTTCTTAAAATAAGTTGTTAACTGACATATGAACCAGAATTTGACTCTGAAATACTAGCATATAACTTACCTTGAATAGAACGTGAATCAATTATAATAGACTACTGTTGTAGATAGGACTACTGGATTCAATGTCTTGATCAACAAACAATCGTTGTTTTGCTTATTGCTATTGTTGTTGCTGTAATATTTGGACTAATATAAAATTTATTATCAAAAATCATACAAATCTTATAATCAACAACAATTGTTGCACTAAAAAGTGCTCACCAAAGAACCCTTAACCTATCCTATGTGGCGTTTCTCTCTGTTTTGTCAAGACGCCTCCTAAGAATCCCCCAGAGCTCGCTAACTACTTCACGATTTTAGTACCTGATGGCTCTGAACACGCTGGCCGGTCGTTCGTACAACGATCTGTCGCAGTATCCCGTGTTTCCGTGGATTCTGGCCGACTACGAGTCGGATGATCTCGATCTGACCAATCCAACTTCATTCCGCGATCTGTCGAAACCGATGGGCGCCTTGGATGACAACCGATTGGAACAGTTTATGAAACGATTCAGGGAATGGGACGATCCGACTGGTTGGTTATTGTTGTTGTTGTTGTGTTTGTTGTTGTTGTTGTTGTTGTTGGTGATGGTTGTTGTTTTTTTTTTGGTGATTGTGGTTGTTGTTGTTGTTTTTGATGTTGATGTTGTTGTTGTTGGTGGTGATTGTGGTTATTGTTGTTGCTGGTTGGTTGGTGTTGTTCTTGTTCTTGTTGGTTGGTTGGTGGTGGTTGTTGTTGTTGTTGGTGATTGTGGTTGTTGTTGTTGTTGTTGTTGTTCTGGTTGTTGTTGTTGGTGATTGTGGTTGTTGTTGTTGTTGGTGATTGATGTTGTTGTTGGTGTTTTTTAAGTCAGAACAAAAAATCGTTATTCTCATGTGTGTGTGCCGTATATTGTTTAATATACGTCAAAAAATTTATGTTTTCAGGCGAAACTCCGCCGTACATGTTCGGCACGCACTACAGCAGTGCCATGATCGTCGTCAGTTACCTCGTCAGGCAGGAGCCATTCACGCAGCAGTTCCTCAAATTGCAAGTACGTTTGATGGATGCAACATCCAAAGAAATTTAATTTCATTTATTCAAACTGATCAGCTACTCAATCCGATCGCTTTACTTCGGTTCAACTAAATAAGTCAGCATCCTCACTCAACATCATCACGAGTAATCTTCCAATTCCCAATGAAGTGTTCTGAAATTATATTCATTCAGTCTGATTCGTGACTGAAATTCGTAGTTGTCGGTTCTATCAGTTGTTAGTCAGATGGTAATGGCATTCAACAGTAAATCCCGTATATTGTTTCTGCAAGCTAAACTGTTGCCCAAAACGTCTGATATTGAAACATTACTAGCCTCAACTCATTTCGGTTGACACCATAGTTTAACACAGTGTACCATGGGGTGATGATGATTGATGTGCGTGTTAACACTGATTGTCTGATGTTTCATTATCAATGCGTTTGCTTGCAGAAGCAATATTCGGGCTTTAGTCAAGTTGATGGAATGACCAAGCAATATTCAACAACTTACTTATTACAGGGTGGTCACTTTGATCTGGCGGATCGCATGTTCCACAGCATCCGTGACAGCTGGGTGTCTGCCTCCAGAAACAACATGGCCGACGTCAAGGAATTGATTCCCGAGTTCTTCTACCTGCCCGACATTCTGCAGAACACGAACGCTTTTGATTTGGGTTGGTTGAAATTAGAAAAATTGGATTATGCATTTACTTAATTGAAATCAGGGTTTGTAAAATAAAAGAATAAATATAAATAAAAATCGGTTTTTTATATATTTTATTATTTTTATTATTGTGAAATCATAGAAATTTTCAGGCACAAATGAGCTGCGTGATCAATTTATGTCTTACTTAGCTGCTGGAAAACTTTTCCACATAAATTTTTTTATTGTATTACTAGGGACACACCCGGGGAATTACGCTGACCTTTTAAAGTCGGGGTACTCAACAGGGGCACAGCCGGGCAGCGCTGCGCGCATTGCGCCGTAGTCAACAACTTTCCAATACACAGTCGTAATCATTGTGAACTGGAATTTGGAATTTGTTTAATGTGTCCAGGGTTTTATCATAATAATGCCGGATGAGTAACTATAACTATTTTAGTTTCAATGCAGTTGAGTCCCGTGGGAAAACAATTTTGCTTTCAATACTCTTGAGTCCCGTGGGCAAACTATTTTAGTTTCAATGCAGTTGAGTCCCGTGGTTAAACTATTCTAGTTTCTATACAGTTGAGTCCCGTGGGGCTTTCAATACAGTTGAGTCCCGTGGGCATATTTTCAATGCAGTTGAGTCCCGTGGGAAAACAATTTTGCTTTCAATATTATTGAGTCCCGTGGGCAAACTATTTTAGTTTCAATGCAGTTGAGTCCCGTGGTCAAACTATTTTAGTTTCTATACAGTTGAGTCCCGTGGGGCTTTCAATACAGTTGAGTCCCGAGGGCAAAATTTCAATGCAGTTGAGTCCCGTGGGAAAACAATTTTGCTTTCAATACTATTGAGTCCCGTGGGCAAACTCTTTTAGTTTCAGTGCAGTTGAGTCCCGTGGACAAACTATTTTAGTTTCTATACAGTTGATTCCCGTGGGGCTTTCAATACAGCTGATTCCCGTGGGCAAAATTTCAGTGCAGTTGAGTCCCGTGGGAAAACAATTTTGCTTTCAATACTATTGAGTCCCGTGGGCAAACTATTTTAGTTTCAATGCAGTTGAGTCCCGTAGTCAAACTATTTTAGTTTCTATACAGTTGAGTCCCATGGGGCTTTCAATACAGTTGTATCCCGTGGGCAAAATTTCAATGCAGTTGAGTCCCGTGGGAAAACATTTGTGCTTTCAATACTATTGAGTTCCGTGGGCAAACTATTTTAGTTTCAATGCAGTTGAGTCCCGTGGTCAAACTATTTTAGTTTCTATACAGTTACGTCCCGTAGGCAAAATTTCAATGCAGTTGAGTCCCGTGGGAAAACAATTTTGCTTTCAATACTATTGAGTCCCGTGGGCAAACTATTTTAGTTTCAATGCAGTTGAGTCCCGTAGTCAAACTATTTGAGTTTCTATACAGTTGAGTCCCGTGGGGCTTTCAATACAGTTGTATCCCGTGGGCAAAATTTCAATGCAGTTGAGTCCCGAGGCGATTGCGTAACTGTCCAAAAATAAACCGAGGGTGGCAATGGGTTTCCTCAAGTTTCGATGGGTTAAAACCATCTGATAAACTGTTGCCGGTTTTTGAACTAATAGTGAGCGTGAAACGTGAACAATTTTTCAACGGCGATGCGTACAAACAGATTTAATTGTTGTTTGTTTAACTGTGCCAGCTGGCGGTCACGCATTTTCACGTTCGTGGAAATATACTCCAAGTATTGAGATCATAGTAAGCTTATGTTGTTCACCATGGTCGACTTGATAGTAATCTTGATATAAAACTAAAGTCATAATATTAAATGTATGCAGCGAGTTCATACATCTGGGAAAAAAGTGTTGTTCCACGCGTGGTCCCGTAGGACGAGTTCGCACAAACCAACCGTTCTAATTCGTTCGTTCTCAAAAACCAACTCGAGGCGATTGTGTAACTGTCCAAAAATAAACCGAGCATGATATCCTCAAGTTTTGATGGGTTAAAACCATCTTATAAAATGTTGCCGGTTTTTGAACTAATAGTGAGCGTGAAACGTGAACAATTTTTCAGCTTTTTTCATTTTTGTAACTGACTGACTGACCCACTGACGGACACTATTTCATTGTATAAAGAGATAATATAACGAATGTTTCTCATGTTTGGCATTGACCGTGATTGGATTGCAGGTATCAAGCAATCGGGCGTGGCTCTGAACGATGTCAACCTGCCACCCTGGGCCAAGGGCAGTGCCCGCGAGTTCATTCGGAGACATCGAGAGGTTGGCTTAGGCATATCAACCTTAATATGTAGGTTTATGCCTGGGCTTAGGCTTGCCCGTCAAGTCAATGAGAAATTGAGTTTTTCGGTGCAACTCATGCGTTGTGCTGCCTATCAGCTTTTCATTTGTTTTGATTCATAACTAGAAAAGTTGTAAAACAATGGCTCGGAATAACTGAGCCTGATATATCCAGTTTCTGTATTCAAACTTTCCTTGAGTGAGTTAACTGCTGTCCGATGATTGAACGCAGCCAGATCTTCAAGAATATGGCGGACTTTTTACAATGATAAAATATGAACGTTTGTGATCGTAGGCCCTGGAATGTGACTTTGTGTCGGCTCATCTACACGAGTGGATCGACCTGATATTCGGATATAAACAGAAGGGCGAAGAGGCGATCAAGGCGCACAATCTGTTCCACCATTTGTTCTACGAGGGAAATGTCGACTTTGATTTGATCGAAGATCCGTTGACTCGTAATGCCACTATTGGGTTGGTTACTTTTGTTGTTGTATTGGTAAAAGCGGTTATTTGAAATTGATTCAAAGTTCTGCAGTTGTTCATCCAAGATGATAATGTCTGTATTGTTGATAATTGAACAAAATTGCAGCTTCATCAACAACTTTGGTCAAATTCCTTCACAGCTGTTCAAAAAGCCTCATCCTCAGAAACGACTGCACGCCGGTTGGCATTTTCATTCCACTCAATCGTTTTTTCTTTTGGGGTTGAAAATGTTTTTCCAACGGCTAACAGGGGAAAGCTGCACTTCACTCCAGAAAGCTATCACTGAAAACTAGTTTTTTTGTTTAAACAAATTTTACTCTGTATTTTTAATCATTAACAAACATGGCATTTGTGCTATGCGCTTGTGTAATGACATATTGCACATGTCAGAGCCACGCTGAGAGTTTATATTCATATTTATTCGTAACCGTTATTTCACTATTTGTGACTTGGTATCCTACTTTGCTATTATGGCATTACAATTGAGTAAATTTGAATATATTGCACCATTTGTCGTTTATTTTCACTGACTTGTAATTTTTCCCATCAGGTGCACATCTGTCTCGATCCACGACCATCTCAACATCGGGATCTGGTGCCCTGCCACTGGCTGCTCCCGACTCGGCGCACCTGTCAACTCCCGGTGTCACCACCGATCGACTCTTCTATCACGCTCTCGACTCACTCAAACCACCCACTCAGCCCGTGAAACGTTGGTGGTGTTGTTGTTGTCGGTGTTGTTGTTGTTGTCGATGTTGTTGTTGTTGTTGTTGTTGTTGTTGTTGTTGTAGTCGGTGTTATTGTTGTTGATGATTGTTGTTGTTTTTGTTGTTGTCGGTGTTGTTGTTGTTGTTGGTTGTTGTTATTGTTGTGGTGGTTGTTGTTATTCTTGTTGTTGTTGTTGTTGTTGTTGGTTGTTGTTGTTGTTGTGGTTGTTGTTATTCTTGTTGTTGTTGTTGTCGGTGTTGTTGTTGTTGCTTGTTGTTGTTATTTTTGGTGATGGTGGTGTTGTTATTACGCATTCGAACGCCGACAAATCACCAATGAAAATTTTCAAAGCAGTAGCATTATTTTTTCGAACGTGAACTGTTCCGTTACACAGATGGACACGATTTCTCACTAGTAACCCTCTGTTTCTCGTTTATCTCATATCAAACACTGAAATGCATATTTTTCGAAAGTTATTATCTGAATGTATTATTGTTTTTGCAGGTTGTAATTTCTTTTGTTGCAGAACTTCGTGGTGCCGTTGGAGAGTTGCGATTCAACGAGAAGGGTGGACTGGTGGCCGTGGAACAGAACAAAGTAATGCAGCCGAGTGCCTATCAACGGTACATCGCTTGGGGATACGCCGATCGCAGTATTCGCTACGGCATCATGGAATCTGAAAAGGTCTGTGCTCTGTCACATACTGTGTTATTTTTATCATTTTTCGTTTTGTTGAGATTTTCTCGCTCAATCAAGTTAGGTGTAGTCGGTTCTCCCAAGCCATGGAGCAAACAGTAGTGTTTCATGTATGTTTATGCGTGAACAGGCTTCTGAAAACTGCGACAACGAACAACGTGCAATTGCACATTATATCTTAACTTTCAAGTTGGTATGGTTGTTAAATAGATAATTGTATATTTAAGTCGATGTGCATCCACGAATTGAGCGAGTACGGTGAGATTGTGTGTGCCGTGTGCCCCAATACCCGCATATTGATCACTGCCAACACAAACACGGTTAATATTACCAATTTCTCATTTTCCGTCGACTTTTTTTTCATTTTTACCCGTTTCAGTCAGATGTGTGACAAGATTTTGTACAAAAATTTACTGCAAATTTTTGCTCTGCTGCTGCTAATTTTCATTCTATTTATATTTCAGGTGGTTAACGTGTGGGAACTGATCGGTGGCAGCGGTCGTCATCTGGTTGGCTGTCGTTTAAGACTACGAAAATCGTTATACGGTCACACCGAGTCCGTGTCGTGTCTGGCGGCCAGTGGTGCTTTCGGGTATGCTCTTTTATACTCGTCTTTCCATACTTTTGTTGACTCAAATTCAATTAATGCCCGAATTCTATAGTCATTCCTGAATACTAAATTGAAGTGAAAAAATACTAAATTTTTGCATTAAACGTTATATTTATTTGTATTTTAGTGTGGTTGTGTCGGGCAGTCGTGACGCGACCTGTATTCTGTGGGACCTGTCCACGCTGTCGTTCATCCGTCAACTTGGCCACCACCTCGGTCCCGTGTCGGCAATCGCCGTCAACGATGCCACCGTTGGAAACTCATTATTAATTACTTTTATTTCTTAATTTTTCGAATAAAGTCAACGACAACCATTGTGTCTGAAATTTCATATATAATATTTAGAGTAAAAAATCGTTATGACTCATTGTTTTATGAGAAAGAATCCAATTGTGCTGTTGAGAAATCTTTGAGTTATCTTACTTCAACACGGGTTACATACATGCCACTCCACTGTCAGTACCTTTTCTCTGTTCACTCGATACTTTCAAGTGTATTCAAATGGCTTTAGAAAGACCATGTGGATCCAACAATTTGTTCAGGGTGATATCGCGTCAGCTTGTGGTGCTCATCTGTACGTGTGGACGCTGAACGGCCAACTGTTGTCGTCGATCAACACGTGTCCGTCGCCCATGCAACATCACCAGCAGATCATCCTGAGTCTGGCGTTCAGCACGCTCAATGAGTGGGACGCATCCAATGTCGTATGTACGGGCACCAACGATGGCGTACTCAAGGTTGGTCGGGTCGTATAGTCCAGTGGTTAGGGTGAATGATTGGTACTCTGGAGGGACCGGTTCGGTGTTCAGATCCCAGAGCGAACAGGTTTTTGTTTGTTTGTATGACCCTGAATTCACAACATCGGGGAACCACATACGGTGAGGGAAAGGTTGTTTGGGATTTTTCATGCTCTCACCAGGATGTCTAGCCACTCCAGTCTCAGTGTAGGCTCCAAACTCGAGCAGGATTGTAGTTAACAGGTCTGAGGTGACGTTTTATTGCTGCACGACACCGGGAGAGTTCTATGATGAAAACATGGGACATCAGTAAGAACTAAGTGAAATACTTATTGTTTGCTCATAAGATTGTTGTTCGGTTTTTTAAGAAGTTTAGTTCAGTTGAAGTAATGGGTTATTGTTTCAGTTGTTTTCACTCGAGTTTGTGCAAGTGAAGGAAACGACGGGTGTGGATTCAACGGTGATGAATGCCATGTGCGATGATGCCAGTTTGGATGAACCAACCAGTCCACCACAGAGTGCCGGTTTGTTTCTCGGTTATTCTATTATTATTGTTGCGTTGACTCAATCACGAATGGGGCTTGCCTGTCATTGACATATCGTGAAATCAAGTCATTCCTCCAGCTCATCCAAGTCACTTCTTGTGATGTTTCATCGCAGTCCAACTTTGTTTCGTTCATTTGATCCATTACTTTAATCATAATTAACGTAAATTTATTTGACCATGCAATGGTAATCACTTTTTGATCGATGACCATCCGTATGTGAATGTAGAAAAATTTGCAATGAGCCATACAACAGCGGCGATTTTAAAAAAAAGTAACAAAAATTCCGGTTCTGTTTTTACAATTCAGTTTCTCTGATCGATGCGTTTTCAGGTCCACTGACCACCGAGCAATTGCATCAGCGTCTGGCGAGTGCTGCCCGCACCAAATCGTTGAAGTCGGGCAGCAGCACGTTGAGTGTGGACGTGGACGCAACCATAAACAATAAACATACGCAATCATTCAGTGCCAGTCCGGAGACACATAGGTCAGCCAGTCAGTCAATCATTTCAGGAGTCTCAGCGATTCAGTTAATTGATAATTGCATGAGGTTGACAGTCAGTCAATTGATAATTCCATGAGTCTGAGTCTGTCAGTGGGTCAATTGATAATTCCATGAGTCTGTCAGTGGGTCAGTCAGTAACTCCATAAATCTGTCAGTCAGTCAGTCAATAACTCTTGAGTCTGTCAGTCAATAACTACATGAGTCATTCAGTCAGTCAATAACTCCATGAGTCTGTCTGTCAGTCAGTCAATATTTCCATGAATCTATCTGTGAGGTATTTAGTCAATAGTGAGTCATGGAATTCACCTGTCAGCTGTTCAATCAGTTAGCTACGCTGGCCAGGTCATCAGTTGACTAAATTGACTCAATAAACTACTCGTTAACTAGTTGCCTATTGACTCACTCGTTGACTTATTGACTCACTGATTTGCAGTCCGGGTGTACGTCGTCACGACTCGACTCAGTCGCTCCCACACGACACGGATGACTCATTTGTGTTCGTCAACGCTCACGAAACGGACTCGGCAAAACTCGTGTCCGATTTTCGCAATCGGTTTGTTCATTGACTCTTTCGATCTTTTCTGTTTTGAAATATTTTTTCATTATCACTACATTCACGTGGGCTACTCATTTCGAAATGAACTTAGATGGTGGCTCATTTGTAACACATTCGTTAATATTAGTAGTTAGCTCACTTTCTCATCATCATTGTTGTATGATCAGATCTCGATCGAGTCTGCGTCCGGGCCACATCTGGCAGCAGCAACTCATCTTCCGTTCCAAGTTGACGATGCACACGGCATTCGAGCGTAAGGACAACATGATGCCCGCTGCCATCACTGCCATTGCACCATCGAAGTTGGTTAACCATTATTATCGTCAAAGTTGGACGGGTTATTAAATCAGCCGGGTGCTTAGCTATCAACCCAAATCTTATTTTTTTATCAGACATCGGATGATACTGAAATAACCGAGAAATTTTCGACAACCAAGCCATATTCTACTGTAAACGGCACACAATTAGCTATCGGTTTTATTTCCACATGTTAGCATCTTGAAATGTTAACAAAGGAATGATATTGCCTGCTTTTTTGTTAGTGTCCATATTTTTTATTGTATGTGATTCAATTCAATTAATGGCTGATAATGTAACGTCAATCAATTGCAGAGATCACAAGAGTCTATACATTGGCGATGGTCGAGGTCGTGTCTGGCAGTGGGTGGTCGGTGAGGGACAACCAACTGGTTAGCAATTCTCATGATTTTTTGTGTTGGGTTGTGTCATTCGGATCAAGACTTCGCCGGGTCCCAATCATGAATGGTGTTTGCCATAAGCATATCATGGAATCAGATTCCAAGTCAATCCATCGGATGTTCAAGGAATTCTTTTACGACCACCACCAGTAGGTTCTAGAAGCTTCTAGCGCTAGCAGACGAGAAGGGGGAAGTTGAATTCCCCTTTTTGGCGAGTTTAAAAATGTTGTTTGATCCTTAAAGTATAAATAAAATAGCCCTAAGCTGCGATTTTCAACCCGAAATTTCCTTCCCATGGAGTTTTGATTCGGCCGCCAGTGGCTTCTAGATAATTATAGATTTTGTAGAACGTATTCACTTCACTTTCATTTAACTGTCAACTAGATGTCTAGAATGTTTACCTCATCAGGCTTGATGCGTATTTTATCGCGTAGCCGTAGCAGGTAAATCTTAGAAAGCAACCGTATCGTTATGTTATTAGTTGGAATGATATTGAAGGCTTCCATCGCAACAGACAGACCGTATCATTTTTTTCTAATTCTCCATACATCAGTTTTTCTTGTTTGGTTTCTGGTATAATATTTTGGATTACATATTTTCAAGTTTTCGAAACTCTGGATGAATGAAAAAGCACGTTGTTCCTATCACATTTTTATATGCACTCAATTATACACCTGTTGATGGTAGAAGAAATATACTCCTTTTGAGAATTCAAATGAAGTAAAGTTATAATTAATGTTCACTTTCTAAAAAGCTTTCAATATTTTTGTATGTGTTAGTTAAGTAAAAACAGATTAGGTTGTTCAACATACTTATCGATCTCACGAATGACGGTGATCACTCCAGTATTCAACTCGAGTGCATTTTTCTCAAGTTTTGTTCATATTTAGTTTTTCTATACTTGCCAGTACTCGTTTGTACTGAACTTGTACTTTGATTGTACTTAACTTGGCTTATACTTATACGTTATACTTATACTCAGGTCGTCTCGACCACTGGGTGCAAGATCCGGCCCGCAACACGTGCACCCAATGCCAGCAAAAGTTCACTTTGGCTGAACGCAAACACCACTGTCGCAATTGTGGACACATTTTCTGCGCAAAGTTAGTTGGAAACGATGTTTTTTTTAGTTTTCACAAAGTTTATTTTTATTAGAAAGTTTGAAAACGTGATTCAGTGTTGATTCGGGTGGTTTAATATTTGTGTCAGCCAGTCAGTCATTACATGAATCAGTCAACTTTACGAAATCAGTTATTACATACGTCCAGGGGTGGGCCGGGTTTTTTGGCACTTTGCAGGGGGTGGGGGGGGGGGGGGTAGCCGACAGAAAATCCCATTTTACCCGACCTGTCCGAAAAGGGGGGGGGGGTAAGGTCGGGTAGGGGGGGTAGAAAAAATTTTTTTCGCATAAAACGCTTGTTTTTTGCTTGTTTTTGCTAAAAAATCTTCTATTATACGGTATAAACATCACATATACCGGTTTTTTCAGGTTTTAACCAAGAAAATTAACCCAGAAAACGTGTTTCTTCAAAAAAAAATTCTTACAGCCAGAAAATTTTGAAAAATGAGCCTCAAAATCGAGGTTTTGAGGCCGATTTTCTCAAAAATTTCGAGTAGGGGGGGGGGAAGGGGGTAGGCGACCTAAATTTTTGTCTAGGGGGGAGGGGTAGGCTACCCGCCGACCCTGAAAAGTGGGGGGTAAACCCCCCTACCCCCCCCCCCCCCTGCGGCCCACCTCTGCATACGTCAATCCGTCTGTCGATGTATCTATCACTCAGCAACGTATACCAAATAAGCTATCTTAATCACTCAGTCAGCAAACCAAGTCTATCGTACGTTGCTACCCCTATTAACTAAACTCATTCCATCTTCAGATGCAGCAGATTCGAGTCGGAAATTCGTCACATGAAAATCTCCAAACCGGTGCGCGTGTGTCAGAGCTGTTTTCTACGGCTGAAAGCGCAGAATGCGTAGTCATCTAATCCACCAGCATGCATACAATCATTGTATTCATGGCTTTCGGCTAATTTACAACTGACAAGCAATCACTGATGATTTCTATCACTAATTTATGCTTTTGAGTGATAAAAAAACATCTAGAACATCAACATGCTCAGCGTGCCATTGATTCCAATGATGTAACTAAAATTCGTTGGTTTGAAATTTATAGAAAACCACTGTTTATGGAGTTAAGCGTTCATATTTTGTAATTGTGATACCCTCCTCAGTGTGCATAACAAAAGCATTTCGAATACTAATTTAACATTTCTAAAAATGTGTAATATCGCATTTTTCGTTCGGTGTGTTTGGGCTGGTTGACCGAAGGAATTAACTTAGCTTTTGTATAGAAACAGCCCAATTACATTCACGATTATCCCAAACCGAATATAAAAAGATGATAATTATTCAATGGCTTCCAGACGACTGTTTCTTCTTTTATTTTAGTGTAATTTATTAACTTTGGTATTAGTTTGTTTGTCACTTCCTTCATAACCACCAATACATCTCAATCAAGTGTTTCAATTGAGCTTGACCGTGAGTGTCTGCAAATTCCTTGTATCGTGGTCCCGACTTGTTTTTTCTCTTTTTTTCACCGTAACTCTGAGTGAAACCTTGTGTTTTTGTAAATTGTATAATACAGAATATGACGAAACGGTAATCTATAACATTATTATTCCTGATTATTTTGGCTGCCCTCAATTATCCAATCTCACTGCGTTGTGCATTTTGTTTAGCGCATCCTATATTTCATATGAATTACGAGTATTTAGCGGTTAGTCAGTGGAAGACAGTCAATTAGCGAGACACGATGAAAGCTGCTACTAATTTTCTGAAAATAAATACTTATATATTTTATACAATCGGAACTGGACGGGAGGTTACGAACGTTTCATTTTTATTACCATACCGCGAAATTTACATATTTACGATACCAATCAATATTTGAATACCAATGACTTGTTAATTGTACAGTTCAATCATACTCGAGTCAATCATTTCTGTTTATGTATGATTATTATTTATTGCACCATATTTCCCCGCCCTTAAACTATTTGTTTGCCAAGCCATCCTTCGCAGATCATTTTTTACAATTTTCTTTTCATTGTTTGTGTTATTTTTCGAAATTCCAAAGTTGAGAGAAATATCTTAGGCGCAGAATTATTCATTTTTTTCAACAGTTTGTGTTATTGTGGTACGATTTGCATATTATCTACTAAATATAATACATGATTTACCATTATTATTTGAAGACTCGAGTTTACCCAAAGTTAGTCATTATAAGTAACAATGTCTTTATATGAAATGAAATCTAAATTTGTTTTGTTTATTTCCCTCTTTGTGATATAGGAACCATAAATCAGACAGTTAATAGAAGTTCATCTTGATGTAAGTTCTGATTAAATATTCCCACTTTGTCTTTGTTGTAATTGTAATAATAAAATGTCGTTTTGTTGTTGTTTCATCTTCCAACTCTCTCACCACCTGTGATTCTTCCAACGCGTTTATTTGTTCTATTTCGTGTGATCGTGTTTTTCATAATATTCCTTCAAACGACGTTTTCCGAGAAAAAAAATTCAGATAACCCTCATTCTCATTTGGATACGAAGAACTCGGATATAATCCTGAATTGTTGTTTGTACATGTAGTATGGGAGAAGTTTATCTGAAACTTTTTTCTAAAGTTCGTTGTTTTCATCCATGTATAAATTTTCCGGTCCAACATAAGTAGTCCGATTTATTAATTGTAAATTGAATTGTTGATTGTGTTTTAATGCGACCCTGTACGTACGATCCTGTGATGCTAATACTCGTCTTGTGCGTTGTGGTATATATTCGCTCTAAAACTACTTCATATTATTTGGTGTATTGTATTATCATAATATCATCATCTTTTTGTGTAACGAAGAGTAGACAATTGTAAGTATTTTTATTTATTTTTAGCAAGCAAAATCGTGAAATTATCCATGTATTTTCCAGACTGTTTTATCGTATGACGTCTGTATTAATTCATGAATTTATCTATTATGTATGTATGTACAGTTTGTGTGAAAAAATATATAACGAAAAAATATGTATACTATTTTTATACAATTTATCAATATCGATACTGTTTTTTGTCTCAAAGCTATCCACTTTATGGAATAAATGGCAAAAACTATGGAATGACGTTGGCGTCTTTGTTTGATGTTCAGTCAATCTTCCGTTATTCGATAGAAGATTATCTCGGTAGTTTTGAATCTTTCTGGTGACTTATTACCAAATTTATTGTACAGGGTGTCCTATTTAAAATTCCGCAATTTTATTTTGAATAAAAATTGCAGTTTTTATTCGATTTCTGAAATTTTTGGGCCAAGTCATAGACAATTTCAGGCTATTTTGTTCTATTTTTTATTTTTTGAAATCGTGTTAACAAATCAATTTTTATTGCAAAATTCCCGACACACCCGTTTTTCACGTTTTTGCTCTGTAGTCGGTGGTTTTTTAAACGATAGCGTGACCGTTACAAATGAAATTTTAATAATTTAAATCATTTCAGTCAGGGGTGGGCCGGGTTTTTTGGCGTTTTGCAGGGGGTGGGGTAGAATTTTGAAATCTCAGTTTACCCCCCCCCCCCGCCCCGAAAAGTGGGGGGGGGGGGGTAAGGTCGGGTAGGGGGGGGGGTAGAAAAAAAAATTGTTTTTTGTTTGTTTTTGCTAAAAAATCTTTTATTATAAGGTATAAACATCACAAGTACCGGTTTTTTCAGGTTTTAACCAAGAAAATTGACCCAGAAAACGTGTTTGTTCGAAAAAAAATTCTCACAGCCACAATTTTTTGAAAAATGAGCCTCAAAATCGAGGTTTTGAGGCCGATTTTCTCAAAAATTTCGAGTAGGGGGGGAGGGGGTAGGCGACCTAAATTTTTTGTCTAGGGGGGGGTGCTACCCGCCGACCCTGGGAAGTGGGGGGTAACCCCCCTGCCCCCCCCCCCTCAGCGGCCCACCTCTGGTTTCAGTTAAATAAAGTGTTAAAAACATGTTATAATACGGATAACAATGGAATTGTTAATAATCATCTAACCAACTTGCTGCTAAGACTCCGCATCCACAAGCATGCGTGAGTGCAGGGAGCAGGGGTTTTTCCTTTGGGAAAGTTTACACATCAGGTTTGTCCATTCTTAACAGTGACCTGATGTGGTGGTTTGCTCAGCAGAATATCGTAACCCACTGTATTTCACCGTAACTTTGAAATTTTTTTCGTTTGGGGCAACTAATCTCACACAGGAAGAAAAAAGCATGCTCCCTGCGCTAGCGCATGCTTGCGGAGGCGGAGTTTAACTGCGTTGTGGTTACAGTTTGTAAGCAGCTTGTGGGTTAGATGACTGTTAACAATTCCATTGTTATCCGTATTATAACATGATTTAACACATTATTTAACTGAAATGATGATTTAAATTATTAAAATTGCGTTTGTAACGGTCACGCTATCGTTTAAAAAACCACCGACTACAAAGCAAAAATGTGAAAAACGGGTGTGTCGGGAATTTTGACATAAAAGTTGAATTGTTGACACGATTTCAAAAAATAAAACAAAATAGCCTGAAATTGTCTATAACTTGGCGCAAAAATTTTGGAAATCGAATGAAAACTGCAACTTTCATTCAAAATAAAATTGCGGAATTTTAAATGGGACACCCTGTATTTATAATAAATAATATAAAATGTGATTATAAGAAGTCATACAATTATTTTATTGTAATCAACAACAATTCTGGCACTAAAAGGGTTATAATAAAAATTCTAAAATAAAATATATTATAATTACATTTTTAGTCAGGTTGAAAATAAATAAATGGCCGAACGACAGCCAATCAAAGTGGTCGAGTTTTATGCGGGCATCGGTGGGATGCACTATTCCCTTATCGGTTAGTTTCTTCTGAACTTGCAAACAACGGCACTCCTCAAACCTTTTTCTTTAGTATTTCTTCAAGTTTGAGCGCACGCTTATGTGCACTAGACCGTACTCTTACTTGCACTAGACCGTACGCTTACGTGCACTAGACCGTACGATTACGTGCACTAGACCGTACGATTACGTGCACTAGACCGTACGCTTACGTGCACTAGACCGTACGCTTACGTGCACTAGACTGTACGCTTACGTGCACTAGACCGTACATGGTGTAGTAGTTTCTATGGTAGTACAATAGGCATGTAGTTCTCTGATTCGTATAGCCTATCCAGGTTTTCTTGTTACTCAAAAAAAGTTTCACGCGCGCTGTTTGAATTCAAATTGATTTTGTGTACCAGAAAATTCAGCTTTCACATGACATGTGGACGAGATACGAATGTTGCACATAATCACTGGCGGACGAGAAGGGGAGTGAAACGTGGAATTCCCCCCCCCCTTTGGCATTCTCAAGAAGTGCTGTTTGTTCCTTAAGGTGTAGGTAAAATGGCCTAGTTTCTGCCAGTTCCCCCAATCCCCCTCTTTGGAAAAATTCCCCTCCATTTTGAGATTTGGCTCGTCCGCCATTGAAAGGAGGGGAATTCCTTTCAAAGAGGGGGGAATTGGAGGTTTTTAGGTCATTTTATCTACACCTATGAAAACAAACTCGACTTGAAAACGCCAAAGAGGGGGAAATCCACTTTTCCCACCCCTTCTCGTCCGTTAGTGCGCATAATTCATTATATTCGTGGTGTCGGGTCCATAAAATGGTTTTTGATTACAAGAAATACTGATTCAGCTATACTTGAACAAATGTTGTTTATTGTTTGAAGGCAGCAACGTGGCTCACACGCTGATCGCGGCCTACGAATTGAACATGGAACCACTGCGCGTCTACCGACACAATTGGCCACTGGCACCCGTTCACAACAGAAACATTTGTGTTGGCTCATAGGAACATTATTACAATATTGTTGTTGTTGATGGTTTATTGTAGGGAAAGTTTCTGTCATTATGCATGATGCATGAACTACGGTTCTGGAAAGTAAAAAAACCTCATTCACTCTAGATATGCTAAAATGTTCCTCGTGTGTTTGATATGATCAACTAAATGAGGGAACGCACTAGCGTCCGTCCCTTTGTGATGGCGTATTGTAATATGAATTGCAGGGTCTGACGCCGGATGAACTGGACGATCTGAAGGCAGACCTGTGGACCATGTCACCGCCCTGTCAACCATTCACTCGGTTCGATCAAACATATCCTAGAATCTGATGCAATTTTTTTATTGTTGGGTTGTCTCACTGGGATTAAGACTTCGCCGGGTCCCAATCACGAATGGTGCTTGTCATAGGCGTTTCATGGAATCAAGTTTCAAGTTACTTCATCGATGTTCAAGGCAAATTCTTTAACGACCATCAGCCAGTAGGTAACAAATCTGTTTTTGGGGACGGCCCCGGGATTAAAATCGGTGTGCGTTATTATTATGCGTGATTTTATAATTATTGTGTTTATGTTTGTTGATTAACAATATGGGTACATTCACTCGTAAGCTATTGTTTTTATTGAGATTTCAAACGTACGTTTTTTCTCGCGAAAGCTGAAACTTTTCAGCCAGGGCAAACGACTCGGTAACGAAGACAGTCGAACGGATTCGTTCAAGCATCTGATGCAATTACTGAAACAGTTGGTTTGTTTTGCCTGACTAACTTTCAACCTGCGCTTACTGTGACTGAGTCGATGGCAGAACGAACACAAGAAAGCCTGTGTTCGGGAAAAAAATGAAGAACTGACGGTTTTTCTGATTTGTTGAATAACACAACTACTGATTGACTACTGACTGAATGAGTGAATCATGAAATGGTGGACCGTTAGACTGATGCACTGAATAATAGGCTTTCTCTGTTTTATCTTACCTGCTTAACCAATGAATTCTTAATGTTAAGCACGTGATGTCTGAAATATTGAAATTGTCTTCAAGGATGTCACACCCACCACGTCATATTCTACTGGAGAATGTGCACGGCTTTGAAACGTCGGAAACTCATGACGAGTTTGTGGAGCTGTTGACGTCGTTGAACTACGACGTTGAGGTTGGTGAGTAAATACTATGGTAATCGGAATCTACAGAACTGCTCACTCCCTTATTTAT
The DNA here is from genome assembly GCA_964036265.1 of Daptonema setosum. Lineage (NCBI taxonomy): Eukaryota > Metazoa > Nematoda > Chromadorea > Monhysterida > Xyalidae > Daptonema > Daptonema setosum. The sequence continues at coordinate 541,248 of OZ038444.1, forward strand.
CAACTCACAAAGCGACTCAACCATGACTCACTAACTCGTTGATTCAGCGTTTCCTGCTCACACCCCTCCAGTTCGGTATACCCAATTCACGTCTTCGTTTCTACCTGTTGGCAGCGAGGAGATTATCTCCACATACGTCCAACTCACCGACCGTATCAGACCTGCTCACTAAAATCCCGTCGACAAATGTCGATCAGCCAATCTGTTACGATGCAGACGTTTTTGAGACCGATCAAGACAAGATTCGACCAATCGCTGAGTTTTTGAATGACGGTTATTTGGAACAGTAATTCAAACAGTCATGAAGTCAGTCAATCATGCAGTAAGTCGGTCAGTCCATGTCCGTCAGTCAGTCAGTCAGTCAGTCAGTCTTACAGTAAGTCAGTCAGTCATACAGTAAACTAAGTCAATCAGTCATACAGTAAGTCAGTCAGTTCATCCGTCGGTAATACAATAAGTCAGTCAGTCATGCAGTCAGTCAGTCGGTCAGTAATGCAGTCACTTGAGCTATCAATCAGTTAGTCAGAAAGTATTTTTATCCCGTCCGTCAGTCAGTGAGTCTGAATTTCAGCCTGCACATCCGACACAGACTGCCTGGTGCCGTCCAAGATTCTGTCCAAAAACGCGCAAGTACTTGACATCGTCACCCCGTCGAGTTGTCGATCGTGCTGTTTCACTCGGGCGTATGGCTCATTTGCACGTGGCACTGGCTCCGTGTTGTACCGGGGTGAACACCACACGGTCAGTACTGAGTCCACTACCATAAGAGGGATGAATGATACAATGGAATTCCCTCCTCTTTGGCCGTTCCGAAAAGGATTGGTTAAGTTAATTCAAGTCCGGCCAGCACCATTGGGCTGCACGTCCACTTTATAGAACAACCGCATCAGAGTGCTCGACCATGGGATAAATGCATGCCGCATTAAGCTAAACCCTTTAATTATAGGAGATTTTGAGTGGAGAGAGAGGTGAAATGTAATGATGATTGAATTTATTGGCGACTTATTGAGTCGTTGGTAACCTAATTGTGACGTTAGTGGATGCGTGATCAACACGCTTTTAAGTGAGTACATTGACAATTACTGCGTGAGTGTGGGAGGGAATACATAAGTGATTGAGTGACTTAGTAAGTGATTACATCTGTGAGTCAGTCATTATTGTTTCAGCTAGCCAGTGCTTTCAACACCTGGGCCCACTCAAACAACGACGCTGATCGCTTAACGGCAGTACAACCTCTACAGTTACGGTACTTTAGTCCGCGCGAAGTGGCTACAATTATGGGATTCCCGAGTAATTTTGGTAAGTTGCACTAATTTCGATGGTGAAAAGAGGTGGGCAAAAACAAGAAACCGTAGTTTGAAGAAGAAAGTTAAAAAAGTTTGCGGGAAATTATTGACGTTTAATCTGTCACTTCCACTATAAACTATGATAACTTTTTTATATTTAAAATACATCAACTTTTTCTACACATGAACCGTGATGCCACTAACTATTTTGCAGTTAGAGGCAAATGACCATTTCACACTTATTATTATACAACCATTGATATACATCATTCCGGTCAACTTTGACCATCCCACTATTGTGTGAATGAAGTTAAAAAATAAGTATGTAATATTTTAGTCGTTTCTTTCGGTGAAAGTTTTCTGGAGATAAATATTTGGTATTGTCAAATACCACGTTAATGGTGTTGGTTCCATTTAAAGTCAGGAAATAGTTATTTCAAGAAAGAGTAACTTTGTATTTTCAGGGTGGCCCGAGGAAACGACACGAAAAACGGTGTACAAGGCGCTGGGCAACAGTGTCAACGTTTATGTCATATCTCACTTGATCAAACATCATTTTGACAAATATGAGACTGAATAAAATGAATTTACCGATTAATTTGTTGTTTGAACTCGAGTTGTAACATTAGTAAAATAAATATAAGGTCAACGACGACGTATATTAATGACCAAAGTCAGATTGCAATGAATTCATGATTTAAAGTTATGCAGATTGAATTGGGATTAAACAATTTTAATTAGTTGTATAGTTATATAACTTTTTTATAAAAAACAATAGTTGAAAGGAAAATTTAACTGAGTGAAAAATAAACGGTTTATAATTGGTTGAGCGACGTTTGATAATAGATTGTTGCTCATTTGTTTTTATTTTGTGTAAAAGTGTAATTTGATTACGATGGAACAGTACAAAATGTGATCTGTGAGTGCGTCAACCAGCATAATTATTGTACAGATTAAGAGTGAGTGAGTGCGTCAACCAACGTGTTGTACAGATTAAGAGTGAGTGAGTGCGTCAACCAACGTGTTGTACAGATTAAGAGTGAGTGAGTGCGTCAACCAACGTGTTGTACAGATTAAGAGTGAGTGAGTGCGTCAACCAACGTGTTGTACAGATTAAGAGTGAGTGAGTGCGTCAACCAACGTGTTGTACAGATTAAGAGTGAGTGAGTGCGTCAACCAACGTGTTGTACAGATTAAGAGTGAGTGAGTGCGTCAACCAACGTGTTGTACAGATTAAGAGTGAGTGAGTGCGTCAACCAACGTGTTGTACAGATTAAGAGTGAGTGAGTGCGTCAACCAACGTGTTGTACAGATTAAGAATGAATGAGTGCGTCAACCAACGTGTTGTACAGATTAAGAGTGAGTGAGTGCGTCAACCAACGTGTTGTACAGATTAAGAGTGAGTGAGTGCGTCAACCAACGTGTTGTACAGATTAAGAATGAATGAGTGCGTCAACCAACGTGTTGTACAGATTAAGAGTGAGTGAGTGCGTCAACCAACGTGTTGTACAGATTAAGAGTGAGTGAGTGCGTCAACCAACATGTTGTACAGATTAAGAGTGAGTGAGTGCGTCAACCAACGTGTTGTACAGATTAAGAATGAATGAGTGCGTCAACCAACGTGTTGTACAGATTAAGAATAAATGAGTGCGTCAACCTACAAAAGTTGTACAGATTAAGAGTGAGTGAGTGCGTCAACCAACGTGTTGTACAGATTAAGAATAAATGAGTGCGTCAACCTACAAAAGTTGTACAGATTAAGAGTGAGTGAGTGCATCAACCAACGTGTTGTACAGATTAAGAATAAATGAGTGCGTCAACCAACGTGTTGTACAGATTAAGAATAAATGAGTGCGTCAACCAACGTGTTGTACAGATTAAGAATAAATGAGTGTGTCAACCTACAAAAGTTGTACAGATTAAGAGTGAGTGAGTGCGCCAACCAACGTGTTGTACAGATTGAGAATGAGTGAGTGCGTCAATCAACGTGTTGTACAGATTGAGAATGAGTGAGTGCGTCAACCAACGTGTTGTACAGATTGAGAATGAGTGAGTGCGTCAACCAACGTGTTGTACAGATTGAGAATGAGTGAGTGCGTCAACCAACGTGTTGTACAGATTAAAAGTGAGTGAGTGCGTCAACCAACGTGTTGTACAGATTGTGAATGAGTGAGTGCGTCAACCAACGTGTTGTACAGATTGAGAATGAGTGAGTGCGTCAACCTACATGTTGTACAGATTGAGAATGAGTGAGTGCGTCAACCTACATGTTGTACAGATTAAAAGTGAGATTAAAAGTGAGTGAGTGCGTCAACCAACGTGTTGTACAGATTGAGAATGAGTGAGTGCGTCAATCAACGAGTTTTACAGATTGAGAATGAGTGAGTGCGTCAACCAACGTGTTGTACAGATTAAAAGTGAGTGAGTGCGTCAACCTACATGTTGTACAGATTAAAAGTGAGTGAGTGCGTCAACCAACGTGTTGTACAGATTGAGAATGAGTGAGTGCGTCAATCAACGAGTTTTACAGATTGAGAATGAGTGAGTGCGTCAACCAACGTGTTGTACAGATTGAGAATGAGTGAGTGCGTCAATCAACGAGTTTTACAGATTGAGAATGAGTGAGTGCGTCAACCAACGTGTTGTACAGATTGAGAATGAGTGAGTGCGTCAACCAACGTGTTGTACAGATTGAGAATGAGTGAGTGCGTCAATCAACGAGTTTTACAGATTGAGAATGAGTGAGTGCGTCAACCAACGTGTTGTACAGATTGAGAATGAGTGAGTGCGTCAATCAACGTGTTTTACAGATTGAGAATGAGTGAGTGCGTCAACCTACATATGTTGTACAGATTAATAGTGAGTGAGTGCGTCAACTTACAGAGTACGTGAGTGAGCCTGTGAGTGATACAACTAACATATGTTTTACCGATTAAGAGTGAATGAGTGCGTCAACCAACGTGTTGTACAGATTAAGAGTGAGTGAGTGCGTCAACCAACGTGTTGTACAGATTAAGAGTGAGTGAGTGCGTCAACCAACGTGTTGTACAGATTAAGAGTGAATGAGTGCGTCAACCAACGTGTTGTACAGATTAAGAGTGAGTGAGTGCGTCAACCAACGTGTTGTACAGATTAAGAGTGAGTGAGTGCGTCAACCAACGTGTTGTACAGATTAAGAGTGAATGAGTGCGTCAACCAACGTGTTGTACAGATTAAGAGTGAGTGAGTGCGTCAACCAACGTGTTGTACAGATCAAGAGTGAGTGAGTGCGCCAACCAAAAGAGTAAGTGAGTGAGCCTGTGAATGATAAAACTAACAAGAAAGAATCCGTATGAGTGAGTGCGTCAAATTACAAACATGTTGTACAGATTAAGAGAGAGTGAGCGCGTCAACCAACATGTTGTACAAATTAAGAGTGAGTGAGTGAACATCAACAACAACAACACATATTAACATGCGTCCCGTTCACCCACTGCCGCCCGTCTCGACCGTCGGTCATTACCGTAACCCGTCTCGCAGATGTCCGAACCCGATCGCGTTCATCCCTGATAGACTGAACCACTGACAGACTGATTGACTGAATTAAACACTTGACTGTCTGAGTAACTGATAGAATAACATGCTGACTGACTAAATACCTGACTGACTGACTGACTGGCTGACTGACTGACCGACCATGGAATCGTGTTGTCAAGCAGATTAGTCTTCGGGTTATCATGTTATATTGATTTCACCGGCTTTATTGCTGTAAAGTACGGTGCAGGCCTCTCATATATGAATTTAGTGTGAGTTATGAGACCTAACATCTGAAAAAGTTGGCATGAATGACTGATTTGATTAGAATGATCAGTCAGGGCAATTTAGATTCCGATTCAACAAATCCGATCATACAAATTCCGAAAAAAGACCATTTGGACACATTTAGGGCCAATAAATCGAAAATAGTGATTATCAGATGGATTATTGATATGCTAAACTGAATTTGTGAGCGTGATACACTAGGATTGAATGAACGACTGAATGAGTGAATGAATACTGATTGAGTGGATGAACGTCTGATTGAGTGAATGTATGTATGTATTCATTCGGTTATAAACAGACACTGATTTCAAGCAAGTAAAAATATCAAAAGATTGACAACAAGGGAGCAAAAAACCACTCACTCACTCACTCACTCACTCACTCACTCACTCACTCAATCACTGACTCACTGACTCACTGACTCACTCACAGACTCACTGACTCACACATCTACTCACTCACTCACTCACTCACTCACTCACTCACTCACTCACTCACTCACTCACTCACTCACTCACTCACTCACTCACTCACTCACTCACTCAATCACTGACTCACTTACTCACTGACTCACTCACTGACTCACTCACTGACTCACTCACTCGCTCACTCACTCACTCACTCACTCACTCACTCACTCACTCACTCACTCACTCACTCACTCACTCACTCACTCACTCACTTACTCACTCACTCACTCACTCAATCACTGACTCACTGACTCACTCACTCACTCACTCACTCACGCACTCACTCACTCACTCACTCACTCACTCACTCACTCACTCACTCACTCACTCACTCACTCACTCACTCACTCACTCACTCAATCACTGACTCACTCACTCACGAACTCACTAACTAACTCACTCACTCACTCACTCACTCACTCACTCACTCACTCACTCACTCACTCACTCACTCACTCACTCACTCACTCACTCACTCACTCACTCACTCACTCACTCACTCACTCACTCACTCACTCACTCACTCACTCACTCACTCACTCACTCACTCACTCACTCACTCACTCACTCACTCACTCACTCACTCACTCACTCACTCACTCACTCACTCACTCACTCACTCACTCACTCACTCACTCACTCACTCACTCACTCACTCAATCACTGACTCACTCACTCACGAACTCACTAACTCACTGCATCAGCTGTGTTGAAAGGCATTTGGCGGATGAGCAAATTTTTTTAATATCATGTAGCCTCCTGAAAAGGTTTATTTCGTTTCTTATCTCTGTTTTTTAGTTGACTCCTAAAACGTTATGATAACTTGTCCGACGTCTCTACAGTGAAATAATCGGTTATGTTCTCTCATCTTGTAATCCGCTCTTGCTTTCGTGCACGCATTTTCGTTGCGGGACCGCACTTTGTATGACAAGATTACGGTATGAAACTGGTTCAGCTGATCATCATAGCGATCGGCCGATACACCCCGTCGTTGATACCACCAATAATTCATTGCAATAAAATGCCGTATTTTGGGTCAGATTCTGGCTGCATAACGTTTTCATTGAACCCATCGCCAGAAATATAACTCAAAAGTGCTGAAATGCACGACTGGACAGCCTGTTTAGGTGGAAATGTTACAGATTTTTGGTGAAGGTTGCCATTGTTCAGTTCAGACAGATCTGCTTTAGCAGTAAAAGTAAACTCTAATTAGAGTTAGACTGGGAAGTGCAGCATTAGTCCGTTGTTTTAGACAAATAACGGTTTCTATCATGAGGTTGAGAGCCATTTTAGAGCTTCATCCAAACACAGCATTCACTCAATTGAAGGAGCACTCACCTGTAAATGCCTGCATATGTTGCGAAGATGTACACGTTCTTGTAAAAGCATATATTGATTTTGTCACGTAAAAGCGGCTGAACAACTTTTCATCCCCTGATTCGATGCAAATCCTTGAAGAATTTCAAAATTAATGGCTCTGTCTGAAGAACTGATAGTATTGCCTTTATTGTTGAGCTGCCATCAAATAGCACAACATTTTATCGGCTCTATTACTTATTCAACTATTGTTCCAAACACATTTTCAGGTACCAAAACCATCAATAACTTGTCCCATTGTTCATTAAATGATGTGAGGTTGATTGTGACGCCAGGACCTGCAAATAGGCACCTTCAGCAACTCTTAGCGTACAACTCAATCAGTCGTTCTACACCCGATGCTCTCTTAATAGCTGCTCAAAATCGTACTCCTAGTTCACATAAATTAGCAACGGAATCAGTTAACCTCGCAAATCAGTCGCAATCTTGAAAATTCTGGCCAAAAATGGATACGGACGCACTTCGGCATTATTATACCGAGTTTGGTACAGTGCCCGATGCACCCACCTACACGCCAACCGACGAAGAGTTCAGGGACCCGTTGACGTTCATCGCCAAGATCCGACCCATCGGCGAAAAGTATGGCATCGTCAAGATACGACCGCCGGCGGTGAGTCAAATCCATCAAATGTTGTCCCAAACTAACTCACTATCTGACCCAAACACTTGTATGTTAACTTGTTTGCTAGCGGACGAGAAGGGGTGACAAAAGTGGAATTCCCCTCTCTTTGGAGTTTTCAAATAGGAGAATTTTTTCCCTCAGATGTAGGTAAAATGGCCTGAAAACTGCCGATTCCCATCTCTTTGACGAAATTCTCCTCTCTTTGGAAGTTTGGCTCGTCTGCCAGTGATCTAACCCAAACACTAGTGTGTAAACTTGATCACTGCTGCACATGCAAATAAACGAATTTCGTTCAGCAAGGGAATCAGCAGCTTTGACCTTGTTAAATCTTGAATAATAGAGCGGGTCTCTCAACTCTCAAGTCTCACTATTGGAAGTCGCCGGACTGGGAATCTGTATGTCATTTGCTATGCTAGTGACTGAAATTCGTACCGTTTCGTATATTCAAAACCTTTCTCAATCTGATACTGAAATGCTATCAAGAAGAAACAACAATACCGGGAGGAAAATAATATAAATATCCATTTATCTAAAGAGTAACGCAACTCAACGAAGCAAATAAGTGTAAAAAATGATGTATTGTTACTTGATAAATCTAATGATCTTCATTTTACAGAGTTTCTGTCCGCCGTTTGTGATCAACTTGGAAACGTTCAAGTTCACGCCGCGACTGCAGAAGCTGACAGACATGGAGGCACTGAGTCGAGTCCGCATCAACTTCATCAACAAACTCGCCAAGTTCTTCACGCTGCAGGTCAGGGAGATACAATTGATCTCGTAGTTTGATGATGTATATTACTGTGATAATGATAAACCTGAAACTTGAACCATAAGATTATGTGTATAAGTTATCAAAAAGCTTCAATTCGTTGAATTAGTAACTGACACTTTTCATCAATGAATCGTTTTGTTGAAAACTTTTTGGTGTTATTCTTTATTGCTACGCTATGATTTGATCTTGAAGCCTGTTAATACATTATTTATGAAGAAGTTGTGCCGATTTGCAGGGTCAAGTGCTCAAAGTGCCCACGGTCGATGGCAAGATGCTGAATCTTTATAAGCTCCACAAGGTTTGCTAGTTTTATCCGTGTAATAGTCAACCCGAACGTCCATGAAATTGCTATGTATGGTTTCATTTTCTTGTCCAATACAATTATGTTGACAATTCATGTCAACATTAACATATTCGACTCGGATTTAGATTGCATGCTCAGAACTTGATAATTGTAGAGCATCATTTTCTCAATGTGATACAATTCAGAAACGCAACCGAATTGCGGAAAAGAACAAACAAAATGTCAAGTAACTACAATCGGTAAATACCAAATGAGTAACGCTATGGAATGGAGTTCCTTGTAAAACGTATCAAAAATACGATATAGTGATATATTTTTTTATGAGTAAGAGTAAGTTACCGTACATAACTGTTATCTTTAAGATATGTTCATACTATTCTTGTAGCTGGTGCAAGCTCGCGGTGGTTACGAGGCGTGCAACGAGCAGAACGGCGCCTGGTCGGATATCAGTCGGACGATGGGTGGCAAACCACCGCAAGGCGTCCTATTCAAGTCGCATTACAAGCGCATTCTACTTCCCTACGATCTGTCATTGCGTGGAGACACTGTCGAACATATTCACCAAAAGGTTGGTTCAAATGGTGTACGATAGATCCACCTTTTACTTCTCAATGGGCCTGGTCTGGGGAATTGTTGGCATTGCTTTTATAGGAGCCAACTTGAACACATCACAGATAACCCAATATCTGTCGCCGATTTTTTGTAGCTTGTGATACTACAAATGTGGTGTTTTCAGGTGGGCGATCCGCTACCGAATCAAGTGCCGTTGACACGACGAAGTGGACAACGGTCAGGCAAGACTCTGCCACCCGGGGCAAACACTGCTGGTTAGCTGCAGATTTTATCGAGTTTCGCAGATTATGTCACCATTCTTTTGTCAACTTATCAGTATTACCTAGTATTCAACCCATATCAGTAGATCAGTGATGTAACATTACTGTCCTTTCGGGAGAAATTTCAGACGTGAACGTTTTCAGCCGGTTATTATATAATATTCTCAATTCTGGAAAGTGGAAAATATACAGCCTGCATAGGAAATTTTCCTAGCCTCGGAGTTCTGAGTGAACTACAGTCGGTCGAGAGGGCTCAGCTAGTTGTAACTGAAAGAGAGACAGATCACTGTTTCAGATCAACACTCAACACATTTAAACCAAGTTGAATGTATTATTAGTGTTAAGGTTTTCAAGTTTGTACATGCAATGCCTATTGAGATTTTTCAATAATTGTTTGTTGCACATGTTACAGGCCGAATGACGGGCATGCGAACACGACAAACCCCGAGGGAACTCAGAAATCTGGCTGCCAAGAAAAACGAGATGCCGGTGGTACCGAACATTGCTGAACACATTAATACAAGCACTGACACGGTGCGTTTATTACAGATTTAGATTATCAAAGAAAAAAATTATATAATTTTGATAGGCTGCTCGTTTTGCACGAATAATTGAAAACGCGACCCGTGAAATTGAAAATAATGTATCCGTGAAGGTGAACTACTTTAATAGGCATCAAATTCGATGCTTTTGGCGTTGACTCACTCAACATGTTCTGATTTCTGGCTTGCTTGAAAACACCAGATATTAATTTTGTTAAGATTCCTAACTCGAGTAAAAAAATGTCTGAATTACCCGTTGTTTTATATATAATTTTATCAATGTTGATGTTGTTTAGCTATCGGACGTGCTGTGCAACCTGTGCGAACGTGGTGACAACGAAGAGTTGTTGCTGTTATGTGATGCATGTGATAAGAGCTATCACACATTCTGCCTGCTGCCACCCTTGTCTCATGTGCCTAAGGGCGACTGGCGATGCCCCAAATGCGTACAGGAGGTTATTTATTTCTTTATTTCACATAGTCGCCGTTTAACTCTTCGTATCCTTTAACTTGTGTGTGCTTTGATGTCAATTGTCAACCAACATTGGGTATCATCACGTTTGTATGAAATAACGTGCATAGAATGTAGAGTCATAATCCTAAATCAAAATCATGTGTTATTGTCTTGGTGGTTTTAGCTGAAAAAATTCTGATATAAGAGAGTTGCTTTGCAGAAGGTCATCTCAGTTTGTAGCACAGTTAAATGGATCAACCGGCTTCAGTAGTTTGAGTGATTTTTTTCGATAGTATTACGTAGAACAAATGTCATATTCCCAAAACTATCTAACTTATACCTTTATCAAAAACAGTGAGTTGATGCAGGCTGTGATCAAGCCGACGGAGGCATTTGGCTTTGAGCAGGCGAGTCGTTCGTTCACGTTGCACGCATTCGGTGAAATGGCTGATCGATTCAAACGACAGCATTTCGGTCGACCCACCGATGTTGGTTCATGTCTTTCTTATCATCTGTATTATTTTTGTATTGTTATTTCTTTATTTGTTTCTTATTATTTTTTTCTCTCCATTAGCTAAAACTATTTCATTCTCGTAAGTTATCAGAAAAGCAATTCTTGAAACTCGAGCGAAAAGAAACTTATGCTCTTAGTTCCTCTGTTGAGTTGAGGCTGATGAGGCCTCATACGTAACTTAAGTACTATTTGTGGATGAAATTATCAACAACAACAAAAAATATTATACCAAGTTCAGCTGGCAGAGGTAATGTTCTCTGCTCCATCTTTTCGCTTCAAATTCTTCATTAACGAACGCTGAAGCAGAAACCAAATACAATTTTATTTGAGCCTGTGTTTTGCAGAAGGTGAGCGTGGACGAGTGCGAACGTGAGTTCTGGAATCAACTGCTGGACGACGAGTCACGTCTGCCGATCACCGTCCACTACGGCGCCGATCTGCTGACCAGCGACGTCGGCAGTGGATTCCCGAGAGAGATCGATGCACCACATTTGAATGCGTGCGATAAGGTGAGTAAATTTATGATAATCATTGTTTCTGGTAAATTCTTGCCTGCTATAAGGGGGTAAATTCATGATAAGCATTGTTCCTGATAAACTTTGCCATGTTGAGTTGAGCTAGATATTTTTGAACGGTCCGTAAATAACTTTCTAAGCTACACACATGTTCATGAATCTCACCACATTATTTATCTAAACAATGTCTCACAATGTGTTTTTTTACAAATAACAAATTGAATTGACTCAACATTATTGCAACATCTTCTCATACGGTGACTTTAATCCTGTATTTAATCATGTTTGTTCGTATTTCAGGCGTACGTGAAACACCCGTGGAATCTGAACAACGTGTCGGTACTGCGTAACTCGGTGTTATCGCACTTCAACCAGCGTATATCGGGTATGATGACACCCTGGATCTACATTGGCATGTGCTTCTCATCGTTCTGCTGGCACACCGAAGACCATTGGAGCTATTCAATCAACTATCATCATTGGTAAGTATTCTTTACAGGGTTTGGTAAATAAGAAAAGTTACATAAAAATTATATACTTTTTTGTTGGATGTTAGTTTTAGAAAAAAAAATTCCTTCTAAAAATAATTAGAAAAATTCATCAAATTATTTTATTTACCAAACCATGATTCTTTATAAACCCAGTTAAAGCAAAATTTTCACGATATAATCATGACAAATTTGTTAGGGGCCAGCCGAAAGTATGGTACGGCATTCCATCATCGGAGGCGGACAAGTTCGAGGACGGCATCAAGTCGATTGTGCCAGAGTTGTTTGAGAACCAACCCGATTTGATGCACCACATCGTCACCATCATCAATCCAAAGCTCATGATCGAGGAAAAGGGCATCAAGGTCAGTTACCGTTCATGGTTCTGAGTTATGTGTGTTTCAGTTACATGTGGTGAGCCTTACTTTCGAGAACTAATCGTAAGATGTTCAGAGTACACTTACGAAGTAATTGTAAATAGGTCCAACCTGGCTTAAATATTTGGTAATTATGATCAGTTGACTTGTTGATAGTGAGCTACAATGTGAATTGACCTGATAATGACTGACAGTTTGGTCCTCTATCAATACACCGGAAATAATCTCCGCATTCATTATTTGTAGATTTTCCGCATCGTACAAGAGCCTGGTGATTTTGTGATCACATTTCCGCGCGGCTACCATGCCGGCTTCAATGCGGGGTTCAATTGTGCCGAAGCCGTTAACTTTTGCCCGGCTGACTGGGTGAGTAACTTTTGTAACTGTTAAAAAACCACTTTTACGGAAATTCTAGCATTTGTTTTGTCTTTTGGTTTTGCGTTCATTACATTGACGAAATAATTCTTCAAAAAATTATTATAAAACGTTGAGCCAAATTGAAGATTTCACGGAAATAGTGGTTCAGATTCCGTTTGGTCGAGCGTCCGTCGGTCACTACTCGTCTGTGAATCGTTACAACGTGTTTGCACATGATGAGCTGATGTGCAACATGGCCGAGGCCGCACACAACCTGGACATTCCCATCGCCGTCACCGTTTACAAGGACATGATCAATATGGTCAACTCGGAGAAGGCCATGCGCGAACACTTGCTCGCTAAGGTTACTCGTTGTTGCTGTTGTTGATGTTGATGATGCTGTTGGTGTTGATGATGTTGTCGTTGTTGTTGATGATGTTGTTGTTGTTAATGATGATGTTGTTGTTGATGATGATGTTGTTGTTGATGTTGTTGTTGTTGATGACGATGTTGTTTTTGTTTTTTATTGGGGTGCAGAACCATTGATATGATTGCGAAAAATATTGGCTTCGCATTATGTATATTATATAGAAAAATTACTATTGTATTTTCTCAAATTGTTATTAGTTGTTTTAGTTGACCTGACCTTGTTGTTATATTCACAGGGCATCAGTCGCACCAAGCGCACGTTGTTCGAGAAGCTGGACGACGATGACCGGGCCTGTGTCGTGTGCCGCATGACCTGTTATTTGTCGGCATTGACTTGTCCCTGCAGTCATTGTTGGTTGCAGTTTTTGATTGGTTTACGTAAGATGATATTTTGTTTTCGGTAAATCTTTGGTACGATTCGTGTACTGGTTTGTCCGGTTTGCACTGTTGACTGTTCTATCGAATCGAGATCTTCTTAGACCAAAAAATGTCGGTAATTGGCTAATGTAACTACTCAAGCACTTTATTTTTGTAATAAACTTTCGCTTGAATCGAAACACAATAAAAGTTTTTTTATTTTAGCGCGTTTTGTTTGCCTGCAACACGTGGACGACCTGTGCGAGTGCTGTCCCTCATCCAGTTTCACGTTGCATTACAGGTTATAACGAGCTAAATGACGTTTCATGTTTTCTTAATCCGATTGTGTTTGAGTCAAACAGCGTTAGTGCAGTCAAACAGAAGATCCGATGGAGTGACTTGGAACTTGATTCCATGATATTGCTATGGCAGGCACCATCCGTGATTGGGACCCGACGAAGTCTTGATCCGAGTGTGACAACCCAACAATAATAAAAAAGTTGATGATGGTGTAAGTTGTTGTGGTTTGCAGATTCACGCTGCCCGAGCTGGTGCCGATGATGAAGATGTTGCGCAATCGTACCAAGTGCTTTGATGAATGGGCTGTCAAGGTCAAGACCGCCAACGCACTCAAGGATGATAAACGCAAATGTTGGTTTAATTTAGTTGATGTATTTATAGGTTTCATTACTTCAGTGGGAGAGCCATTTCAAAAAATCTACTTTCATGGTTTTGAAGCAATTTGCAGGCGCAAAACTGGCCTATGTTTTCATGACTCGAAAATTTATAATTTTCCGCATTGTTGACTCTCAAAAATATTTGCGCTTATGATTTTTTGATTCATTGATCAATTCGTAATTTTTTCACCAAATTTGCTTCCTGCTATTCCCGTTCCATCACTGGGTTACATTTGTCTGTTTCGCAGATAAACTGACTCATACATTTTTGTGTGCTTCTATTTATTCTGATGTAGCTGAGTTTTGTTATAAATTATAATTTTATTGTTTATGTTAAGCACTAGACGAACTGCGAGAACTGCTTGACGAGGCGAAGGAGCACAACTATCCGCTGTGTGATACGTACGGTCAACTGGCCAACAGCATCAAACAGGCAGAACGATGCAAACCTCTGGTTGAACAGCTCATTGCCAACAAAATACGAACCAGGTTAGATAGCGGTGTCGTAAATACACATATATGACAGTTTTTAGATTAATATGTACAGCGACCTGTTTTAAATAATAAATTTACTGTATAAAGTTTTTGTTTGGTATAAAAATCGATTTCTTCCAAAGCCTTGTTTTAAAGACGCTGGCCAAGTTGTAAAAGGATTCTTTTTTTCATGTCGCCATTCACTGGTTTAGCGATTTGGCGATTCAATCTTATCAACGTGTAGTCAGTATTCAATTAAAATATTAACTCGGTTGTATTGCATTCAGTGATTATCCTCATCATGTGATGTATGTAATTAGGGTGACCGTTATCTGAACATCCAGCATATTGGTGATTTGGTATTCAACTTTGTGATTGTAACACAACAACTAATATAATTTGAATTTTGATTCAGATTTCCAATAAATTTGATTGCATTGTAGGCATCGTCCACAATCTCTGGTCGTCAAGTCCAAACGACTGAGTCTGGCCGAAGTGCACACCTTCGTTGAAAAACTTAACAAACTGCCCTGCAAACTCGACCACATCGACACCATCAAGGTAAGTTCCCACTTATTTCATCCGTTTTTAGGAAACTGAAAGGAAAAACTGATTGTGAATCTTTATAATGGGTTATCGAGAATATGTGCTTTGTTGATTGTCTCTATCGCTGTTTTGACTAGAAGATAGTACTTTCTTGTCATTTTTTATTATTTCGTTCTTGTCATTTTTTATTATTTTTTATTGTTGAATTCACAAGAAGAGTGATTACAAGTTACTTCGCTTGTTAGCAGCCACTTTGTCATCATTTTCTCTTTTTTTCAGGAGTTTGTGGCCAAAGTGGAGACGTTCCAGCAGGACGTTCAGGTTGTTCTGTCGGAGGTGAGTGCCTCAGCCAATTGTCCATCGGTGACGATGGACAGTCATCGCACGTTGCAGGTACACAAACAACTACAACATCTGGTTCGTTCTATCTTATACATTTTATTATCAGTCAATTGATCATTCTCAATTTCTAGTTGATTGTCGATGTGTTTCTCATTCATTTGCCTTGGTTATATTTTATTGGAATTGATTTAGATTGGAGTTTTTATTTGACATTTTGATTCAACTTGTAGCCCGAATAATTACAGGTGGAAACGGCTATCCAACTGGATCTGCATCTGCCCGAGCTTGCTGACTTGAAGCTGGTTGGTGAGCTGGTATCTCGTTAACTTTAGTTTTTTTTGTTATTCTACAAATAATGTCGTGTATTAAAAAAAATGAATTGATTGAAATCTTTATATAAGTCATCATGTGATGTTTCAGGCGGCGTCTTGTACCTCGTTTACTTTGGTTTTGTAAAATTTGCTTTTGCTACCTAAAAGAAACAATTTATTGAGTTTAAATAAAATAAAAACATGGTGATGTTTCAGGCGGCTGACAAGTACAGTTGGTTGGTGGCGGTCGATCGGTTGATGCCGGCGACCACGACCACGGATCAGCCACTTTCGATTGCCGTGGGTGGAAGCGATGATGATAAGGAACGGATTAAGTCGGATGAACTGCCAGACATCGACATCAAGCCGGACAGTGATGCGCTAGATGTCAACGACAAGGCATCCAAACACAAGGTGAGATTGGGTTGGGCCGCTTTTATGGGTGTAAGTATAGGTCGATTTTAATCGGGAGGGGGGGGGGGGGTATTCTGGATCAGATAACTTAATTGAATCAAAATTCGTTACTTGTTCCCATGGATAGCGCGGTAGCAACCCATTCCTATCCGAGAAATAAAGAAAAAATAGTGTAAGAAGAGATGGCTTTTCGTCCCTTAATCGCGACGCCTGGTTTGGTGGGACTCTAAAGTTCGAGCTAACCAACCGTCACCAAAATTATCTGGTTTCTTGTTCTTGACAACCAGTCGTTATCACGTTCCCAAAAACGTTGCAATTTTAGTGCTACAATTCGTGACATTAGGTCAAAGAACAAAGTTTTTTTAATAAATTGTTAAGTAATTATCTTGTTTACCCCAATCGTTTTGTTTCGTTGCTCGTCACCATTGTATGTAGAAATGAATTAATTCAGGTGAAAAACGAACCCGATAAGCCGAAGTGCGAGCCCAACGACAAGGAGGACGAAGACAATGAAATCGAAGAAATAATGCAGTGCGTACATCAGGATCGAATCAGCGTGCTCATACAGGAGGGTCAGTTCATTTTGTAAATTGTTGCTGATTTTATTTTATTTTTTTAATAATTACTTGTTTTTAATTAATTACTTTCGGCCGCCATTTTTTTAGAAAATTTTAGGGAATTTTTAGAGTAAGAAAAAATTATCTCCGGTATCCCGAGTGTCAGTAAGGCGATAGTAAGCGCTAAAATGACGACATATCAACATATGAAGGCAAAAATTTTAAATTTGTCCCCTATTTTGAGAAAAGGAAAAAAATTACGACCCGAAATTTGGCCAAAATTTTTTTTTATAATTTTTTTATCATTTGGTAATCATGTACGTATGCAACATTAATAGTGTGTGCATAATATGTGACATTATCATTTATAGGTGTATCGTACGCTGGTAACGGTGTGGAGCGCAGACTGGCCACACTTGAATCGTGGCTGGACACGGCCCACAACAACACCCAACTCGTCAACCGTCTCTACGCCGAGTTTTCCACACCCGCCAAACCGTCGTTGGCTGCGGCCCATGTTGGTGAAATTAAACATAACTTTGTGTGAAAAGTGACAGACAACTAACAATTAAGTAAGCTGTGCTTATAATATCCGTTTTCATGGCACTCGGCTAGCAGTTCATGAAGTCGGTATTCAAAGTTCGGAGTAAATTTTTCTGCGCTTTCTGGTTTGGTTTTATTGAAAATATACATAAAGTGAATTTTATTTTTGCAAACGTATATTGTCATTATATATTTTTTTTCTTTTATCATGATTGTGTTTGTGCAGAACGTCAAGGATCAGTTGCTGCCTTTGGCGCACGTCAAACAACCGGTGGTTGACAGCTTTGTGGTGAATGTGAATCGTGCTGCTCAATGGATGCAACGATACACGCATGTCACCGTTAGCTCACTCACTCACTCGCTCGCTCGCTCACTCCAGTCACTTACTCACTCACTCACTCCAGTCACTCACTCACTCACTCGCTCGCTCCCTCACCATTATTATCAATATCAATTAAAAAGTGATGATTCACATGGTTGTTGATTTAAATCTTTATGCTGTAAAGGTGGCATCAAATAATCAGTATTGAGAATCAAGATGATAGAAGTTGATTGATCGTAGAATCTGTGAGAGTCAACCCTGTATGGCGCATACATTGACCCGCGAGACAATATACGCAATCGTTAATTTTACTCACACAGCTCATTAAACACTCATTTTCAGAAGCACGGTGCAACACTGAGCACCCTGCAACAGCTCGAGTCGTCGGCCCGTGTCGTATCATTCGACATTGACACTGAGAAATGCAGTTTGCAGGTGCGTTTTTACGAAAGTGGCATAGGCATTTATTACAACGTCATTTGAATTATATCAGCTGTTCTCGAATTTCAGTCTGCTTTTGGTGACGTATTAATTTGAATATTAATTTTCAGCTGACGGTTGCCAAATTGCGTGCCCTGCTGCAGCGGATGCGGTCACTGTTCGCTAAACAGCCGAGCTACCACACCATGGCTGAGGTCAGTCAACAGGACAAGGTTTTATTAGGGACATAACGTAAAGACTAGACTGCCTATTTTCGTCTTCCTCACGATTTTTTTATTTTTTTTTTATTTCACAATTTAAAAGGTGGATGATTTGTTTAGTTGGTTGTTATCGAAGTTTAGTTAGTTTTTATGTTTTTCATGCTCTTTAGTTAGTACTGATCATTGCAGATACTGATGCCCCGACACGATCTGTACCCGCTACTGGAAGGCCAGTTGTGCCAGCTGTTCGAGCGTTGCAGTGCCCGAGCCGGCGATGAATGGGCACGTGTCGATGAGTTTGAGTCAAACAAACACATGGTTCGGTTAAACATTTGACCGTTTGGTGTCATTTTGTGCTCAAAATTGTTTAAAACAGTGTGTAAAATTTATAAATTTAACGAAAAAAATTTGGCTAATTTCTTAAACGTAGGCTTAGCTTGGTTGTGTGTGAGATTTAATTGGACTGTGTTTGCTGCTGCAGCAGGACGCGCTCACCCGAATGGCCGAACAGGAACGAAGTCTGATTCGTCGGCTACGCAACTGCAACGCGCAGAAGTCGATGCCGACTGCGACTGCAGATGAAGAAGGCGATGCACAGGTTGGATTTTGATTAGTTGATACTGCAACATGTTTACATCAACGCGTATCGCTTATTCCTCTTCGTACCGTCTCACTCTCAATATTCTTGAATTTCTAATACATTTTCACATAATGAATGAATGGATTGAATGATTGGAGAGAATGAATGAGTGGATGAAGTTGACTGACACAGTTGTTGTTGTTGCAGCCGGCCTCATCATCATCGAGCAGTGATACATCCAAATGCAAGATGTGTCTGTGCCAGCAGCCCCAGATGCCGGCATCACGTGACCACACACCCGACGTGATTCGTTGCGATCTGTGCGCTGAGCTCTATCACGGTTGGTTAAACTTAAATTCAGTGTTTGTAAAAAATAATGAAAAAAATGGGATTTTTTTATTAAATTTTTTTTGTGAAATCATAAAAAATTTTAGGCACAAATGAACTTGGGTACGTTTGTGGGAAAAAAATTCCTTCCTTGATAAATGGAAAAAATCGGTCCATTTTTTCCAAACCCTGCTTGTGTTCCGCACACCTGAGTATTCTCCATGCAGTGGACGGATCCATGTGGTTTTTAATGCAGTTACCGATTGGGTATCTCATGATTTTTGTCGTTTTGCCGGTCTCTTGGTGTCCAGTGCATCTAAAAATGCGATCATGTATTCAAAATCTACGTGGTCACCGACCTGATCACAATATTTTTTCCTTCGGTTTACACGAAGCTGTTGATCTTTTTGGAATACATTTCAGTTTGTCGTTTTCATGTGATCTTTCAAATGAGACATGTGAGATTGTTATTGTTGTTGATTTCAGCTGACTGCATAACGTGGGACGCATGCCTCGAGCAGTACGACTCGTCGTTGTGCATGTACCTGTGTCCCAGATGTGCCAAGGGACGTCGACCCAAGTTGGATGCGTTGCTGGATCAGATTGATTGCGTCCAATGGTCGGGCTGTGTGGCGCTCGAGTACCATCTCATCATGCACAACATCAAAATCGTACAGGGTGAGTTGGGGTGTACCATTTCTTAGGATGAGACATTGCCATACGGTTGCGCTGTAGATAGATGGCTCATTTATTCTGTGTAAAAATACTGATGAGACGGCAGAAAGTTAGGTTGTTATCGGATAGGATATTGAG
Source organism: Daptonema setosum (assembly GCA_964036265.1). Classification (NCBI taxonomy): domain Eukaryota; kingdom Metazoa; phylum Nematoda; class Chromadorea; order Monhysterida; family Xyalidae; genus Daptonema; species Daptonema setosum. The sequence continues at coordinate 561,293 of OZ038444.1, forward strand.
TTTCGCACGTGACTCAGTGGTTCATGATGGCTTATTTTCTGTTCTGCTATCGTCGCTATGTTTGCACTATTCTGACACCAATCATTTGTGATTATAGCTACTTTGTTGTTTTATCATATCGTATCATCCTGTAAACCATTATTTCGTGTATTTCAGCCTGGCAATCTCGTGCCGTCGCCTTCATCACGGCGCATTCGAATCTCATCCAGCCGACACCATCGGCACCAACTGAATCTGAGAGTGGCACACCATCGGTGATGTCGGTGGACCCGGCGATTGTGGCAGATCTGAACGATGTGATCGTGGATGGTCTACTGCTCGAAGTGCACACCGCTGAGATGGACGCTCTCTTGCCGGCGTACAGAAGACTGAACCCCGTTGAGGATGCCAAGGTGAGTTGCCTAGTTTTGCCATATCCGTTAGACCAGCAAAAAATGCTAGAACGGTCGGTACTTTAAGTAGCTGTTTTGTTGAACATATGCCAAAGATGACATCAAGCAGAGGCGGGCCGCAGAGGGGGGGGGGGGTAGGGGGTTTACCCCCCCCCCCCCACTTTTCAGGGTCGGCGGGTAGCCTACCCCCTCCCCCTAGACAAAAATTTAGGTCGCCTACCCCCTCTCCCCCTACTCGAAATGTTTGAGAAAATCGGCCTCAAAACCTCGATTTTGAGGCTCATTTTTCAAAATTTTCTGGCTGTGAGAATTTTTTTCGAAGAAACACGTATTCTGGGTCAATTTTTTTGGTTAAAACCTGAAAAAACCGGTATATGTGATGTTTATACCTTATAATAGAAGATTTTTTAGCAAAAACAAGCGTTTTATGCGAGATTTTTTTCTACCCCCCCCCCCCCCCTCTACCCGACCTCCCCCCCCCCACTTTTCGGACAGGTCGGGTAAAATGGGATTTTCTGTCGGCTACCCCACCCCCCGCCCCCTGCAAAACGCCAAAAAACCCGGCCCACCCCTGACATCAAGCATTCACATTTATTAGACATGTATCTGGTCAGCCAGTTGCTGTACAAGTTGCCATTGCTTATGCAATTTTCTTCCACTTCAGGCGGAGATCTTGCAAAACCTGCGTGCCAACGCGGTCAGCTCATCCGATTCGGTGGACATGACCAGCTTCGATATACCCGACTTGAAGGTTGTTTGTGTTTTTGTTTTATTATACAGAATCAGATGTTCGTTGTTGAAACCTCAGTTGTTAATAACCTTGTTTTAGTACATAACGACACCTGTTTTTTTGCTCGATTTTGTTCGGTCAAGTCTCGTCAGGTTTTTTTATATCAGGTGGAAGTTTCTTTTAATCGGTGACCAACAACAGTAATGAGGATAAATAAGTAAAATGTTCTGCATTAATTTGTAGGCATCGAGCATCTCTGCCTCCTCCAAACGTCACGTCAGCAGTTCGGGCTCGTCGTCATCGGCCGGATCGTTGAAGCGACGACGGCGGACGGACCCGAGCACCGGCGAACCCGTCGTCTTCCATAAAGATCTGGATCCGTGTGCCGCCGACTGCTGTTTACGACCCATCGGTTGGTGGTCATGGTACAAACTGATGCACTGATACAACTCTGGTTTACCGCAACATCATAAATATCGTCACTAAAGAGCTTCTTGAGAAGCAAGTAAACAAATGACACGTTAACTTGCCCAACCCGGGTAAAACCCACTGAACATGATGATTGCATTTACATGTTATAGCATACAGTTGTAGGGTTGAGTTGGGTCGGACAGCCGACTGTTATGCATCACTTTCTCATACATTTGATGCAGCTAACGATTCAAAGTTGGAGTAGTTAACACTACAACTCCATTCGTAAAGATGGTATAAACTAGAATAACAGCTATTTTCCATCAGCTAACCTACGCAAAAGCAGGTTATCCACAAAACTTAGGATCGTGTTTACGATACAGTTGGGCCTGATGTAGCGTTGCTTTTGTACTGACTCGTGGTGTGTTTCAGGTGATTCAGTGAACTGGGTACAATGCGAGGCTGGCTGCGATCAGTGGTACCACATTCTCTGTGTGGGACTCACCGTCGATGCCGTCAAGAACATAACAGCCTACACCTGCTATCGGTTAGTCATCGTTTGACCGGCATTTTTTTGTATCATGTGCTGAAAGAACTTTTATCAACTGGTCCACTGGGGTCGGTTTTGTACAAGTTTGAACTTTTGATTCGAGTAAAGCAAACTACTTCTTAGAATTTTTCTTGGCATTGTCTTTTCAAATAAGTCTTTTTGCGGACTAAGTTAAACAATGCTGCAAATTTCGACGTATGTGATCATGTTGTTGTCGACTGAATGTGATGAAAATGTTTCAGTTGTACGGATACGCCAGAAGCACCGACATGCAGCACAACACCGGCCGTTGAGTCGACAACAACAACAACAACACTGCAACAGCCTCAACATGAACAACAACAACCCGAATCTCTGCTCAACAACAACACTGACTCAATAGGGGCGCCACTGCAGCAGCAAGCAGTACCCACTGCGTAGTTGTACCCAATCCAACCATAGTGCTTAACAAATCATCGATTCCATCCAGCTCTTAAGGGGAACAACAATCTGGTCTGGTAAATCAGATTATCAGCTGTTCCACGCGTTTTTTTCACAAAATCTTCTTTGAATGTATGTCCCTAAGGTTTTTCAGATTGGTGGATGATAAATATTCGAGGCAAGGTAATTATAGAGTTGTATGATATAATCTTGGTTCACGTGAATTGTCTCTACTCTAGGAAAAATTGGTTCGCGAATACCGGTGTTTACTTTCCTAGGTTATCGCTAGTTTGCCATTGTTGCTTCGAAATTTGATGTTACTTTCGTATTATGTTTGTAAAAATTTCAATGGTTTTACTCTGTTCTGTACACAGTTTATTATATTTTTAAGGAAATTTCATATAAAATTTCTATTTGTTGTGGTGGCTCGTTCGTGTTATATTTATGTGACTGTCGACTATGTTATTTCGTCTAGTTTATACATTTCGTAGGTTGTCGTCATTGTCAATGTCAACTGTCATTTTATGATAATTTCTTATACAATTCTTCCTTGTGATGTTATAGGAAACTTCTACAAAACTCGATGAATTTTTTTCAAAGCTTATCCCTAACGTATCTTTTCTTTAGTTAAAATGAGACTTGGTTGAAATGATTTATCACTTGTTACGTAAATTAACTTCATTAAATGGGTTTATTGTGTTTGTTTTCATTACATGTTCAACTATCAATTTCTAATCTCGGTTCATTTCCACGGTTTCGTGTCCTGGGTGCCAGAGTCAAACGATATATTATTCAATTGATCTTATTACTGATAGTTGGTTAAACTTACCGTTTTACCGTGCTTGATTTTCAAACACTTATTTATCAATACCCAAGTAATGGAGTTTGAAAGTGTGTGGTAACAAATTAATGTTTAAAAGATTCGGGTACGTCGTACTTTACATTGGCCATTCGGTAAGGGTGCCTTCATAGTCTGTTGCAACTTGTGTTGCAACAAATTTGCAACTTTGTTCAACAACTTTTTTGACGTTCGTTTCGAAATTTTCTTCCCTCTTTGAAGTTCCGAAACATTTCGAAACGTCAAAAAAGTTGTCGAACAAAGTTGCAACGGACTATGAAGGCACCCTAAGAACCGGCTGCTTTAACCAGCTAAATACATACTACAATGTATACATCATTGCAATATACATCATATAATTACCCTGTTCATACTGCTGATACACGTTTTACATCCATTTCAATTGTGATTGAGTTTATGTTATGTTATGTGTCATTTCCTTCAAGTTGTATTTTTTGTCTACTGACGCTAAATTGGTTATTTTTGTGCCGCCTAAGCTGTAGATTGTGTACGTTATGATTTTCTAGGTTCCTGATTGTTCATTGTGATTTTGGTGGTCGACAAGACAATGTTATACTAATTGGTGTCATTTTTGTTGGTTGAATTCTAAACCTATAAATTCTAAATTCATCACTCTCATAGTTCTAGTGTTTGTTTGCGGGTAATGTGTCACACTGAGGTTCATAAACACTGTTATAAACAAGTTGTTTCTTGTTTCACTTTTTTTAGAAGAAAATTAAGTCTGTTTAGTCTGACATCATCCACATGATAGAATATTTCTGGTTCGGTTTCGTTCCAAAACTTCGGTTTTTTTTCTTTACAGCGTTGGTTTGAGAGTAAATACTTTGCGGGAGTACAGAGGCGTATTTACCCAGTATATTTTGTAATTATTATTAACTAATTATAGGTCAACTGTTATCTCGTTACAATGTTGTTTGTTCATATTTCCCCTGACCCTGATTGACTTGCCCGAGTTTTGCCGTTGTAAGATTTCTGCTGATTTCTATCATTTTGTTTGCTCGTTTGCGTTCAGACCTTGTTAATAGAATGTGCTCGTGCGTGTACCCATAAACTGTCAGCCAAATTAATACGGGAATCGGTGTTTTCGTAGGTAAATAAGAACAGAAGTTTTAACGTGTTTGAAAGAGGTTTGAATAAGAACAGAAGTTTGAACGTGTACCAAAAACAGTTCAAAAGAAGTTTAAATAAGAACAGAAGTTTGAACGTATACCCAAACAAGAGTTCAGAATTTGTTAATAGAATGTGTTCGTGCGTATACTCATATAAACTGTCAGCCAAATTAATGTAGGGTTCGGTATTTTCGTAGGGAAAATGAGAGTTATGAGCACAAGTTTGAATAGGAAGAACTAACGTGCCAAAGATGATGTAGTGGGTTTCGTAATTGACACCGATGAGCAGAAATTTGAGTAGGATATAATAATGTGCCAAAACTGGTTGTAGCGCGTGGTATACGATGATGTTGTATCACATTATATGATACATAAAACAGAATACATAATGATGATTAAAATGATTTTCGAGTAAGCTAACAAATGTATGAAAAAGTAGAATCGGTTGCTCAATATGCGAACCTGGTAAAACGGATTGGAAGGCAGCGCGTTATCGGTGGGTGATAACTGATAATGCCGTTATGAGGAAAAGCTTGTACAGCAGTAGGGCATGGTATCGAATTTATATGCAACTGCCGACTATTGTGCCGAGGTGCCGAGTGTAAGTATATATGGTTATTGTACCTGATCACACATGACACCTAACAACCTAATTAACCACCAACATGTAATGTACATTCATTACATCGTCTCTAATTACATTTCGAATTACCTACATTCTCCCGAAGTTCTTCACAATACAATGTTTCAATGCAACTGGAATGGAACAATTTTGGGTTCTAAAAACCGTCTCTAATCTTCATCGGACGACAAGAGAAGGGAAGTGGGATTCCACTTTCCGACCCGATTTCAACAAGTTGAATTTGTTCCTCAAAACACCTAGGCATGGTAAACGACCTAGAATTATCCTCTCTTTGGAGGAATTGACTCGACCTCCAGTGTTTGTATTGTAACAGGCTGTTAAAAGCGAATGACAAGTGAAACTGTTATCATTGGATGTCTTGAGTAAACTTTTGAATTTTCTGCGTTATTAAATGAGGCTGAAGAACTACTTTCCGCCGTTATAATGGGTTTGTCACATTAAAACACACAATAAACATTTATATTTATGATTACATCACATTTTACACTGGCATCAACATAGTTACCACAGATTCACCGATAAAAGTGTTTCTCTGCCAGAACAACCTTAATTGTTTTAATTCGAGTACCATCTAAAAATCGTTTCTCCACTCCTTGAACTCCCGTAATTGTTTGCAAATTAACGTTAGAAAGTTGCTTATTTAATTGAGTTGGATTGCGAAATTCATCTAGCTTATTTAATTCATGCAAAATAACTAAAACAACATTGCGCCTGCTTTCATTACTGTTTTTTTGTATACATTCTATCATGAATGAGGAAATGTAAACAGTCAACAAATCGTGAATATGTGCTGTTTGTATTGTTCCGATAGCGAAACACCAGGAAGCTAACGTATACCGTAACTCAGCTACTGTTTATTTTGCTGCATCCGTCCCGTGTCTAATGAGACATTATGTAACGTACATGTATGCCTCGTAACTGGTTACAATAAAACAAATTCGGTTCACGACCGTCAAATCGCGCTGAATTAGACTTTTCAAAATCATGAAATTGAGAATCTGGTTCTACGAAATTCCAAAACGTGGCACAGAAAATTCAATATTTGAGAATCCGGTTCTGACCATGCCAGAACTTGATTCTCAACTTCATGGGTTCTCGCAGTTTTAAACGATTTCTTACAATCAATTATGAGGCCTATACGGTTTTACAGAATGTACTCCTTATGTATGTTAATAGTTTAACGAATATGTAACATTGCCGTTTAATCAGATTAAAGTTTTGTTTTCGAGCACCAAACACGTTGTCCACTGCTGATTTTTATTTCTCACAAATAAACAATGTATGTTTGAACAAATGCTCATTTTTCAATACAGGGAATGCTTTATCCAAGGAAATCGCTGACAATAAACTCATGAAAATCAGAAATGTATCTACGGGAATGACAAAATTAGTTTTGATGTGCGTAACAAAAGCGAGTCGAAATGTTTATTACGCAACGGATACAACAGATCCGGCATGTTTATTCAACAAAATAACAATGCAGACTTGATTGAGCTCTTTTTATGAAGTCCAATAGTGTAACAACAATAATTAGAAGCCACATTTGTGTCTGTAGAATCCATACACCAAATAACAAGCTCAAATTACAATCACAGTTTGTTTACATCTCTACAGCTGTACTTCCGATTCAGAGAGTGCCTTTTTGATTTAATTAGATTCCAAATTTTAATTAAGTTTATTCTGTAGACTCAAGTTTTTTTATTCAGAGATTTAAGATAACCACATACAAATAACCAGATACAAAAACAAAATCAGACCAGATCAAGTTGAAGTTGTTGTTTTTGCTGTTGTTTTGACTATTTCTGTAGTATTTTTTATCGTTTGACTGTTCTCTCATTAATAAAGAGAACGTGATAATCAACTTTTATAAGATACATGTAACATCAGTATCAGGAGTTATCACTGACTGAATATCACGCGCATTTTTCCTATTTGATCAAATTTTGTATCTGAGTTCACTTTTCATTTTTAGTCAGTTTGACGTCGTGCAAAACATTGCCCGCGTCATTAGGTTTTGTTGATGTTGCACGTCCAGGTTGTATTTCAAACGACAATTTTTACTCGAAAACAAAAAAACTGAACTCTTTCCAGTCCTGAAGGCAATGCTTATTTAGAACACAAGAAAGGAGGTGTTAGAACAATTCAGAAAACTATGTAGGTTGAATGGGAAATCAGTTGTGACTCGGTTAAATGGAACACAGAATCGGCTTTTCAGGTGCGTACAGTATTATAATGAGTGCGTATTGTAACTGTAATAGAGCACATTGAATGAATATTATTGGTGTAACACAAGTGTTAATTTATGTGAAAAATTGTGTAACTCATTTCTACAATTTATTTAAAAGGCTTATTCTTCTATTTATTTCCGAAAAACTAATTTCCGGCGTTTTTAGGAAGTTTTATGAAACTCAAAACAGTATGGGGAGCTTTGTACGACTTAGTCTTTAATTTGACGTTCATCTGTTTCTAATCATTCGTTGTTCATGGTTAATCGCCAATTAGATACAGAAATTAATTACTTATCGTTCATGAATTTATCCAAGTGATCCTCTCCATTTAACTGTTCGGCTTCGAAACACCTGCATAACTAAGTTTTGGTTATTCGACTAAGTAACAGTAAAAATATGAAAGATAAAAAAGCTTTCTGTTTCAGCCTTTTTTATTGTTTCACATAATGATATGCACGCATGCTTGACTCCGTTTGGTGTACCGACTCCCGAATATGTATAGCTGATTTATTGTTACCGCGTGTGACCCTGCATTGACACTGCGCGCATGCGAAACATTAGGTCCAATTTTAGAGTTGCCTTTTTCCTCTTCAATTTTGAGACTTATCCTATTTAGTTTTCAGAATAAGATTCACGAATGCATTTTGAAGTTTCTAAACAGGAAAATAAAATAGTTAATCACCGCAAAGTTGTTGTAACACTGCTGCCAAAGTTCTCACTAATGTTTCACATGTGCACATGGACAAAGCAAGGCCAAACACGGTAACAATAAACTAGCCATACATACATATATAAAAGGGTGCTGGTGTGAGTGAGTGAGTGAGTGAGTGAGTGAGTGAGTGAGTGAGTGAGTGAGTGAGTGAGTGAGTGAGTGAGTGAGTGAGTGAGTGAGTGAGTGAGTGAGTGAGTGAGTGAGTGAGTGAGTGAGTGAGTGAGTGAGTGAGTGAGTGAGTGAGTGAGTGAGTGAGTGAGTGAGTGAGTGAGTGAGTGAGTGAGTGAGTGAGTGAGTGAGTGAGTGAGTGAGATGATGAGTGAGTGAGTGAGTGAGTGAGTGAGTGAGTGAGTGAGTGAGTGAGTGAGTGAGTGAGTGAGATGATGAGTGAGTGAGTGAGTGAGTGAGTGAGTGAGTGAGTGAGTGAGTGAGTGAGTGAGTGAGTGAGTGAGTGAGTGAGTGAGTGAGTGAGTGAGTGAGTGAGTGAGTGAGTTAGTTAGTGAGTGAGTGAGTGAGTGAGTGAGTGAGTGAGTGAGTGAGTGAGTGAGTGAGTGAGTGAGTGAGTGAGTGAGTGAGTGAGTGAGTGAGTGAGTGAGTGAGTGAGTGAGTGAGTGAGTGAGTGAGTGAGTGAGTGAGTGAGTGAGTGAGTGAATGAGTGGAGTGAGTGAGTGAGTGAGTGAGTGAGTGAGTGAGTGAGTGAGTGAGTGAGTGAGTGAGTGAGAGAGTGAGTGAGTGAGTGAGTGAGTGAGTTAATGAGTGAGTGAGTGAATCGACCAAATTAAAAATTGAAGGTTTCTTTTCCCTTCTCAATTGGTAAAATGTAAAAAAAACAGAACAGTAAAAAATATAAAAGCACTGTAATCACTGTTTTCAATTGACTGCAGCGTCGGTTTAGTCAGCACGGTACGGTTGTACAATTGTAATCAAGTTTGATTGCCTTTGTATTCATCATCTTGCCTCATTCTACTCATTGTCGTTAACTGTTTGATAAATAGCTAGTTTTCATCGATGTGAGTCATTTTAAGTCACTGAAGCCAAATCAAAGAAATTTAATAACATTTGTCAGATCACACAGTTGAGAAGAGAAATACAATTTACTCATTCTTAGTTTACAAATAAAGGATTTTTGTTTCTAGTAAATGATTCCCAACAACTATTGTTCATTGTGCGTCGGTGCTACCGACGTGAACTCAACCAATGAAAACTGTCTCACCGATTTGTTACATTTTTTGGTGCACATCAGAATGTCAATAATGCAGTTTGGTTTATACATATAAGACAAACTACAGTCTGACAGTGCGTGTTGTGAACTTCAACTATAGATAAACTAGGCAATGAATCTACTTACACTCATATGTTGTTGTTACACTCATATGTTGTTGTTACACTCATAAGTATGTTGTTGTTACACTCATATGTTGTTGTTACACTCATATGTTGTTGTTACACTTATATGTTGTTGTTACACTCATATGTTGTTGTTACACTCATATGTTGTTGTTACACTCATATGTTGTTGTTACACTCATATGTTGTTGTTACACTCATATGTTGTTGTTACACTCATATGTTGTTGTAACACTCATATTTGTTGTTACACTCATATGTTGTTGTTACACTCATAAGTATGTTGTTGTTACACTCATATGTTGTTGTTACACTCATATGTTGTTGTTACACTCATATGTTGTTGTTACACTCATATGTTGTTGTTACACTCATATGTCGTTGTTACAGTTACAGATGTTCAATAACATCTGAGCGACGCAATAAAGCTTTGAACAAACGGGACCATGAGTCGATGTCAATCAAGGTTACTGTAATAATTGTTAGTTGCAGTTCCCCGTCGATGGTTACACTATTGCATCTATGTAGAATATAAACATACACCTATTATTGACGATACCATACTTATGAAAATTTTCGATGTATGTACATACAGGTTGGCCGTACTATGTATCAAGCTGATGACTTAATTGGACAGATGCAACTGCTCTCTCCATTCCATTGTTCGGCGATAACGACATAAACAGCAACTCAAGCGTCATTTTCTTGTTAAAACCGTCACATAACTCCACCAGTGGCTGATCTAAGTATGTAACTGTTATTCAAAGTAGTGCAAGTTGAATGTACTAAATAATAATGAATAAGGGGGTTAATTTAGTTATTATCCACTCAACTTAGCACATCGAATAAAAAAAATGAAGAAGGTATCCACTTGTATACTTTGTTTATCAACTTAAAAGTATGAACGTTCTGTTCACTCTGTACCAACTTGATGTCATTCGTCAAATGTTTTACTGGTTTACACCAGAGAAGGTAGAAAAAGATTGCGTTTGACCGTTAAAAACTCGGCCAGTGAAGAGGACTGACTCTTGTGGCAGCCCTTTGAACGCCTAAACCTAAGTCAAGTGTGTTAAGCTTGAACGTGTTTGGTGTTATTCATTCAACGGAAACTGTATGTGGAAATAAATTAAGTCAAAATCTCAGGCAGCAAAGCTTTTTACTATGCATTATTCAAAGATTGTGTGTAATGGTTAAAAAGAATGCTCTAAGCGACGAAATACTGTATATGTATGTATATACGTCATATTAATCAGCTACTCAATTAATCAACAACATGATTGATCAAGTCATTTTGTTAATTCACTAGAGCGTTCGGTTCGTCAATGACCAAGATGATAAAATTGTTTTAGCCAGTTTATAATTAGAGGAATTTTTTCCAATTGAGCTTAGAACGCCTTGAGCGTTTATGCATCTTATAAAAAATTTATGGCATGTAATAATTTTATTTGTTTAACTGTCTCATGTGGGATTTGTAAGTACATTGGTTCTCGTGGTTTTTCGAGGTAAAAAATCGAATTATTTACAGATTATCACGTTAATCCAACCTAAGAAACAAACTTAACGTTTAATTTGTTATAGGTAACTTTGTTGTTGTACGGTTGAATGTGCTCATCGCCGATGGTTTCCTGGGAATTCAAGTAAACTGCCTTAATTCGTTTTATCCGTATAATAACTGCATTGAATACAATCGTTCTTTTCTAACAATTTAACGCACACAAAACCAGATTTGAATTCAAACTGGGCACCAAAAAATGTTCTGAGTAACATGAAAACATGGATAGGCTAGATAAACTGTATATCATAACCACTTGTCTATCAAATGCAAAAAAACTGCGTATAAAGATATCGAAACTTGATAAAATCTCCTGAGACTGCCAATACAGTATTTGGGACCAAACACACTCGATTACGTTGACTGGTACTCCCCAGACGACTGTTAGTAGGATGGTATGTTGTGTTTTGTGCAACCACCATATTTATAGCCAATCCATTGTTTCTTGTTACTCAAACGGTTTTTGGCGCCTATTTTCGAAATCGAATCTGCGTTTGGTGTGCATTTTAATTCAAACAATATATGTATGAACATTGTGCTTAATTCATGGTCTTTGTGCGTCCATGGAACTAATTTTTGATAACATTGACTGGTTCCCTTAAAGTACTCTTTGTCTATTGTTAACCTCTTAACCATATTGACCAATTGTAGCGTTTTTTACAGTAATCGCCACTCACCAGAGATAAAAATGAGGATTGAACAAATACAATCACTCAAACTAAAAGAATTTTATCGTTACTCTGTTGGTTATTACCGAAGTTTTGCTTTAAAAAAGCATATCTGGTTTTCAAGTGACCATTGAAAATTGAAACATGTTTACTTCCTAAAAATTATTTCTGATCTCATCTTTCTACTGACAAACCAAAAAGTAATGTTTAGAGATGGAATCACAAACGAGTAAACGATGCCAAACGTTTAACCCAGACACTGAAGTAGTTTTAGTAACTTTACACCTCGTAATTGGTTATAAGAGAACAAACCGGTTCTGGACCATCCAACCGAGCTGAATAAGACTTTTCTCGATCATTAAGTTGAGAATCTGGTTCTAACAGCTTCCAAAACAGGTTTTGAAAATCCAGTATTTGAGAATCCGGTTCTGGCTGTTCGCATTTGTAAATCATTTCTTATAATTAATTATGAGGCCTATACCTAAGTTGGAATGTCAAATAATAATTTGATGTTAAGTCAGTTAACTGTGAAGCCACGGCACCTGACCTAACCCCTTACTTGCATGTCATACTCTCGTATAACAAACACGCGTGTCAAATATCGGTTGAATGAGTCAAACATTGAATGGCACGTCAACAGTTCATACACACATGCCGACCAATTACATACATATCGAGTATTTAACACAGCTGGATTACTCACAACAAGTAAGTAGAATACATTACATCTGAATAACTTGTGTTGGGTTACTTGGATTACTAGTGTCTAGAATATAATATAGCACCCGTATTTCATTATAACAAATGAATAAGATTTTTCCCAGTCATGATGTGTACATGCCTATGTCACATTCATGCCGGGAAATTGTCTTACGACAAAAAAAATTGTCTCACGTTCGGGACAAAATTCGAATTGGATAGTTTTCGACGTCAAACGTGCTAAATTTATTACATACTTCAATTTTATAAATTTTACAAGAATAATAGAACCAAATTAATTTTTTATAAACATGAAACATTTCAATCAAAACATTTTTGAAAAAAAAATTTAAAAAAGTATTCAATTGGCAGGGAATGAAAATAATAAAATTTATGCGTGGTAAAAATCTTATTCACTGAAAATCCGTCGGTCGTAATCCGGATTTGGTTTTTCTCATAATGAAAAACGGAGGCTATACATCTGGATTACTAACAACAAGTAAGTAAATTAAACTAGTATGTAACACATCCGAATTACTTACCTCAATTATGTACGTTACACATCAGGATTACTAAACTTTTTATGTCACATAATATCCGTAGTACCGTAATATCCATAATATCAGTACACAAGTATGTATGTATGTATGTGTGGCAAAACGCTTCCTATCAACTTCCCCCGTTGGATTATCTTCCTCAAGAAATTTGCCAAATCTCTTTCAGAGCTGCAACAATATACATAATTCGATTTAACACATATTTGTATAAAAAATTTCAGCAGAGACAATATTCACGTCGGACTGAAACTCGTGCAGCCTTTTTCTACGATCGATCTACCATATGATCAGGTTCCAGTTCGTACATACCATCTGTAAATGTACGTACATACACTATGTATACAGTATGTACAGTCGGTGCAGCGGGTTATGTCTTGTAAAACTTTTGCCATTCACATACTAAAATTGCGTTTTTCTCTGATTATAACGGGAATATGGTGATGAAAATTGGTGGGAATATGGAATAGGATCTGGCGCACCTTTTCAATTCGACAGATGATTGAAAAAATTATTTCACAGGCAGAAAAAATGATGAGAACGTACACGGACCAAAAACTTGTAGTAAAGGTGATGTTTCATGAGTAGGAACGACTTTTTGAATATTCTTGCTTGCTGAAAAAGTGCGCCAGACCCTATTCCATATCTCCACCAATTTTCATCACCATATTCCCGGTATAATCTGAGAAAAACGCAATTTTAGGATGTGAATGGCAAAAGTTTTACAAGACATAACCCGCTGCACCGACTGTATGTATGCCATTGTGCCCAGTCCCAGAATATGTCGTTGTTCTACAAAACAAATATATACATTCCTTCATGTTAATGATTGTTCCGACCACATACCGTACTTCATGCGTTAATTAAGATTTTCAACAAGTTTTAAGTAAATAGATAAAAAAGTGCAACTTCAAAGGGTTCAAGTTAACGCATTACTGTTTCATGTGAACGGCATGTGATGCGTTTTTTATCATCAATATACATTTAGGTTATTACCAATTACATACATGGAGCTCACTTTGATTCACTTGTACTGCTTCTTAGAGAACACTTTTTGAAAAAGATTGTAAAATGTTTTTATCAATAGATATTTATCACATCTGTAATCCATCTAGATCATCGTATTCGGTTATTCTGGTCTGTACTGTATTTTCTGGCTGTTTATCAGTGACACCTGATACTTTATTGATTACGGTCGAAGCCCATCCAAGGGTGCCGTGTTCAGAGTAATCTTGTTTAGTCTTATTTAGTCTTATTTAGCCTTATTTGCATTATTTAGTCTTGTTTAGTCTTGTTTAGTCTTATTTAGTCTTATTTGGTCTTATTGAATCTTATTTAGTCTTGTTTAGTCTTGTTTAGTCTTATTTAGTCTTATAAAGTCTTGTTTAGTCTTGTTTAGTCTAATACAGTCTTATTTAGTCTTATTCACTTTTCTCACACTCTCACATTGTTCGTTATGATAAAACTTCTAGAGCACACGGAACATGTGATGCCGAGAACTTTTCGAAAACAAATGTCACCTATCCTGCTCCAAACATTTCACAACAAAGTTGGGTATGGTGCAAAACGGAGTTTGTGTGAAAACGACTTTCAAAACGTGTCTGAACGGACAGTGTCATGCTGTCATTCAAACCGTTACAGTCTACGCGGTATTCATTTCGCTTGAAAGCAATCTAACAGTTTCTGTTCCATACCACACCTCTTCCGTATCGTTGGTTGTCAATGTTCAACTGGCAGATGCATTGGCTGGTCATTATCCATTTCGTATGACACTGGCGGACGAGCCCGACCTTCAAAGGGAGGGGAATTTCCTCAAAGAGGATGGAATTCCACTTTTCCCTCCACTTCTCGTCTGCTTGTGTCGTATGGCAAAGTAAATGAAAAAACGAATGTAGGTAAACAAGTGGAAGGTTGACGGACGCAAGTTTTATTCGTTTATGACTTTGGAACAGTTGCGATCGTTTTCGTGGGTTGTGAATCGTCACGTCATTTGATGTTGGAATATTGAACGGTGATCATGTAAAATGCTAATATATAAATAAAGCCCGTATGTTTGTAACTAAAAATATTGCCAAAAACGTCTGATAATGAAACATCACTAGCCTCAACTCAACTCGGTTGACATAGCTTAACACAGTAGCATGGAGGGAACATGATTGATGTGCGTGTTAGCAGCAGTGATTGTTTGATGTTTCATTATCAGACGTTTTCGGCAATATTTTTGCATGCAGAAACAACATACGGGCTTTAACACGCCTTTGTACCGTTAAGCAAGGTATCGAACCCATGAACTTTTATTTTGACATTCGGTTACCGTAACCGTTCGAAAGGGTTTTATGCCAAGTAAGATGAAGCTTTAGTAGGTTTGAAAAATTCTTAACCCGATATGCGGATAAGCCGAACTATCCGTTTTTGCTGACGTCAGCTGGTGCTGACTACTGAGCTCACATTATCGGGCTCGCCTGGTAATCCCCAACGAAACCCGATATCTTTGGTCATGAAAAATCACGGTTCAAACTCATTACACTCATCACCCAATATAATGTTTCAAGAGTGACAAGCTACTGGTTTTCCAAGATGTGTCATCCAACATCGATCTTAAAACACATACATACAAGTTTATTTGATTTTAATAATTATTTTATCGTATTTTACTTTATACAACTTACACACCTTCACTGATGTCCTGTTAAAATTGCAGTCATGATTCAAAGATGAATGCAATAGTGTTTTTTCTTCGTTTAACAAAAATTTAATTTCAAAGTCGCCTACATGTGGATTACGGTAGCTGTCGAGTCGAATGTTGATTCCAGGATTACGATCTCAACTAATAACTTGTGGGTGGTTTGTTGCTCATAATCCCAACTGAACCAAAGGTCATCCATCGGTCAGCATGCTTATTCATAAAACTAAATCTCTGATCATGTATTTAGCTATGTAACACCGGATTCTGTGTCTCTTTTACTGAAACACAGTTGACCAGAATCAAGCTTTGAAATGTTGCCTGTTTTCAAACATTACACAAAGTACATGGTAAATATCGTATAGGTAAGGATTTTTTCCCTGAATCTAACGGACTTGAGGTCATGTCATCAGGTCAACTACTCATTCACTCATCCAAAATTACAAATTTGCCAATCCAAATCACCTTTAAAGTTGATGAAGCATACACTGTACCACTCAATATCATTTGTGTATTCTATTACATAAAATACTAATGTCACACATCATATCTTTAATCAGTTTGCCAGAATATAAACGGTGGTACATTCAGTCGGTGCAGCGGGTTTGTATGTCTCGTAAAACTGTTGGCATACATACAGTATCCTAAAATCGAGTTTTTTTCTGATTATAACGGGAATATAATGATACTAATTGATGGGGATATAGAATTTGCACCTTTCAGGTGTTCCTTCTCTTGAAACATCACCTTTACTACCAGTTTATGTTCGCGTAAATTTTTTCTACCCGTAATAAAATTTCCTTTACTATCTGTGCGCCAGACCCGTTTCATATCCTCACCACTTTTTATCATATTTTTTATTATATTATTTTTATAATCAGAAAAAATCAATTTTAGGATGTGATTGGTAACAGTTTTACAACACATCACCCGCTGCACCGACTGTACATGTGCACATGTAGATACCATCTGTCCTCATAGGCAAGCCATCAAGCCAATTATTAGCCTTTATTGCAAAGATTTACGTAAATGACAACTTTAAAATAAACGTTTGAATGATCAGATAAACATCTCGTGCAGGTGCATTTTCTTCAATATATGGATGCAATATAAATGTAATCTGGCAAATCAGCAAACGCTAAAGTTTATGCTTCTGCCATTATCTCTTATAATATCTTGATTCGATGGGGATTCTCACCGTTTTGCTTGGCCATTGAACTTTGTACAGAAAAAACTTGATGGACTATGAAACGGTGACCACATACAAATGTACTGTATCTCTACTACATATTTCTTATATTTGATAAGGGTGCTTGAAAGTTCAAAGGAATGTAAAAAAGAAAGTGACGCCTGTGAAACCTTCAACCGACAGAAGTTTCTCCATGAATAAAACCGTTAAATTTTCCGTCTTCTGTCAATTCCTTTTTACTTTCCTCTGAAGGCACACTTAGTTGAAGGATATTGGATAGCTATGTACATAGCGACTCTTCTGAACTATACAGAGATAATCCTTTGAGCTGTCACCTTTTATTGTTACGATATGAGAACTATGAAAAATATGATGATTATCTTGATGATCATTGAAAGACTATTATATTTTTTGATCCGTTTAAATTTAATATAGAATGTTTTATACAATATTCTATATTAAATTTATTGCCATCAGTATCATTTGAACTTCTTAGCAAAATTTTATACTTTGATATTTTTTACAGAACGATATTCATTTTGATGGAATCCGCAATATTTGCCCAGGAGTTAAGAGCAAGTTAATGCAAGAGTAAACTGTTCGTATAACATACTTACTGTACATGACGTAGCTTATCTCTAATCAGGCCATTCGACGGAAATACCCATCATGATTGTGGTGGCTCAGGATAATATTCTAAAACACGGGACTGTCGTGAGATAATCCTCTGAAAAACGGAACCCAGTATGAGTGTGTCTAGTCAACTGGATCTGTCTAGAAATGTCTGTGCAGTACTGTACAAACATGCAATACCACTTTCAAATGATTCCGAGAATGGTATTCAACGCGGCAAAATTCATAAGTTACTATTCCGAATTCAATTTTTGTCAGCACGAAAAGATAGTATTTAAATTATCTGGATGCGAATGTCTGTGCTCTTGGATGAATTTTTCTATTTAGAGTTTCAATTTTTGAATATTTTTTTTTCAAATCTATAGGTTTAATTGTACTCTAGGTTGGTTGTGGTTATAGACTCGATCATGCTCCGTGTTTTGGTGGTTCAGAAAAATTGTCTAATCGAGCGTACCTTATCATTGATCAACATGGCGCAACTAGTTGTTATTTGATGCATTTCAATTATTCATAAACTGAAATACACCGTTTCCAATAGCTGTTCAAACACATTAGCCCCAGCATTTCGATGACTTGAAGTTCAAAATCGTTCAGTTTCTTGGCCCACCCTGTATGTAGAATAGTTAACGATAACAAAGACCGTCTGAGTGGTGCATCTAATGGTCATACACTAACAACTCTCACTATTAACTTTCGAGTTTGATTTGGACAATCGCTTAGCAACGACCAACTTTACGTTCTATAATAACCGAATCCGGAGTTGAATGTGAGTGCAATCGACCAGAAATTGCTATTCCACCGCTTTCTTCATTCGAAATGTATAGAAAATGTAACAATGAATAAACCGTGCAGACTAGAGGTATTTATTGGATTGAGTGTCAAACAATGACGGTTTCAGCGAGCTGTGTGTGCTAAATACGTATGTTTTTATAAGAAATTTGAAAGTTTTATATTACATCTTTTGCCATAAACGCTGTTCCGCTGTCATACTGTAAACATATTGGTGAGCACGCGAAGTTTTGAACGATTCATCTAATTAGATCCATCAATCACACAATCAATGAATGTTGCCAGTACTCTGTATAGTCAGTCAATGGTATGTATGGTCTTCATATTTCAGGTACACAACATTGGCGATTTTATTGTAGATACATGACTGTGATCAAGTCCGGTGTGACTCATCGCTTGCCGCACAATCAAAGTAAAAAGCTGAAGCTAATTTTGAGTGACCAAAGCAAATATCCAGCTGCTCTTGTCTTTTTAGCATTCTATTGTAATTTTTCACATTTAATGCGTACATACGGACTTCGTTACGGTTTTGGGCAAACAAGTTGATACCACGATGTGTTTTTCGGTCTCGCTATTAATTATGTAAAAAACGTTTATATAAGTGAAAAAAAACAAACTTGTTGCCATTATGATCATGGAATGAACAACATTGAATCAATGCAAAAAGGGCAGAAAACAGTCTATCACGCGAATGGTGTGTAATCGACAAGTTCCAAATTAATACGTGCCGTTTTGAAACAGTTCTGTGAAAAGTTATTCAAATCAGTCACTATTTACAACGACACAATAGAGGTTAACGCCGTATACTCTAACATCACCTGTTACATGTTTTCGTATTTAATTACTTTCCGAACGTAAATGTTTATGAAGGCCGTATGTTGTTTCTGCAACCATAAGTATTGATCAAGGCGTCTGATAATGAAACATCACAATCCTCAACTCAACTTGGTTGACACCATACTTACTGTATGTAGTTTGACACAGTATAGCACGGGGTGATGATGATTGATGTGCGTGTTTTTGCTTGCAGAAACAGCAAAGGGGCTTTAAAGCAACGTAACAATTTTTTATGTGTTTTGCTGCATTATGAGGTACAATTGTATCATGTGGAAGCGAAGGTTCGAATCCAGCCAAAAATTTGCATAAAATCTATGTAAGTACTGTATTTATTCTACGGTACATTCACCGTAATCACTCCAGTAAATATCCATTAACTAAAGTTATATATGCACATATGTGGGCTGAAATAAGCCTAACTAATATAGCCTTTTTTGTACAGAAATGTAGGTGGATGGCTAGGTACATGGTTAGGCGGAAAGAACAATTTTTCTTCCGTACATAGTTTTTGTTTTCAAACATGAAAACCAAAGAAACATTTAATAGAACTTCAAGATAACATAACCAAAAAAATAAAATAAAATCAGGTGCAAAATAATTTTAAAAAAATTATTGTAATCCCGAAACATTTCATTGTAATCTCGCCTGACGACAATACTGCGTGATAAGAATCTTACAGTGTATTTCCGACATTAACTGTGGCATCTTTTCCCAGATTCACCCATTGTTGTAATCAATCTCGGTCAGTATGAGATAAATATCCGCCACGCAACCCAAAAACTAAGCTAAATCTATTATGGTAATGACGCGCGTATATGACCGTTAATATCATCCAGACGTTGGTTGATACGCCATCAGGGTGATAACAAGACGTACATTAGATGTAGCGCAGTGGTTTGTGCAGTCATTCATAGTGTTGTGATCGGACGATGTTGGGTTCAAATCCTGTAGGGCAAATCACGTATTGACTATTCAATATTCAAGACAGTCACTTCGTTCATAGCACATTGTAATGAATATTCAAGATTCATGGCACAGTGTAATGGCTTGTAATGAATATTCAAGATTCATGGCACAGTGTAATGGCTTGTAATGAATATTCAAGATTCATGGCACAGTGTAATGGCTTGTAATGAATATTCAAGATTCATGGCACAGTGTAATGGCTTGTAATGAATATTCAAGATTCATGGCACAGTGTAATGACTTGTAATGAATATTCAAGATTCATGGCACAGTGTAATGGCTTGTAATGAATATTCAAGATTCATGGCACAGTGTAATGGCTTGTAATGAATATTCAAGATTCATGGCACAGTGTAATGGCTTGTAATGAATATTCAAGATTCATGGCACAGTGTAATGGCTTGTAATGAATATTCAAGATTCATGGCACAGTGTAATGGCTTGTAATGAATATTCAAGATTCATGGCACAGTGTAATGACTTGTAATGAATATTCAAGATTCATGGCACAGTGTAATGGCTTGTAATGAATATTCAAGATTCATGGCACAGTGTAATGACTTGTAATGAATATTCAAGATTCATGGCACAGTGTAATGGCTTGTAATGAATATTCAAGATTCATGGCACAGTGTAATGGCTTGTAATGAATATTCAAGATTCATGGCACAGTGTAATGGCTTGTAATGAATATTCAAGATTCATGGCACAGTGTAATGACTTGTAATGAATATTCAAGATTCATGGCACAGTGTAATGGCTTGTAATGAATATTCAAGATTCATGGCACAGTGTAATGACTTGTAATGAATATTCAAGATTCATGGCACAGTGTAATGGCTTGTAATGAATATTCAAGATTCATGGCACAGTGTAATGGCTTGTAATGAATATTCAAGATTCATGGCACAGTGTAATGACTTGTAATGAATATTCAAGATTCATGGCACAGTGTAATGGCTTGTAATGAATATTCAAGATTCATGGCACAGTGTAATGGCTTGTAATGAATATTCAAGATTCATGGCACAGTGTAATGACTTGTAATGAATATTCAAGATTCATGGCACAGTGTAATGGCTATTACATGTTCGTTACAGTAAATGTGTTCATAATTTTAGTCAATATAGTTTGTTCATAACCGTTAAAATATTCATACATAACAGCCAATTCGTTGTCAACATTTTCTTAGCATTTTATGTTTTCAAAATAGTCAGTATGTTCATTGCCCACTGTCAAGCAAACATCCCAATGGGAGAGGACAATTTTTATGAGAAAGATTTGACAATTTTTCAGCCATTTGACAGACGTTTGGAAAAATTCAAACTCTCTAATACCCGAAAAAGATTGCGGGGAAAGGTCTAAAGCCCCGTTTATACTTGAGCGCAGGCGCAGCGCAGATTTGGGTGCTGTCTACGGGTGCAGATCTGCGGGTGCAGATCTACGGGCGCAGCTGTTTAGCGACTATAAACGCACGAGCGCAGCCAAAATTCCAGTTTTTGAGCGATTTAATTTGATATGAAACCAAAGTTTTTGTGTGACTTCTTTTAAATTATTCTTGATCACTGATTTTTTTTCATGAATTTTGAAACCAAAAAGAGCCGAAACTAAGGTGAAAATTTTTTCGGTCGAGATACTGGGCGATCTGATTTGATAAAAAGCCGAAATTTTTGTGTGACTTCTCTTACATATTCTTGATCACTGATTTTTTTCACGAATTTTGAGACCAAAAAGAGCCGAAAAGGAGCTGAAAATTTTTGGTCGAGTTTTGGCATCCGGGTCGGATCCGGTCGATTATGCATACCGTGTTATGTGGATGATTAACGTTGATCAAATCAAAATTACAGTTATTTTAGAGCTCTTGGGGACAGTATTCAATCAGCTAGGGTCATTGACGTAAAAAAACTGTGAATTTTCCGTTAAAAATGTTGAGAGAAACTCAAAAACTCTTATAAGGTAATTTGGGGGTCGCGCAAAACAGGCAGATATTTATATAACACATCTAATGGCCTACAAATCAAAAACGGTATTTTAAAGATCGTTAGTATTTTTAACAACTTTGAATATTCAGATAGGCAACAACAAACTCCGTTATGTAACTTGACAATTAGACTGTACTACTGCACTAGGTAAAACGTTACTCAACTAAGAAATTTCTAAAATTTCTAAAATTTCTAATGTTTTTATTTCAGATATATTATAAATTCTAAAATCTAGTGTAGTGTGGTTGCGCGATGCTGACCAACAACATGACGAGTAACAGCAC
This sequence comes from Daptonema setosum, assembly GCA_964036265.1. Taxonomy (NCBI): domain Eukaryota; kingdom Metazoa; phylum Nematoda; class Chromadorea; order Monhysterida; family Xyalidae; genus Daptonema; species Daptonema setosum. Next base: position 583,530 of record OZ038444.1, read on the forward strand.
AATAGCGTTCGATGCATTCTACTCGATGACCCGGATCATACCAGAGTTATTGAAAGGTATTGCTGTCGTTGGTACACTTTCTAATTGCATCATCTTCGTGGCCATGTACCGATTTGTGCATATCAACAAACACTTGCAGGTGAGATCACCTACTCGCTCACTCACTCACTCACTCACTCACTCACTCACTCACTCACTCACTCACTCACTCACTCACTCACTCACTCACTCACTCACTCACTCACTCACTCACTCACTCACTCACTCACTCACTCACTCACTCACTCACTCACTCACTCACTCACTCACTCACTCACTCACTCACTCACTCACTCACTCACTCACTCACTCACTCACTCACTCACTCACTCACTCACTCACTCACTCACTCACTCACTCACTCACTCACTCACTCACTCACTCACTCACTCACTCACTCACTCACTCACTCACTCACTCACTCACTCACTCACTCACTCACTCACTCACTCACTCACTCACTCACTCACTCACTCACTCACTCACTCACACACACACTCATACATTCACTTACTCGTGCACTTATTGACTCATTCACTCACTCACTCCCCCATTTCAGTTTGCTCAAGTCGATAATAACTCCGTTTCCGATCACGACAGTCGTTCGGCAAGAAGTTTTCCCACGTTCAATAAACAGAAAACTTCAACGTTGATTCTGGCTAACAATCATACCGGGGCGATATCCACAAAAAGTTAGATCACTCACTCACAATTTCACTTAATCTTACTCTCATTTCCTTTTTAATGAAGTTTGGCCCCTAGAAGGAAACTACAGTTAAGCTATATACTAAAATCATTTTATTTACTAGGCAAGTTGATTATCATCAAACCACTATCAAAGTAAAACCTAATCAAAAAAGCATAATTCTACTCCTGCAGTAACACAACGAGTCGCCTGCCGTCTGAGCGGTATTTTTTGCTAAAACTGTTTAATTACAGTGTCAGTGGACGAATCTCAAATGTTGGGAACCAATGGCAATGGTCATCGAGCCTCGTATGCCTCTATCGGAACACCCACTG
>OZ038444.1:589788-644788 GCA_964036265.1 Daptonema setosum
TTATTATACCAGTAATATGCCTGCCGTTCCAGGGTGGTAGTTTCAGACCAAAATATATAATTTTTATAAAAGACAGACAAAAATAAATCTCAGTCTAAAACTATTTCCGAATTCAAACTTCAACTGGCCAATCAGACTAACGCTGCAGCTCTCGTAAGCTCCGCCCCTGACGCTGATTGGTCAGCACAAAATGAAGGCTCATTTTCACAATACAGCTTGGTCGGTCAGGGTTTCTTGTACGCACGAATGCAATGAATTATGCGCTATTTTCGTATAGCTTGGTCAGGGTTTCTTGTAATAAAAAATTTAATTTGTGGGTTGATTACGCATGTATGCAATGAAAAAAAGCAGTTTTCGTATGTTGTCCAAATATTATGTGAAAAAGATTTCATTTATCGAAAATTTGAAAGCGCGCCAAAATCAGTTTTGAATTCAGATTGTGCGCTAAAAAGTTTTTGACTAACAAGAAACCCTGGATAGGCTATATGTTAAAACTCCAAAGGTTATGGAAAAAAAGATTTTAATTTTCGAAATTCTGATTGCGCGCCGGCGCCAGAAACCAATTTGAATTCAAACTGCGCGCCAAAAAGTTTTTGGCTAACAAGAAACCCTGCTGATTGGATGGTTTATATTCGCTGAATTTTATAGATTCCGTATAGCAATATAATTTCTTGACTCCTCAATATAATTATAAAAAAAAATATTAAATAATTTTATAGACTCCTAAAACCACCATAATTATATTGACTCCTCAATAACTCTATATATAATACTTTGGGTCAGGTGTCGAATCGGGGGTAAAAAAGGCATATACGTATATGCCGATACGCATATGCCAGTTGGCATATACGTATATGCCGATACGTATATGCCAGCATATACGTATATGCTGATACGTGTATGCCATCGGGTAGCCTGGCATATACGTATATGCCGATACATGTATGCCGGCATATACGTATATGCCGATTATTGGCATATACGTATATGCCAATTATTGAAGATGAGGACAGTTATTTTAAAACGGATCCCACCTCCGCGCTCCGCGCGGTGTTAACGCGCTTGTCCTCGCTATCGCTCGGACAAGCCAGCCTTACGATAGGTTATCGGGGGTTAACGAACAGTAATACTTCGAAGGGAATAGTAAAACTTTGAAACAAATCGCAAAACGGGCGGATAAGGGGTGGTGGGGCCCACAGATCCTCTCAACAGCCTAAAAAGCTAACAACTAACTTTTGGCATATACGTATCGGCATATACGTATATGCCGCATATACGGCTGGCATATATGTATCGGCATATACAGTATTCATATAATGTATCCGTATCCAAAAAAAATGTATCCAAAAACCAGCCAGAATTAATATAATGTATCGGTATCCGTATCCAAAAACTTTAAAACTTGTATCCAAAACGGTGTATCCAGAAAGTGTTATTGTGTTATTAGATACATATAGCTATATAAAGTATCCATAAATAATTGGATACAGTTTTTTCTATATAAGGTATACAAAATTTTTTGGATACATTATTGAGTCACGTGACTGACTGAAGAGAGTTGTACCCATATCTACGGGACTGTATAATAGGGATCGTTCGTTTGCGGAAGTTTATTAGCGGAAGTCTTTTCTCCGGAACTGTTATGTGCGGATTGTTTGTTAGCGGAACTGTATGGATCGGATTTTTTTTCATCGGAACTGTTAAAATCGGATTTATTAAAAGCGGAAGTCTTGCCAGCGGAAGTTTATTTGCGGATATTTTGTTTCCGGAACCGTTCTTTGCGGATGGGTTTTCAGCGGAACTTACGACAGCGGAACCTTAAATTCCGGAAATTGGTTTTGCGGAACTCGGTGAAGTTAATATTTTTTGCTATTAACATTTGGAGGGCCTATTTCCTTGTTTATTCGGCTTCGGCTTAGTCATTAGCACAGACTGTTCGTTCTAAGCGAGATCGCCGAGTATGAGGCTAAGAGTTAGTTTTAAGTTTAGGCTTAGGATTAGGCTTAGAGTTTGGGAAGGGCTTGGGCGCGTAGCGCCCGAGCCCTTCTCCAAAGGCTAAGCCTAAGCCTAAGCCTACACTGAAACCTAAGTTTTATGCCCCCGCCTTGGACCGTTAGCACCGCGAAGCGGAGGTGTCCAGCGTGGTTTTCCACTCATGAAGGGCGCTTTTATAACAGTTCCGCTTTTGACGGTTTCGCTTTTTAAAGTTCCGCTTTTGACGTTTCCGATTTTAACACTTCCGATTTTTATACTTCCGATTTTATACTTTGAAATATCCGGAAATGAAAAAATCCGCTGGGTACAGTTCCGCTAAAAAACGATCCGGTCATGAAAATTCGATTTTTACGGATCCGCTTATAACAATTCCGCTGGGTATGGATCCCCACTTAACGGTTCCGATGCGAACAGTTCCGCTAATATAGTTCCGCAAATGAACGATGCGCTTTTAACAGTTCCGCTCCGCTGGTACGAAATTAATTAACAATTAAATCAATAATCATTCCTACATTATTTTTGACATTCCGGAACATAGATTTACCGACGTAATTTTCCGTAATTTACCGTAACGTTTTTTAAATTAAAATCCCTTACCGTAATTGTCGTAACACCTGCACATCATTTAAACTATGTTTAGATACAGATACATTTTATTAATTCCCCCATACAAATTAATTTTTTGGATACTTCGACAAAATTGAAACATTTTGTTTAATTAATATAAAGTATCTGAAAATATGCTAAAATTTCAGATACAGATACTTTTTATTAATTCGTTCACCGAAAAAAATGACTATCCTATACACGCTACCGATTTTCGGCGAAGCTTTTTTGGATACTTTTTATTAAACAGATACAATTTTTTGGATACCAAAATATATTTTTGGATACAAAAAAATGGTATCTAAAAATTTTTTAGATACAGATACAGATACTTTATATTAATATTGGGCATATACGTATATGCCGGCATACATGTATCGGCATATACGTATATGCCAACAGCGCATTCTGCATATATGTATCGGCATATACGTATATGCCGATACATATATGCCGGCATATACGTATCGGCATATGTGTATCAGGCATATACGTATATGCCTTTTTTACCCCCGATTCGACACCTGCCCCAATACTTTTGACTCCACAATATCACCAAAATTTTATTGCCATATAAAATATTATTTTATATCATATCAATAAAACTAACGATTTCTTCAGGTAAAAAAATCTCACAAAAAATGACGGCCTCCGGTCCGAATTCGGTGGATGCTTCACTGGCCACCGATTCCACGGCCTCCGGGGTGCCACCGAAAACGGCATCGATCGCGCCACCCATCCAAAACCAGGCGCCTTTTTTCACCAACAATCAACATCAGTTAACTCAGTTGTGCTTCAATCGAGCCCAGTTCACTCGCGAAGACTTCAATGTGGACATTTTCCTGACGTCCGTCCGACGGCGCGCCACCATCGAGCAGATCCAACAGGATTTAAGGGTTGGGAACACTAGTGATCGAGAAGGGATGGGAAAAGCGGAATTCCCCACTCTTTGAAATTTTCAAAATGTAGATTTTGTTACCTAAGGTGTATGCCATACAATACTCCAGTAGTCAACAACAGAAATTTTGGCTAAGCCAGGCACTGGCGGACGAGCTAATCCTCCAAAGGGAGGGGAATTTGTCCGTAGAGGGGTAATTATCAGTTTTGAGGACAATTCACCTACACCTTGAGGTACATATATCTCTCATTGGTACGATTCCTCATAATCGCTCAATAACTCCTCACTCACCTAACTCGTCCATTTGTTAACAAGCAACTAAAAATGCCCTGAAGGCATGGGGAGTAACGACTATGGTTCGATCCTGGCTAGTCCAATCGTGAAAAAGTATGAGACAAGAAATTTTATTCTCATATTTTAAATAGTCTGATCGTGAAAAAGCAGGAAACAAGATTTGCGATGAATCACGAAAAAAAGTTTGTACTTCATTAAGTCAATAATCATACCAAATTACATGAAACACATTTGGGACTTTTCACGATTGTTGTGATAAGATTTATCCTTATTCAAAATGCTGGTATTCAAATTTGAAACATAAGTATCTTAAAAAAATCCAATCATTTTTGGATGAAAATGAAATAAAAAATTTCGTGGCAGACTTGTCACACAAACCGAAGTAAAATCACCCATGCTCACAACGAGCTAGACGAAATAAAGGGGGTTTGGTTTTCACCGAAAAGTCCCAAATATGTTTCGTGTAATTTGGTATGATTCTTGACTTAATGAAGTACAAACTTTTTTTCGTGATTCATCGCAAATCTTGTTTCCTGCTTTTTCACGATCAGACTATTTAAAATATGAGAATAAAATTTCTTGTCTCATACTTTTTCACGATTGGACTAGCCAGGATCGAACCATATTCGTTACTCCCCATGCCTTCAGGGCATTTTTAGTTGCTTGTCTATAACTTTTTTATGTGTGAACAAATCACATGCATATGTGCTAATGTAACAAAAATGCTTTATGAATTAAAATTTTTTCATAAGATTAATAAACGCAGTCCTTTTATAACTTTAGATTTTTGAATATTGAATTACAATAATATTTGTGAACCGTGATCGTTAGCGAGCCCCCGTAAATTTTTTTTGTAAAAGGAGTCATTACATAACTTACATAATGATGAAAAAAATCCCTGAATTGGTAATATAGTAAGTTAAAAGCTGCCTCATTATATTTAAAATAGACAGTTGAAGTTCGGGAGAAATAATATCAAAAATAAAACAAATTAACCCTTTCACTGTTTTAGATTTTCAGGGGTTTTGAACCCTGCATAACCCGTTTAACCTGCAAACCCACTATCACTTGACTACCTTGACGAAAAATATTTTAAAAGTTGATTCGCTCTATCAAACCTAGTTTCAAATCATAAACGTATCATTATATCCAGTGTTAAAATAGCTTCAAAACTTGACTTTTATTAGGTTAGCGCCGAGCTGGACTTAACAGCGAACGCTATATACCATGTGACTTTTGATTTTTTCTTACTTCAAGACCACTTATAATATGGTTTTGAGGTGTTTTATCGATATTGGTACACATCTAGAAACAAAGAAAAAAATTTAGTTAAAAAAATTTACGTAGAAAAATTTTTTTGACTCGTTTTTCTTTATTTCTGTAAATTTTGACGGATCATAAAAATTTACTTATAAGTACTAATCAAGTTTTAAAAATATATTTTAATAGAAATTTACTCCCTCTAGACCTCCTGTCAAAATGAAGTTAATCTTGTTTCTGTATAAAATTTTTTTTAGAATCAAATGTGGCTGAAACAGCGTGATTAAGTGAATTTGAATTTTCACCGGTTTTTGGCGGCTCATAAATATTTTTTTTAGAATACGCAGAGAATCTTCTTTTCTGCATTCGATACAACTTCAGTCATTCTAGACATTCAGATAATACAATGGGTCTGAAGGGTATAAATCTTGAGATAATCTGGTTTTCGTAGGAGCAAAAATCGTCAAAAACGTTGAAACTTTGTATATCAGTTTTTTCAAGTTTTTGTCAAAGTACGATGATTTTATCGGAAAATGTATCAGAGAGAGGTCATATTGAAATTTGATTCCGCAAATGATAGGCAATTTTTCATAACGATTCAATCACCACAAACCGAGTATTTGAGCATTTGTAAAAATTTTGTTTAATTTTTCTCCTTATAGACCCGCTGCGCTTTTTTGTGTTTTGAAGCAGAATGATAAATTAAACAGCGGAACATATTTCGACATGTGTGATACACGTCCGGTTATAATTTCAGTTTGATCGGACCACCCTATCGCTCATACAACAATTCTTTTTCCATTTTGCCTGCGATTTTTGACATTTTTTTCATAAAATTCCTCAAAAATGGTGAAAAGCTTCATCCGATCTCCGTGACACTCAGGAAATCGTGTTCGGGGCGTGAAATTAACCTATGTACCAATTTTCAGCTTTACAGGTCTCACCCAGTTCCCATACAGCGTTTTTGATGAGAAAAAAAAACGGAAAATCGCATTTTCATCATTTTCGGACCTGAAAAATGAAAAATTTTCCCTACGGGATTAAAAATAGCCAAAAAGACGTAAAATTGCACGAGAAAACCGATAAAACAGACTAGAAGTCAATACGATGAGGCTAGATCAAGATACCCGCAAAAAAGCTTATCTTAATCGAACCATATTAAGGGAACGGCCTAGCGGCCGTCCCTTGATTTGGCTGCCTCATTATTTGCAGGTCTACCTGAAAATCGTGCAAAATTCCATGATCGAACTCATCAATGATGACTACGCTGATTTTGTGAATCTGTCCTCGACGCTGGTGAATCTGCGAACAACGCTGGACAAAGTCACGCATGATTACGATCAGATATCCAGTGATTTTACGGTTACTGCAAAATTGGATTCTCATTATTTTTATCGGGTTCCGGGTTCTGCGACACCAAAAACCTGCAACACCAAATCTGCAACACCTAAGCCTAAACTTAAACCTAAGCCTGGTGTTGCAGATTTGGTGTTGCAGGTTTTTGGTGTTGCAGAACCCGGAAGCCGATTTTCATGTTGGTTTATTCTCTCTTCGTAAAAAAGGATGGCCTATTTTATTTTATTGAGTTTTCAAAACTCCGAAATTGTCGAAAATGTCCCGAAACTGAAAAAAGTTTGATTTTTTACGATCTGAACGATCTTACATATATGCATTTTGTACAACTTTCATATATACAACTTTCATAGCCATGGTAGAGGACAGAACGTAGTTAGATACTGTAAAAAATGAGTGAATGACAACAAAAATATTAAGAAAACGGATTAACGTCCGTCCCGGCGTCCCATAATCTAAACATGAACTAATAAGATAATCATTCTATTTTTTCAAGAAAAGATTCATGTTAACATCGACTCTTTCATTACTGAAGTTATCAAAGAACACTGATACATTTTAGAAATTTGTGTTCATTTTTCATTTGAGTTCTCTGATTTTTGTATGATTGCTAATTCTTTTTATCCATTTGAACACTCCAGTTTCTTCCTGTTTACATCGATTCAATTTACTGACGATGGTTTTTCTTAAGCTGTTTGTGAGCTTTTTTACTGATCACAATATATTTAACACACCAGTGAAATGAACACAATTTATCCACCTTTAAAAAGCAACAAAAATTTTTTTTATTAGAATTTTTATTTTTATTTCAATAATCAATCAAAAAATTTTATAATTTTTCAGGATTCGACGGCTGATCTGACGGCGGCTTCTGCTAAACTGACCGAAGTCCGACACAAGATCACGGATAACGCCCAACACCAGAAACTCATTGGCGTTAAGCTCAAACTGTGAGTCACTCATTCAGCGACTCAGTTGCCCTGACATGGACCACTAGCTGACGAGAAGGGGTGGGGTGGGGAAAATGGAATCCCCCCTCTCAGACGATTTGAATGGTAGAATTTATACCTTAAAGTGTGGGTAAAACGGCGTGAAAACTGCCGACTTTGGTCATTTGACAAGTTTTTCTTCATTTTGGAGATTTGGCTCGTCCGCCAGTGGCATGAACACATTGACTTGATTAACTCGTTGATATTTTGGTAAAAAATTACTTTTCCTGAAAAAGAAGGGTGATAAACTTTGTCATCGAAATTCAAAATGGTTCTATATTAACGTCCGGAAAGAAAACTGGTCCTTTAGACCTAGTTCCTTCAATTTTGGCTTTCATAAAGGATAATCTTTCTGAGTACTTGAAAACTTGAATGACGCTGTCGGCTTGTTCATTCGTTCAGACTCACCGTCTCAGTTGTTCGTTCACTCGCCAGACCCTCATTCACTAAAATTATTCATTGATTAACTCACTCTACCAGTTCCTCACTCACTCACTTACTCCCATTTTGCAGTTACTCACTGCTCGATCGTCAGCGTCTGGTGCTGAAACGTTATGCCACCGAAGCATCGACCTCGGATAATGCAGATGCCTCGGTTACGGTGGATGATACGAACAAGTCTGTGCACTTCCAGCAGATTCGACGCATCACCCAATTGTTTCAGGTTCAGGTGCACACGAATTCAGATCTGAGTAGAGCCCTTGACATTGACGTTGAGATGGAATGACGTTTTTTCTATGTTTCTTGACCGGGGGGATGCAAACATTGATAAATGATCTATTAAACTTGTTGTTCTTGTTGTTGTTGTTGTTGTTGTGGTTGCTGTTGGTTGTTGTTGTTGGTTTTGTTGGTTTTTGTTGTTATGGTTGTTGTTGTTGTTATGGTTGTTGGTTGTGGTTGCTGTTGGTTGTTGTTGTTGTTGTTGTTGTCGAGCTTAATATAAAGTAAAACCGTATCTGCAGATGCAACGATCGCTGCTCAACGACTTCCAAGCGGGTCATGCCGAAACACCGATGGAGCTGACGAGTGCCATCCGTAAGCTGGCCAACTTCTACCAGCGATTGTTGGATCGTGAAATGTCGCTGATGTTCAAGTCGGATTCGTGGATGTTCGAGTCGTCAGATGGAAAAATCTCGTCGAAAAGTTGGTGATTTCATTATCTGCGAAAACATTGATTTTGGTGTTTCTAAATGTCGGTGGCAGTTGCAAATTGAAATTAGAAAAATGTGTGCCACTGAAAATGTAGTGTTTCTCAATGTTAAGATGATAATGTGATGTTGTTCTTTCATGAATGTAATTTTTATATCCTTATATTATATACTCTTCTGGCTGACATGATAGTTTGAATCAACTCAAATAGTTTAATTTCGTTTCAAAACATGTATTTGTAGACGTGTACGTATTTGCCCAATTGTTGGACGGTTATGCAGCCTGTGATCGTTTGGACGCAGCCGTTAACACCATGGTCATCGACTGTTTGCAGGTTGGGCAAATCTTTGTCACATCTCACATGCTTATAGTACATCGGTACATGTAACTTAAAAAATTCAGTTTGAACCCTAATAAGTGAATAATTGGTTGCTAAACCCGTTTTGGTCATTAATTAGTTCAAGTCAACGCTACCCAAGCCAAGTGACCCTTCTTTTTTATCTTTTACTTCCTTTTTTATCCGGCAAATCCTCCAGAAATAGGCGAACTGGAGCGGCAAGGACGCCTTTCAAATGAAATATCAGGTTAGACTGAAATACACAAAATTTCAGCCCCGTCTTGACAAGAACGAAGGCGTGCTCAAACAGGCAAAGACCGTTGGAAAACGTGAGGAGTCATCGCAATTGTTCGTTCAAATTCTCGAATGGATCGGACAGATGAAGACCAAGTTTGATGGAATGCTCAAAGTGGACGATCAATGTGTACAACTGTCGGAGGTTAGCGTTGTCGTTTGGGTTGTTGTTGTTGTAGTTGTTTGCGTTGTTGTTGGGTTGTTATTGTTGTTGTTGTTGTTGTCTGAGGTTAGCGTTTGGGTTGTTGTTGTGTCTGCTTTTGTTATGGTTGTTTTTGTTGTTGTTGTTGTTTTCTGAGGTTAGCGTTGTCGTTGAGTTGTTGTTGTGTCTGCTTTTGTTATGGTCGTTTTGGATGGTGAAAAACGCGCCAATATTTTTGTGTAAGGAAGTTGTCAAATGTTGTTGTTGTCGTTGTCGTTGTCGTTTGGGTTGTTTTTGCTTTTGCTGTTGAGGTTATTGTTGTTGTTGCGAGTTGTTGTTGTTGTTACTTGTTAGTGTTGTAGCTGATGTTGTGGCTGTTGATGTTGTTGTTTTTGTTATTGTACAGTGTTTGATTATTTCAGCTGTCCGCCCATAACCTGACGCTCTGCCAGTCGATCTGTGATCGGTCGTTGCTGACTCTGCTGCTGGCCCGACTCGATGATGCCCGATTCAAGCCCGTACTCATTGCCACTGATGTCAATGCGTTCAGCACATGTCTTAATCACTTCAGAGGTAAGCCTAAGCCTAAGTTGAAGCCTAAGCCTGAGCAGAGCATAAGCAAAGCCTAAGCATAAGCAAAGCCTAAGCCTGTGCCATCAACCATCGATGTCATTGCGTTCAACACGTGTCTTAATCACTTCAGAGGTTCACAAGTTTGACCAATAATGAAAAACTGTGAAACCAAAAGTTTATCTCGAGTTTTTCAGTATTAGGCTAATCAGACTTGCAGTTGTTTTTGACTTGCGGCTGTTTTTTTCTTAATTTTTTTTAATTACACAGATTTTGCGAGCAAATGGCTGCAAAGCTGTGCACCGTCGGATCGGGCGAATCAATCAAGAATACTCGAATTAGCTTTTGGTTAGTCGATAGAACAAACAATATACGATTCGGTTTGATTTGTTGTGAACGTCTGCTATGTTTTATAACAAACTTTATGTTCCGGGTTTTGATTAAAACGGCTAATAACCGGGTTGCAATGCAAAGCAGTTTTTTACTTATTGACCTGAATTTTTGTGTTTCTTTGTATTTGTGATTTTGTGCATTTGTGACTGGTGTTTTTCTTAGAGAATAGAAAAGTCAATTAATATACGCGTTCCAACGTCGATGTAAAAAGTCTCGCCTCAGTCAATCGAATCTTCATGGTATTCCATCATGTTTTCAATTATTTTCACCGTCAAGTAGAAAATGGTTGTCAAGAACTGTTATGTGATTAAGTTAAACTTAAGATTTCAAAAATGTTTGAATTTTCCAGACAAATTCAACGTGAGCGTGTACGCGCGTCTGCGTCTGTCGGAGGCATCGACCAAATGCCATTCGGTACTCACCAAGTCCGATCTGGCCAGTCTCACTGCGCAGATGGAACAGAGTCTGGCCAGTAAATCATCAGGTTCGATATTGCCGACTTTCTTCCTTCCTTTCCTATGATTTTATAGAATTTTCCTTATTTTTTCTTTTTTTCTTGTGGTTTTTGGTTTCTGATTATTCGTCGTTACTTCATGCAGTCCCTTTGTATTTGTCAAGTTCACGCATCCATTGACCGCAAACCGTTATGACGGATAGATTGAATATGACTTTATTTTTAGATTTCATTCCATCGGACTTTCGAACAGGGGATTAAACTTTTTCATTGATTAATTCAATAATTATGTATTCATGATTGATTCTGTTCAACCAATGACCAACGTTATAAACCGACTTGACAATGACACGAGTCAGTGGTCGGTACGTGGTATTGGTTCACCACGATATAATAGTACTATTAAACTATGCTATGTTGAAGCCGCAATTTCGTATATCATGACTGTCGACAACGTTAGGTTGTGTTGACTTCGTAGCATGCCATCCTCGATTGCAGGTGGCGTATTCCATTTCGACGCCAGTCGGCGCACCATCGAATCGATGGAATGGCTGTGGAGTCCGGCCGTCTTCCTGGGTCTCATCACCGACAAACTCTGGACGCACACCGTAAAACTGGCCAATGACTACACCAAGTGGGTGCTGGCCGCTGTCAAGTTGGTATTGCAATATTGGAGTACTTCGATTCAGTCTATTTTTATGGGATCGAGACAAAGTTATTTTGATTCTTTGGATTTTTTACGTGATTTGCATATTGGCAATTTTGAATTTTCATATTGGCAATCTTTGAATTTTCATAATGGCATTTTTTCGACTGGGATTGAGTTTGTGTGCCCTGTTCATTGCTTCTGTAACTTTTTTGACCTGATAACGGAACTCAGCCATTAAATCAGTGAGTCTGAATGAGTGACTCACGCCTCAGTTCACTCACTCAATCCCTCCGATTTCCAGATCGATCACAAAGGAATCGATATCTGATAACCGTGCCTCATCCGTAGAACCAGCCGTGTCATCAAATGCTGCCGGTGCAGGTACCTATTTGACTTATTTGAAATTCAAATTCAAATTATTAAGCCACAATAGCAAAGTTGGATGCCAAATCACAAATATATTGAACTAACGGACATCTTATTCAAGTGTGACGTGTCAGTATGCCTTTATGACTTCAGTTAACGAAGAATTCCAAATAAAACAATTGAATTGAAGGATGTTTTTTTCAGCGCCTGCCGACGCAACATCAACGGATGCGACGACACCCGCCAAAAAGGACAAAACGGCCAACATCAGACTGGCGATGGCACTGCTCTCCGATGCATGTGCCATCGAAAACAGATTGATGGAGGTGACTTGACTTGACTTGACTCGACTTGACTTGATTCTATTCAGTGTATAAGATAGTTGTTGAAATAGTTGTTGCTATAGTTGTTGTTGTTGAGATAGTTGTTGTTTTTGAGATAGTTAATGCTATAGTTGTTGTTGTTTAGATAGTTAATGCTATAGTTTTTGAGATAGTTGTTGAGACAACTAAAGGCACTAGCACCAACACCGGCGTGGCCGGTTTTCTCGATTTTGATACCCGACTAGTAATAATTAGAGTGATGTGATATGCCAATAATGTTACGTTTGTTCTGGGTTATTGCTGGTTCATGATATGCTAACAGTTCTCTGTTATGAAATGATTGTGCAGACTTTAAAGAAAGACTGATTACTGAAGTACTAAGATATTGATTCCATTTTACATTACTAATTACCAGGAAACTTATTGATTTCAAGCAACTTTCGCATACTTATTACGTCTTCGTTTGTTGTAAGGTTACCTGAAAAAATTCTGTAAGTTCAAGGGCCGGTGACATATCCGTTGTTTCAAAGTGTTTGTTGAGTTTAATAATGTCTTGATGACTTTAGGAATAAAGAAGTCCCTGTAAAAAATAATGTTTGAATCAGGTTGCGTTCGACGTGATCTGGCCGTCAATGCGCTCCATCGGAGTAGAAGACACGTCCTCATTTGGTCGCGTGCTCACGTCGCTGGGCGCTCAGATACAAGACGCAGCTAAACCGGCAGCTGTCTACGTGGAAAAGTTGCTGAATGGTGAGTGGCTTTTTGTATTACTTCACTTTGATTTATTGTCAAAATGGGGGCACTTTTTACAATCCTTTTTGCCTGCCATATATGTATAAATGTATAAATTTCATATACGTGTGATCGTTCAAAAAAATGTGATCTTTTTTCAGTTTTGGAACTTTTTCGACATTTTCGGAGCTGTGAAAAATCTAAAGAAAATTGGTCGTATTTTTTGTTGGTAAAAAAACGTATTAGTTCACTAGCGGACGAGAATGGGGGAAAGTGAAATTCCCTCCCACCAGTTTGGCGGTTAAAAAAACTAAATTGGTTTCTCAAGGTGGGGAAAAATAGTCTCAAAACTGAGATGTCTCTATTTTTGTGAGGAAATTCCCCTCTCTTTGGAGGGTTGGTCCACCAATGCTTCGTGCTCGTGTATTTACGACCGATCAGTGTAGTGAGTATCGAAACCCCGGTCCACTCAAATATTATAATAATAATAATATAATATATATAATAATAAAATATAAAAAGTAATAAATACAAAAATAAATAAAAATATATAATATATTTGTACAAGCTTGCAGATTCGCTGAGCGCCTGTGTGAACAGCGTGAATGAGGTGCCGCGTGCCTATCGGTGGACGAGGAAAGACCCGCCCACACATCCATCCGCTTATGTACAACACACGGCCACCGTTTGGCAGGGTATGTCATCATCCGCTTTTCATTTACTAATAATACATAAATTCTAATTGGTTGGTTCATTGTAAACAATATGATATTGTATTCCAGATTTCATCACGCTATCTGATCAGTCCCGGGCTGATGTTTCGATGAAGGACTCGATAGTTATCAATACATGTAGACAAGCCGTTGAGGCGTATTGCACTCATGTTAGTTGAGTTAGCAATTGAAAGACGTTAAGTTAGTTACAGTAGTGAAAATAAGCCTTATGCTCCAAGGTATTGGTTTTAGATATTAAAAGAACGGTCCGAGGTCGATTCCAAGCCTTCACTTTTTTCCCAGCCTTCAGCGGCGAACTTCAGAACATAGAATATATTTGTAAACCAAAAGAGAAATATGATGACTGAATTCAAATATAGGGTTTATGTAAATAGGTGCGAATATTAGTAAGACTACTCTCGAGCGGGCTAAAGTTGCCATACCACAACTTCCTTCCTCTTTAAAAGCAACAAAAGAAGTTTAAAGTATATGATGTAAATATAATAGACTAGAATTATCACATAGCATAGTAATTCGTATATGATAATAGGATCACCCTAGAATATAGTCGAATTCAAAATAATGGATAGGAATCAATGTATGTTTTAAAACAATACTTTAACAGATCTCGACAATAACAAGATCACAATTTAAAATACCCATGTATGTGAAATAAGGCCTGAAATATAGATTAATCAGTACCTGCAATTTTATTTTAAATATACTTTTAATTCAAGACCAAAATAAGAACTGTATCACCCTAAGCTGAAATTAGTTAAGAATAGTATTCTACTTTGAAAAGTCTGAAATAGGTTAAGGTGACTATAATGATGACGGCGGCAGACCACGATTCAGCTACGTGATGTCGCCTCGATACCTCGCCTTGAACGTGTGCGCTGTCGGTTTCTCAGAAACCCGAAAACGTGGGTTATAACGCGGCTCACTGTTAGCCACTGGTTCATAATCTGATCTCGACCAGTCAGATACATAGTTGCGCAGCGCATTGTACGGCTTCATCACCGTATTTCTAGCCTCACGACACATTCTCTGCGTCTTGGCACATTCAGGTCCATAACCTCGCTGCTTGACATTCTGCGGTTTGGTGTGCGGCGCGCAGTTAAAGCTCTTATAGCGCGGCAGTGGTTTAACACGCTCAGTTTGCGCTGCTTGCGTGCTGCTGTAGTTAGCCTGGCGCGTTTCAGCTGCTAACGTACGCTCACTTTCTGGTACGCGCTTCTCGAAGTTGCATTCACCTGCGAACTTTTTCCAATAAACGCCATCTTTGCGCTTCTTTTTTGCACGTTTTAGCGGCTTCGCGCCTCTTCCTCCCTCCTTTAATGCGACGAATTTAGCGACACCAACGAAGTTCTCATCGTTAGCTGCGCTCCTATTGGGTGTCAGGTCGAATCCACTGACATTCCTCAGACTGAATCCGAACGCATTTAGCGCTGGCATACCCAAAACAAGACCAATTTTAACGTGAAATTCTTCAATCACGTAAAACTGTATCTGCTTAGTCAGCTTGCCAATCGATACAGCTAACTTTATGGAACTTCGGCACTCAGTTTTCAATCCATCGATGCACGTCAGGGTTTCAGAGCAGGGTTTCTCATCAAGCGGACCCTCAATCGAATCTAGAAACTGTGATGTAACCAGATTACAGTGCGCACCAGTGTCTGCTTGCCACATGTTGTCAGGTACTTTTTGACTGTTAACGTAGATAGGGCTGCGCGTGCTCGCTATCTTAACTGACCTCACTCTACAGGCGCCAATTCGCTGCGGTTTCTGCTTGCTGTCTTGACCTACTGCTGCGCATGTCACTGACTTTGTGACTGACTGTTGCTGCTGCGCTGGCATGGGAGGGTACTCAACAGTAGGTTTCTGCACCTGATTCTCAATCTGTTCATACCCAAGCTCGCTCAAATTGTTGTAGTCGCCTTGGTATTGTTGCTGATACCAGTACGGATGCGCATCATACTGATAGTGCGAGTAACACGGCGGTGCATAGGCGTATTCATGACTCAAATACGGCTCACAATATGATTGCGAAACTCTACTGTTGTCGCACGTTGACGCATAGTGCCCGAACTCTTGGCATCTGTAGCACTGAATAGTCTTCTTGTCGGACTGTGCTTGATGTCGTGTAAGCCTGATTCTGGCTTCGTGATGCTGACTGTCATAGTTACGGCCACGCTCTTTAACATCAGCTGTGTTTTTAGCCAATTCTTTTAGGCTCAATTTGTTGACCACATCATCAAAAGACTTCTTCGGGTTTAACAGACGTTCTTGAACGTACTGTCTGTACTCTGCTTCTTGAAGACCACGCTGTAGCTGCTCCATCAGCATCAGATTAGACTGCTGCGAGTCACACTGTTGAAACGGGAAAGCCAGTTTCAAATCTCTCGCATAAGACTCGATTGTTTCACCACGTTGCTGTACGCTGCTGCGAAACTGCTGGAACTTTAGCGCGTCATATCTTGAATCTGCGTACTTTTCCTTCAGGTAGTTGACAGCTGCGTAGAATGTAGGATTATCTAGGTCTTCATGAAACTGTCGGCGCGCCAAGCCGGTCAGACAGTTCACTAGGTGACCCACTTTCACGTCGTCATCTGTCGTTTTCGTAAGACGCAGTCGACTTTCAAGGCCAAACAGCCAAGATTTGAAGTCATCGAGTCGAGAACCGTCGAATTTTTCGAACCCGGAACCAGCCAAAACTGTCTCAGCGTTGTGCTGGGTTGCTTGTTGTAGTAACAGACGCGTAGACTCTTCCTGTTGCAGCGTGAGACGTTGAATCGTGTCGTTTAGGGTGTCATAAATGTCACGTTGCCCAGTGACATTTGTCTGCCTCGCAAAACTATTTGTAGCACCCTCATACTGTTCTTGTTGTCGATGAGCTTCTTGATAGCTCATATTATGACCAAACTGCACCAGCGGTCTTCTTGCAGCGGACGGCGTGACGAAACGTTGACCGGTAACGTCAGGGTCAACGGGCCTGCGTGCCCTCACCTCGACGGCGGCGTCAGGTTCAACGGGCGTGCATGCCCTCACCTCGACGGGGGTGTCAGGTTCAACGGGTCTGCGTGCCCTCACCTCGACAGGGGTGTCAGGTTCAACGGGCCGGAGTGCCCTCACCTCGACAGGGGTGTCAGGTTCAACGGGCCGGAGTGCCCTCACCTCGACACGGGTGTCAGGTTCAACGGGCCGGCGTGCCCTCACCTCGACAGGGGTGTCAGGTTCAACGGGCCGGCGTGCCCTCACCTCGACAGGGGTGTCAGGTTCAACGGGCCGGCGTGCCCTCACCTCGACAGGGGTGTCAGGTTCAACGGGCCGGCGTGCCCTCACCTCGACACGGGTGTCAGGTTCAACGGGACTGCGTGCCCTCACCTCGACAGCCTTCTTACTAAACTTTCTGACCCTGAAATCCTTATCCTTAATAACCATAGTGGGGACCGGACCGGACAATCCAGAAGTCACCTCACTATCTGCACAGGTGTAAGGGCGGCGACCAGTACCAGAACCCTTATCACCGCACTCGGCAACTTCCTGACCCGAATTAAAAAAACTGCACCTGCTTTCTGCCTCATATCCGTGGTCCATGACGTCTTCACGAACGCCCAATTCTTCCCATAGTGCGCTCAGGTTAACCGGCGTGACGGCACTGTCCGTATCTCCGCTCACGTCTGGCCCAACGCTCGGCGGCGGCTCTGGCCATGGGATCGATTCTGCAATGGCAAATATTTCCTCAATCATCCATCCAATACGGCAACAAAAATTGGCGAAATTATCAGATCGATTCAATGCCGGAATTTCTACGTGACTGAGTGAAGAATGTGCCTTAATTACCGACACAAAATTTTGGTATAAACGACCGGCCAAATTCACATTATTTGTCTTCACGACATCATAAAATAAAAAATAAGCACTATCCTGCTTCAATTCAAACTCCCATGTCGGACGATTGCGTGCGGCGGCCATTCTTCAGGTTCACCGGTTCCTCCGAAGTCGATTTATGTAGACGAATAAATTCTTCACGAATTTATTTTCATCGGCAATCGCAATTCTTCACGAATTTATTTTATAAATTTTAAATTCTTCACGAATTTTTAATTTTTTAAGGCTGGATTTTTTGGAAGTTTACTCGAAAATTCGGCACCGTCAGGTTGGAGTTAAGCGAAAAACAGGAGCGCCAAGTAGTGAAAATAAGCCTTATGCTCCAAGGTATTGGTTTTAGATATTAAAAGAACGGTCCGAGGTCGATTCCAAGCCTTCACTTTTTTCCCAGCCTTCAGCGGCGAACTTCAGAACATAGAATATATTTGTAAACCAAAAGAGAAATATGATGACTGAATTCAAATATAGGGTTTATGTAAATAGGTGCGAATATTAGTAAGACTACTCTCGAGCGGGCTAAAGTTGCCATACCACAACTTTACGGATTGGGTGAAATCTGATTGACTTGACTGTGTGGTGACTAAACTTAGCTAAGTGCTCGTCGATATGGTACGCAAACCATAGCCAATTCATGATCCCATTATTCACGCCGTCTGGGCGGTCAATAGTAATTCAACATCTTCCCTGACTCGGTGTTAGCAGTTGACCATTTCTGATTCATTGAGTAGCTTAGTGAGATAAGTGTTGTTAGTACGCTTTATAAGTTGTGTACGTATTCCTTGAAGTTTTTTCCGGTAATATTTATTCGTAAAATAACTGTTGGTCAACAGGTGAATAACGTACTGACCACCGCCGACAAAATGTCGTCCAGTCTGTCCCGATTGAAGAAGACGGCGGCGGCCAAGTCGGACGACACAACCGCTGGGTCCGCGAGCAGTACCATGAGTGATGACGAAAAAATCAGGTCCGTGTGATTGTGTGAATGTGAATCATTGTTTCGTATTTTTCATAACTGAAGCCACCGTCGGACAAAAATGACAAAATCGAGATTGCTTCGAAGCCAGCTGCAATTTGATGAACGAAGATATTTTACCTCCTGCTGAGGAGAAAAAAGTTTTTATTGAGCCAATCAATAAACGCCAACTAATCATCAGCCAGCTATCTTGTTGTGTGAGAGATGTACAATAATGTTTTGTGTTTTGTTTCGATTTTTTTGATAAAATAATTTTCTTTATTTATTCAAATTGAATAACACTGCAGATTGCAACTCCATCTCGATGTGGGTGAACTGACAACGGTGATCAGCCGACTGCTGGAAGCGAGCGAGGACGGCGACGAGGCGATGATGGACGTGACCAAAAGGATGCAGTCGTTGAACGAGTTGACTAAACCGGCCGTCGGCAACTGATGCATATTTACAGAAATAAATTGATACAGTTGTTTTTATTAAATCTGAGCTAAATTCCGTTGAATCAGACGTTATTTAATGGCATATCAAACTAAGAGGTTTATGACATGACATGATTGAGTTGGTCGTCCTAGGTGGCAGGCTATCCCGAGATCAGAACAGGCGATGGTTCGATATTCTTATGGCATTTTGGTTTGATAGGAACCAGATCGAGTATACAATTGTTTAAGGGATTCATGGAACCGCCTCTGGCATATACAGATTTCATTTATTAACAGAATAATGTAGGTTTAATAATTGATAATTTATGTTTCTTGCTCATCAAAACGAAACGTATATAAAAAACTATGACGTTCTCTATGAGTTATGACTAGTGGAGAAATTTAAATGTGGTACAGTTTGGATTGGACTATGCGAGTGATATAGATTTGAATCCTGCTTTGATTGTGATCCCTCTTGATGTGAAAGCTCATTATTGTTGACAATCGGGAGTTTGATGGTATGGCTAGTTAAAATAGGGCTCTTGGCTAAAGGAAACTATTATTGTTAGATAATATTTATTGAACGGCTTCGGGAATTCAGTAACTGTTATCTTTTTATTAGTTTGAAGTTTTATTATTGATTGATATTTGAAGTATATCCATTAACTCAAAATTTACAATAGTTCACTCGGTTTCGGAAGAAACTTCTTAGGTACTATTCTTTATGTATACCCAAATGAATCTTATATACTGTTTTCATAGTTGGTGTTGTCCTGTTTACGACTGTTTGCCTTGAACAATGTGCGGTGATTTCTATACGAATATTTGTAACGCATTCTGTGATACCTGACTCGTAGCGGTTTTAATTGTTAACGAGACTAAATTTTTACAATTGAAAATGTGGTATTGAAGTTTAGTCTCGTATTTAATTGCGATTGCTACACAAATTAATGTTTCAACTATAAAAATATAAATTTAAAATATGTTATTTATTACTGCCTTGTTGATGGGTTGTTGTTTTTGTATGATATCTTTGTGTGATACCAAATAATGTTGGTGATTTGAATATCTGTGGTTTTTACTGGTAATGACTCGCCTTGAACGAATCTTTGTTAAGTGAAGATAATCCTTGACTTTCAGGGTTCTTTGTTTGTCCCAAAGTTTCACGATAAAAATGTCAATGCTTATCTTTGGTAATAAATGGGGGTATAAAAAAGATGGCTGTTGATTTTTTTGTAGATTACCGTTTGAATGAAAATCTAATTAAATGAATTCTAAAACATAAAGAAATATGGACAGTAAACCGTCAGGCAAAAAACTGAACAATAAAAGGCAGTGAAGTTAAATAAGTATCAAAATAACGCAAACTTGTTTCTTTTTATTAAAAGTGAAAGTTACCACGAAATTTCATTGATAAATCGACAACATTTGATTGATTTCATATCAAGAAGTCACCTTTTTCGAGTCATTCTTTCAAAGTACAGGGTGTCCCAGCGAGGGGTTCACGATTTGTTTTTTTAATAACTTTTGTGTACGTCGAGCAATAATCTTAAAATTTGACACTGTAATTACCAATACGTTGGCAATTTTTTTGCTTTTTGAAATTCCAAAATTCGTTCAGAACAGCTCGTGTTACAGTTGACTGAAAAAATACTCTATTTTTGAACGAATTTTCAATAGAATTTCATTTGGAAACACACTCAAAACTAAATTTAATTGAGATTATACGACAAATTTATTGACAATTTATGCAAGAAACAATGTTAAAGATAATTCTTATTCAATATGACCCCCAGATTTTCTGAAAAAAAAAACGATCGATACGGGTTTTAAAACGCGAGTAATGCTTTCAGTCGCGATTCGGCGTTAATGTTAGCCATTTCCATTGAGATAATGTGTTCGAGTTATTCAACTGTGTTGATGTTGTGAGAATAATGGAGTTACTTCTGATGTCTTTAAAACCCGTAATCAGAAGCGGTCAAATCAGGGGATCGCACCGGTCAATCCGTGGTTCCTCCACGTCCTACCCATGCAGGCACAGAACGTGCCCAGTGCGAAGGGCCATCGTTCCATGACCATCGTTCCATTCAAGAATTCCTTGATATCTTAGAGTTCCGGTAACAAAAAAACATTGACCATGTTTACTTGTCACTGGTTACATTTTTTCAAAGATGAAAGGCCCGATCAAACCGCCGGACCAAATGGCACAAAAAACGTTGACTTTGGGCGCGTCCATGGGTTGAGTTACAATGAAGTTTGGATTAAAAATGGAATAATAAATATGACAATTGATTGTATTAACATTTTTCTTGCAATTTTGTCAATTTACTTGTCATATAATCATAATTAAATTACTTTTGAATATGTTTCCAAATGAGATTCTATTGAAAATTCGTTCAGAAATTTAGTTTTTTTTTCAGCCAACTGTAACACAAGCTGTAGTGAACGAATTTTTTCATTTAAAAAAGCAAAGAAATTGCCAACGTGTTGGTAATTACAGTATCAAATTTTAAGAATGTTGTTCAACGTACACAAAAGTTATTCAAAAAACAAATCGTGAACCCCTCGCTGGGACATCCTGTAATTTTGTTGAAACCACGTAATTTTTACGTGTTCGGCGATTATATGAATTCAAGATGGCATTTTTTTCATGCAGTGCCACGTTTTCGAGTTGCCCCAAACATTGATGAGGTCCCTCCCGACACGACTTATACACGTAAAAACATTTTTTTCGTGTTTTAGCAAAATATCACTGACTACGGTAATTCACCCTTCGAAAGTTTCACCTTTGTTGGAGGAGGTCACGGCTTTCAAGAAAAAAGCAAAGTGATGACGAGATTATCATTTCTCAAGTCACCCGTTTCGCTCTGTTTGCTTTCTTCAGGTTCTTTGAATCGGTCAAATCTTCATGTCAGTCGGTTGACGCAACCAAATTTTAATTGTTTCTTGCACACACCATTTCCAGAATGCTCAATAAAGGTGGGTTAATGAAGGTTTGGCGAGTGTGATAGAGTCACATACAGTGAAGTAAGTGAAAGAAGTCACTGTTAGGTAAAGTATTAAAGTATGAGTCACTGTATGTAGTGAGTGAAGTGAGTGAAAGACTGATATAGTAAGTTTTAAATGATCCAGTCGTTCACATAATCACGCTGCTCTGTATCCTCTTCATGACTGCGAGGGCCGGAAGAATCAGTTGGTTGACTTATTATTCAGGTATTAATCAGTCATTTAGTCAGAAATTTTGTAAGTCATTTAGTCAGTCAATTAGTCAGTCATTTATTCAGTCATTTAGTCAGGTAATAGTCAGTCATTTAGTCAGTCAATTAGTCAGTCATTTATTCAGTCATTTAGTCAGGTAATAGTCAGTCATTTAGTCAGTCAATTAGTCAGGTAATAGTCAGTCATTTAGTCAGGTAATAGTCAGTCATTTAGTCAGGTAATAGTCAGTCATTTAGTCAGGTAATCGTCAGTCATTTAGTCAGGTAATAGTCAGTCATTTAGTCAATCATTAGTCATTTAGTCAGGAAACATTTTAGCCACGGAACAAGTGTGTAGAAATCTGGCTGCTCGCCAGGGTTTCAGCCACTCCATGTTGTTGCACGATGGTGATTATATTACGTGTTGGATGTACAGCAAAGGCACGGCTCAAAAGGAATGGGGCCAAGCCCAGGTTGATTTTCTTTTTTATGTGTCAGTCAATTTCAGTTTTTATTTATCTTTATGCCCGAAACGAGTATTTGATTCACACACATTCATACATACATACATATGTACATAAATACATACGTACATACATTCATTCATACATACATACATACAGTACATACATACCGTATCAAGTGAAATTATCACACACATACCCATGCAAGTTTATAACTAAAGCTATTCTTTTTCAATCAGTTACTCGGTCAACCAGTTACATACATACCTACAGTAGTCAGTCAGACTTTCAGTCATCTTTCATTAAGTGAGTGAATTACATATAAGCACTGGTACGTTTGGCTCACTCACTCACTCACTCACTCACTCACTCACTCACTCACTCACTCACTCACTCACTCACTCACTCACTCACTCACTCACTCACTCACTCACTCACACTGCAGGAAACATGCCGAAAGTTCCAAGCTCGTTAGTTCTTGTCTCTGATTATCTGCCAACGTTACCTTATGTTGACATGGCATTGACTGAATTCAATCGTTTTACAAGTGTTGTTTGAATCGAAATTAAACATACTACTTAAGTATGTAGTTGCTACTGAAGACTAAGCTTATGATTGTAATATTAGCAGTGGGTCGCGCTGGTCATCTGGCTTGGACGCACACTCCAGCTCGCGTTGAGCTGGCGCGAAACTGGGTTCGAACTGTGAACAATGGCTGTTGGGTGAGTTTGATCCATAACAACTTATAATTTCATCATGTTCAGTATATTCTTATTAAAACGCCTTGCCTGAGAAAACCTACAGGTTGTATGGGAAGTGTGGCTCCTCTTATCAAAATCGAGTTATGTGGTGTTTTGGAACCTGCCAGGGTAGTGTATCAAAACCCTATGACCGTTTGGTTCAAAGTTGCGAAAAAAACCGGAAATATCCGGATTTTTCGATTTTGGCTGTAGGGCTTACGTCACCATGCGATCAGCTCACTTTGAACGGCGGCCGTCATCGATAGAGAGTTCCAATCACTAAATGGATAACATAGTATGAAAGTAGACTTAATTCTGCGTGTTTTAAGCCCTATTTGACCGCATTTGATAGAATAATCAATTTAAAAACCGACCCCGAAAATTTTTGAACAATAACTTTTTCTGAAAAAATTGTCAAGTTGGAGACATAAATGTCAAAATAAAAAAAGTTGCAAGATTTATCCAGACAAACCGAGTATGAGTGAAGATGCCCCCATAGTAGACCTTCAAAAAGTTCATGTGCTACCCCCCACGTGGCCCTATTTTTTCGAGCTACAAGTCATTTTTTGCCAAAAATCGCTAAATTTCAGATTTTTCTGCTATTTTCCGTATATGGTTGATTGTTTATCGGCGAATTGTGCATGATAATAACTTCCCCTGATAGGCAGAGTAATGATAGAATACTTCCAGTTGCTTTAGTCGGTCTTTAAAACATGATAAATAGGGCTGAAAGGCTGAAAATGACCAAAAATGACGAAAAACCCTAAATTTTTATGTTTGCTTAAAATAAGGAGGTTTTTACGTTGTAAGTAGGCAGGAATGAGTCGAGAAGGGTATATAGTGGAATATACAGTGTTTTTGGTTCTATTTGATTAAATATAGAACTAGCTGCAACGTCAAAATACTAGTATTAGGGGTTTTGAACAGTCGTTTTCAGCGATTTTTGAAAATAAAACTAGTCAAATTAGCGGGTTTCCAGCAATTTTCCGTTCGTGGTTGATGTTTTTTCAGTAGTAAGTCCATGACAATACAATCCACTGATAGGAAAGGTAATGAGGGAATACTTTTATTTGATTTAACCGTCTTTCAAAATTTGATAAATAGGCCTAAAATGGGGCTGAAAATGACCAAAAACGGTGGAAAAGTATAATTTTGATGTTTGCTGAAAATACAAGAATTTTACCATTGTAATGAAGCAAGATGAAGGGAATATCGTTTTATACAGTATTTCTAGTTTATATTCATCAATTATAGAGTCAAAACACAGGTATTGAAGGTTTTAACAGTCGCTATCAGCGATATTTGCCGGAAGCTCAAATATGATGCTGTTGGGGAATGAACGGTTAAATACACCTTTCTTCGTTCCAATCGCACACATGTACTTGAAATGGGTTTTCTGGATATATTTATTTTTGGTTTTTCACCCGTTTTATCCGACATAGCTTGCTAATACATCCATTTTTATCCTACATACATATGTACATACATACAAACGGATGTATGCGGATTGTGCGTCAACTGCCGCCACTGCCTACTGCAGTCACAATTTTCGAGTCAATTGCCGCCATTTTTCTGAAATTTACCGGCTGCGGCTGCGGCTGCGGCTGTTTTTGTTGACTCGCTCGAAAGTAGCGTCAGTTGTCTTACGAAAAGAAGAATGATTGATGTTATCAATAAAGGATTCATGCAATCAATGATAAGTGGAATGCAGTTGACTAGCATTAGGATGATGAACATACTTTTCAAACGAATCCCACTTCTGCGCTCCGCGCGGTGCTAACGGGCCTTACGATAGATTATCAGCGGTTAACGAACAGTAATACATACTTCGAAGGCAATAGTAAAATTTTGGATAATTTGTCTGCGGCCTTATCATTGATTGCATAAAACCTCTTTTATTGACTAAATTTAAGATTCTTAAGGCAACTGACGCTAAATTCTGCGAAACAACTGCAGCCAGAAATTTCTCAAATTATTGGCTGCAAATGACGTAAGACAACTGACGCCACTTTTCGGCGAGTGAAATTCAGCCGAAAAGTCCAGAGAAAGTGCCGACAGTTGACTTGTTAATTGTGGCTGCAGTTGGTGGTGGCGGCAGTTGATCGATCCCCATGTATGCGTACATAGGTAATAGGTATGTATAGTAATTATGTGATTTGATGATACTTTCAGCGATATGATTTGATGATACTTTTAGCGGTATGAATAGTGGGCATTAGTGAATGGCAGATGTTTTGGTGTACTTCTACTTTCAGTTCTCTTCCTTCAGAAGTTCACCTAGTCATCAATTCTCTTGTTTATTTACTCACTTCGTCAGATTGAGTTCGGTTCAAGGTACATGCTTTGGTCTAGAATCATGATGTGGAAGCCCGAAAACAGACTGCGCGAGGCGAAAAGCGGAAGCTAAAATTTCCCCGCTGTACTTTTTTGTATTGCAGACGTACCTTTGAATTGCAGTGCTTTGCCACGAAACTTGAAATTTCTTAGCATTCCTGCTTTATTCCAGAAACCAGATGGCGCTTAGAGTAAAAAATTGGCGTTTTCTAGTACCACTGATATTTATTGGATACGTATCCTGAAAGCCCGAGATCTTTAAAATTCAAATGGCGTCAAAAAGTGGAGTTCTCAATATTACAATCTGTAAATGGATGGCGCAAGGCGCCACAAATTCTACGTTTCCAGACCTCTAACTTTCAACCTAGGAAGCACGAGAACGGATGGTGCGGATTTGTGAAAATTTGGATGCGGTTGCGGTGTGAAAATTTGGATGTTTTCAGTACTTCTGCTTTGTACTGGAGACATTCCTGTGAGCCCGATAACTTATTGCAACTTACTTACATGGTTTTGTTGAAATAGGCCAAGAACACTGTATATTCCACGATATGCCTTTTTGACTCATTCTTGCTCCAAACAATGGTAAAGTTATGGTATTTTCAGCAAACATCAAAATTATACTTTTTCATCGTCATTTTCAGCCGTTTAGGCCTATTTATAAAATTTTGAAAACTGGTTAATCAAATGAAAGTATCTCCTCATTACCTTTCCTATCAGGGGACTGTATTGTCATGGACTACATAACTACTGAAAAACCATGAACCACGAGCGGAAAATTGATGGAAATACTCTAATTTGACGAATTTTATTCAAAAAAATCGCTGAAAACGACTGTTCAAAACCCTATTACTAGTATTTTGACGTTGAGGCTTAAGCTCCGTTTATACTCGAGCGCAGACGCAGCGCAGCCATACAAAACTGTCTACGGCATAGATCTACGGCATGTTTGCATTTATACTCGACCACAGCGTTAATCAACCACAGCTCACATAACACGGTATGCATAATCGACCGGATCCGACCCGGATGCCAAAATCTCGACCGAAAAAATTTTCACCTTAGTTTCGGTTCTTTTTGGTCTCAAAATTCATGAAAAAAAATCAGTGATCAAGAAGATCTAAAAGAAGTCACACAAAAACTTAGGTTTTATATCAAATAAAATCGCTTAAAAACTGGAATTTTGGCTGCGCTCGTGCGTTTATAGTCGCTAAACAGCTCCACCCGTAGATCTGCACCCGTAGATCTGCACCCGTAGACTGCACCCAAATCTGCGCTGCGCCTGCGCTCAAGTATAAACGGGGCTTAATACTATAATTGATAAAATGAAACCAAAAACACTGTATATTCCACTATATATCCTTCTCGACTCATTCTTGCCTACTTACACCGTAAAAACCTCTCTATTTTGAGCAAACAGAAATTTGGGGTTTTCTGTGGTTTTTGGTAATTTTCAGCCATTAAGCCCTATTTATCACATTTTAAAGACTGACTAAAGCAAATGGAAGTATTCTATTATTACTTTGACTATCAGGGGAAGTTATTATCTTGCACAATTCGCCGATAAACCATCAACCATATACGGAAAATAGCAGCAAATTCTGAAATTTATCGATTTTTGGCAAAAAATGACTCGTAGCTCGAAAAAATGGGGCCATGTGGGGCGGGGGGGGGGGGGGTAGCACATGACCTTTTAGAAGGTCCACGATGGGGACATCATCCCTCTTACTCGGTTTGTCTGGATAAATCTTGCAACTTTTTTTATTTTGACATTTATGTCTCCAACTTGACAGTTTTTTCAAAAAAAGTTAATTTCCAAAATTTTTCGGGGTCGGTTTTTAAATTGAATATTCCATCAAAAGCAGGGGAAGTTATTATCTTGCACAATTCACCGATAAACAATCAACCATATACGGAAAATAGCAGAAAATTCGAAAATTTATCGATTTTTAGCAAAAAATTACTCCACTACGGGGGCATCATCCCTCTTACTCGGTTTTTCTAGATAAATCTTGCAACTTTTTTTAGTTTGACATTTATGTCTCCAACTTGACAATTTTTTCAAAACAAGTTAATTTTCAAAAAATTAACGGGGTCGGTTTTTAAATTGAATATTCCATCAAAAGCAGTCAAATAGGGCTTAAAACACGCAGAATTAAGTCATCTTTCATACTATGTTATCCATTTAAAGATTGAAAGTCTCTATCGATGACGGCCGCCGTTCAAAGTGAGCTGATCGCATGTTGACGCATGCCCTACAGCCAAAATCGAAAAATCCGGATATTTCTGGTTTTGAGCAACTTTGAACTAAACGGTCATAGGGTATTGATACACTACCCTGGTAGGTTCCAAAACACCACATAACTCGATTTTGATAAAAGGGGCCAAAATCTGTAGGTTTTCTCAGGCAAGGCGTTATAAATGTATTCAGTAACTATTCAGCACCACGTGGGTGCCACTTGGATTGGAGTGCGTCAACCGGAAGGGATGGACCAATCTCTTGAGCCCAAGGGTGGATTCGTTTGGTACGACAGCAATGGTCCAACTACAGTTGAACAACCGGGCGACTCGGGGTCGTGGGATCACTATTATGGTTTTCCCTTTTACTCTTTTAGACATTATTTTACTACTCATTTACTTGGATAACTCACTCACTCGCTCACTCATGCACTACCAAACGCACGCACTCACTCATTCACTCACTCATTCACTTATTCATTCACTTACTCACTCACTCACTCACTCACTCACTCACTCACTCACTCACGCACTCACTCGCTCGCTCACTCACTCACTCACTCACTCACTCACTCACTCACGCACGCACTCACTCACTCATTCACTCACTCACTCGCTCGCTCGCTCTCTCACTCACTCTCTCTCACTCCCTCACCAACACACTAGTTTTTTTTCAGGGATACCTAATCAGCCCGACAACTTGAATGGTGCCGAGCATTGTGGCGAAATCTGTTGTGGCAACGGAATGAATGATCATAATTGCGTGGATGTAGTGCATGACTATATTTGTGAGTTCAAATTGGTTCTCAATGATGAGCTCTAGAAATACATCATTGGTTCTGAATGATGATTTTTAGAAATACATCATTGGTTCTCAGTGATGATCTCTAGAAATACATCATTGGTTCTGAATGACGATCTCTAGAAATACATCATTGGTTCTGATTGATGGTATCTGAAAATACGTCATTGTTTCTAAATGATGATCTCTAGAAATACATACATCATTGGTTCCAAATGATGAGCTCTAAAAATACATCGCTGGTTCTGAATGATGATCTCTAGAAATACATCATTGGTTCTAAATGATGAGCTCTAAAAATAAATCGCTGGTTCTGAATGATGAGCTCTAGAAATACATCATTGGTTTTAAATGATGATCTCTAGAGTTACATCATTGGTTCTGAATGATGATCTCTGGAAATACATCATTGGTTCTAAATGATGAGCTCTAAAAATTCATTGGTTCTGAATGATGATCTCTGCAAATACATCATTGGTTCTAAATGATGAGCTCCAAAAATACATCGCTAGTTCTGAATGATGATCTCTAAAAATACATCATTGGTTCTAAATGATGAGCTCTAAAAATTCATTGGTTCTGAATGATGATCTCTGCAAATACATCATTGGTTCTAAATGATGAGCTCCAAAAATACATCGCTAGTTCTGAATGATGATCTCTAGAAATACATCATTGGTTTTAAATGATGATCTCTAGAAATACATCATTGGTTTTAAATGATGATCTCTAGAAATACATCATTGGTTTTAAATGATGATCTCTAGAAATACATCATTGGTTCTAAATGATGATCTCTAGAAATACATTATTGGTTCTAAATGATGATCTCTAGAAATACATCATTGGTTCTAAATGATGATATGTAGAAATACATCATTATTTGTGGGGCACCGTGTAACATTGTGAATGCGTACTTGTTTTCTGAACGCGTGCTAAACGAATCAAACCGTAAACGCATGCAAACATTTCACACATTCCCTCATCCTGTTTCCTAATCACATATACGACTTGGTTATGTATGTATATGTATAACTTTGATTTGTGTATGTATAACTTGGTTATGTATATGTATAACTTGGTTATGTATATGTATAACTTGGTTATGTATGTATAACTTGGTTATGTATATGTATAACTTGGTTATGTATACATATGTATAACTAGGTTATGTATATGTATAACTTGGATTTGTATATGTATAACTTGGTTTTGTGTATGTATAACTTGGTTATGTATATGTATAACTTGGTTATGTATATGTATAACTTGGTTATGTATGTATAACTTGGTTATGTATATGTATAACTTGGTTATGTATACATATGTATAACTTGTCGCCTGTCTAGTCTAGTGCGTAGGGCGCCGGCCTCGAAAACCGGCGGTCCTAAGTTCGAAACCTGACTTGAGACACAGATCCTGACGCGTTGCTCTGGGGTTTCTGCCATTGCCCGTCAGTTTATTCAACTCTCTGGCCACTACGAAAACACCATTCTGATATGGTATTAGTGTGCCTTATGGCTTCAGTTAATGAAGAAGTCCAAGTAAAAAAAAAAAAAAAAAACTAGGTTATGTATATGTATAACTTGGATTTGTATAGTAGAAGATAGACATCTTCTGGTTGTCGGTTGTTAACCGCATTCTGAAAATGATTACTGTAAATCATTCCAAATGTGTGTTCTCCCTAATGTTTCAAATTTCTGAGATTTCGTGTTTTTCCCATTTTTAAAATCAGAGTTGTTGTTGGTGAAGAATTCGGAAGAAAAGAATTCGGAAGTATTTTGGCTCGGCACCCGAGTGTGCAACCAAAAGTGGTTTTTTGGATAGACGTTTGGCTGGCTCGTCTGGATACCCGGTTCAGTTTGTGAAGAAGTCGTAAGCATCGACTTCTGGTGATTTTGTTGGTTGATTTTGAAGAGTGTTTTGAGAGTGAAAGTTTGAGACTATTGGTGGAGTTTATAGTGAGTTTAGAAGATCTTGAGATCGGGTTTATCGAGTAGAATATAAACCCACGTTATTGTGTCATCTATTCAGATCTTTTATTATACCGTGTTTCATTCCAACTATTGGTATTGCGTTGAATCATTTCATGAAAACATTTAGACAATGAAAGGTTTATAGTTAATTCGGTTATCTTGGTAGTTAATTTCGGTATCTACATTAGCCATCTGTGTCACAGGCTTCCTTGATAAATCGCGAGGAAATCTATTGGCGCTCCTGGGTGGGAGCGTTTGAAATCGAATCTTCTTGGTGATGTCTATTAACTTCACGTACAACTCTACAGAACCGATACATGTCACCTCAGCATTGTTCACAGCTCTGATTCGGGAAGTGTAAGGTAACAATTTAGGTGCAGGTTTCAATGTCATAAGGAACCAGCTGTCAATCAGGTTCGTGAATGACCCAGTGTCTGCACAATAGTCCTCCGGACTCACACGTTCGCCGTTAACAAACAGATCTGAAACACTCTGATCTACTGAGTCAGGTTCAAATGCTTTCAGCACCCGTATCACTCCTACAGACAGACCATCATTCTTACACTTCTGCGAATCTGACTTGAGATGTACGGCTTGGACCAGATGATCCAACCGATTCATGACGCCTCGCACTTCATCCTTTAACTCAGCAAAAGCTTTGACATCAACGGTGTCTTCTGCTATTTGCTTGGTCTGTACCACCTCATTAGCCTTAGCAGCCACATTACATCCTCCCGTTGCCATGAACTGATGATTGACAGAACCATTTACGTCATGTTTTGGGCTCTGGGTAACAGCACGCACATAACTCGATTGACTGTTGTTGTTAGGGCAGAAACGAGCTACGTGTCCGACACCTTTACACTGATGGCATACAATACCAGACGCTCGACCACCATTTCCATAATTATTAGAGTTGTTATTGATATTAGAAAAATTCGAGCCATAATTATTTGGTGTCTGATAAAAATTACCATTACCATTGGTATTACCATTACCGTAACCGTTACCGTAACCACGAGAAGAATTACCATAACCGTTATTGGCTCGATCGTAATTAGGATTATTGGAGTTGTTAACTGGTCGCGAGTAACCCGCGCCAGAGTGAAATCCTTGAGCCGCTTTATTCGACTGAAAATTACCAGCCGACGCTTGATTACCTCCACCACGAGCTTGTGGGCATGATGAAGCCACATGATCAGTTTTGCGACGACACAGAGTACAGAACTGCGACATCGCAAAATTATCCTGTCGACCATAGCCTCCTCTATCAAATCGGCCCTGATTCTTATTCACCGCAAATTCCCGATCCAAATCTTCTTCCAAACCGATTTTCGAAACCACATCTTCAAAAGTGACCGATGGGTCTTGATCCGCGCGTGCGGCTATCCTACGATACTCAACCGATCTCAGACCCTCCTTCAATCTACCAATCAAAGCGCCCTCACGCAGATAATCAGCACAGTCTGTCGAATCCATCGGACAGAGTGCCTTCAGACGCCTAGCAAAGTCCTTAGCGGACTCATTTGATCGCTGTCTACACGATTGAAAATCCGACATTCGTTTGCTTCGACGAAACGAACTCGTGTACTTTTCAGACAAATAACTGACCGACTGATCATACGACGGGTCGCATATTTGTAAACTGTATCGGTTTTTTGTCAGAATTCGTTTGACCCAACGACAGATAATAACCATTTGATTGTTTGTACGGCTTAGGCTTAGTTCCGAACATAGACTGTACGTTAGTGAAGAAGATAGCCTAGTTTAGCCTCTCCGTGAATCCAAAATGAAAAAGTCGAATTTTGGATTTTGACAAAAAACCGGTACAGTTTCCAAATATGCCGACGGGTCAGGCATCTGCTCGAGAAACTCACGTCTAGCTGAACCAGAGAGACACTGTACTACATGATCCACTTTCACATAATCCGGAACGTCAGCGGATGACAACCGATTTCTGACTCCCCGAAGCCAACGTCCGAATTCCTGATCGTTAGTCCCATCAAAAGTCTCAAATGTGCCAGATCTCAAAATTTGTTCCATAGCACGACGATCAGAACTCTCATTTCTAGCAATCAGCTTGGACCACAGACCACCTACAGCATTAATCACCTCCGTACTCGTAGTAGAGTCATTCGGGTCTACTGGAGTACTGGCATTATTCAACAAATTATCAGATTCCGTACCAGCCATTACCACACGAGGTTGTGCTTGTGCACCACCTTCAATCATTTGAGGTTGAGAGAAAGTGCCTCCGTGAAAAACATTATTGGGTTTCTGACCAGACCCGTTAATAGGCTGCTGTACCCGTTCACTATTCGGTAAACTGTACATGAAGGTCCGATGATCACCACGCGACTGTGCGTTCACACCTCCCTCTACATAATGGACCGCACGTTGCGTGCCTTCATCATAATACACACGATGGCCCACACGCGACTGCGTGTCTGCATCGAATTCTGACTGGACCGTGCGTGGGAATGCACCTTCAGTAATACACATGCTAACTACTCCTGACTGATTTGAAAAATAATACGGTGTTCCCAGATTACCGGCATTGTCTTCAGGCAATGGGCCCTCAGACAGCTGCCTCTGGCTGTACGTGCCTCCGGGATCAGCTAACCAAGCCTCTCCCTGACGTACGAACACCGGCGACCTACCCGAAGAGGAATAAAGTCCCTTCTGTCGCAACTGACCACCATCCGCCTGTGTATTGAGCAATGGGCTCGCAACAACACGCTCGGGTCGAGCCAAACACGGCACATCACTCACTAAATTATTCTGGCTAACAGGTACGCTATCACTCGAGCTGTGTTTCTTCTTTTGAGACGACTGCGTGACTTCTGCGCTGCTTGACTGCGGTGTTGCTCGACTGGTTGACTGCTCGGCTGTGCGTACCTCTCTGCCCGCCGCCGCTTGTTCCACCTCTTGTGTGTCTTCTTCGAGCGACCATGGCAAAACTGTAACATTTTTGAAGATTAGTTCAATAGTCGACTTGAGCCAATCGACTGTCTCATTGACCGATTGACTCTTCCATCATGAAATGTAAAATTCAATTTAGAATATAGAATATATCACCCTAGACAAGTAGAATAATTCATCACCATAGAAAATATATGCATCAATATAAATCATCAATACAGACGTAGAAAACGAATAGACATTTCAGTACATTTAGAATACGTGCCAACTACGAAAAACCTCACCTAAAAATATATCATCACATCACAACATACCACAAAACTTGGTACAAAACACCGACCACAAAAAAAATACTACAGTACACAATACCAGTCGGATCAAAAGTCAAACCGACAACGTCACACCTCAACTCGCGTCAACACACTGACGATCATCACAACTCACTCGAACGCGAAACACAAAATACGCCACTGCGTCACTCAAAACTTCTACCACAAAAAAAAAACATCACACTTCAATTCATCAACAAATCCACGACGTGCTCTACAACAGCAACGCCCATACATGAGACAAGCTAGTCTCTTCCCTTCCTTCCACGCCAGAGGTCTCCTATCGGTCACTCAAATATCACCACACGCGACACCACAGCACAAACTTCATATACATGCGCGACCACTGAACCATCACACTTGGGCTCTTAAAATCACCCTTACATCACACTTGGGCTAACTGCCAATATCTGGGCTTACTGCCAATATCTTCAAACAAACTCAACTTTCACACTCAAATCACAACATACGTACGTGGGCTTACTGCCAATATCTGGGCTTACTGCCAACATCTCCAAACAAACTCAAGCCCAAATCACAAAATACTTCGACCGATCACAACCTCACAATTCTCATTATCCAGCACATAAAATCCAATCTCAACCAGTGGTTTTCTCCACAACGCGAACACACACATCCATGCCTGATTCCAACGCTCTCAAAAAAACACATCAATTCAAAACATACTCTGACCTCGGCACTCAAAAACTCCATGACAACCTCTCTGATAAAGCTTTCATGAAAACCCTGTATTAAACAGATACACGGGCACGTCACACAATTATATCATGACAATAATCAATTTATCTCTGTTGTGGCTTTTAACTTTTTATATTTTATTACGTGGCTGATTTACTATTAAACTACACCGGCAGCTTTTTAATAGACTCAGAATCAACTGATAGCTTGGTAGCATCTTTAACAGACATTAGAACTGGATTTTTTACATTACACATTAGCAGTGTTATAGCCTCGGTTTCATTGGCACGAAACCCAAACAAATTTAATTTACCAGATCTCGGCATGTTCTCAGTGGCACGACGATCAGACTTTATAGAGTACTCAACCATAGTGAAGCGAGTTTAGTCATATCTAACATAATTTGAAAACTGTAAGATGACTCTGCGCTTGAAACATCAGGAAGGCAGACACTACGAGTCTTTTCACTTGCCTTCACATAACCCTGGTTCACACGCGTACCATTAGATAACTAATCAGACAGCTGACACACGGTACCTGTCGGAGTTTTAGCTCGCAAGTAACCAATGCGTCTAGTCTGATAGTCACATTACAACGCACGCGTATTACCATTTTTATAAACTGAGTCACTTTTCGAATTACCTTGGTTAAGTTTCTTGAAACATTGACTGGTCTCAAGAGAACAACCTAAATTCGGACTGGCAAACTTCAAATCTGGGTGTACAACATACATTTGAAACATAAGCTTTAGACTTGAAAACTGTACATCAGATGAAACATTAGTGGCTGCGTGAGTAAACTCACTTGCCAACAAAATATGGACCACACGCTTAGAACTTGAGAACTGCGTGTCTTCATTATAATCACGATGGACCACATGCGGGTGCATGTCTACATCAAATTCAAACTGGACCGCACGTTTTTGTGTGCCTTCAGTAATAACACAATACCATCTAAATCTGACTAACAGAAAACAAAATATTACTGTACCTCCAGATTACCGGCATAACTTCAGGCAATGGGCCTTCAATTAGCCTCTGGCTATGGGTAACTGCGGAATCGGCTAACCAAGCTCTGTCCTGACCCAAAAGTACAGGTGACATCACCACAGGGGAACGAGGTCCCTGTCGTCACAAATGACCCCAAACCGCATGTGAATTGAGCAATGGGCTCGCATCAACACGCTCGGGTCGTGCCCCACACGGCAAACATCACTTACTAAACTCAGAAGGGCTTATAATATTAATAAAATTGTTACCAAAGTACTGCGATTTCCTATCGCTCATCCGCCCTTCATGACCAGCCAAGCCCAGACCGTGACTCGATTCGAGGCTCATACGACCGCTCACCCTCTTGAATCTCTCAGCTTGGCCTCGCGGAATTATCACCATAATTAATAATATTCAACGGTCCGGCTCACAACGTCCACATACCTGTTTAAATAAACCGCGCACACAAGCAAAAACACACAAATTCACAAAAACAATAAAATTATATTTTAAAATCAATAGACGGTGGTTTTTGAATACAGGAGCGCCAGAAAAGTTTTGCGACGTTGGAAGTGTGGTTTGCGCGTGAAACCGAGGGTTGTTCAGAATGGTTGTGGTGAATTCCTGTGCGATAATACAGTGGTCGCGTCCGATGATTTGAGACTTCGTGAGACGGGGGGAAAGAGACATGCCAGTCTCTCGGCACGATTTTGTGTCCGCAAGGCATGTCGTGGTCGTGTTGTTCGAATAGTGGATTCGTTTCGTGGCAAGTTTGGAACGCGTGTTGCTGATGTATGTCAGAGTTCGTGTGCGGCTGAGTTCAGTGATAAGTGTCGATGTGTTGATGATCAGTCGAATTCGGACGTCGTTGGTTTGACGTTGGCACGAACTGGCATTGGGGTTTTGTAGATTTCTGTGTGATCGTTTTTGTCAAGAGTTTTATAATCTGGTCTGGCCTATAGTCTATATTTAAAATGTTTTTTTTTGTTGGCACGTATTCTAAAGGTATACATTTGTTTTAGCGTGTTGATTATATTCGTATGTGATTAATTATTCTGTGTACCTAAGGTAATGTGTTATATTCTAAACTGAAAATTATTTAAGTCATGATGCATATTTGTCGAAAGCTGATTGCTTGAGTTTATTTCATGATCATTATGTGTAAATTAGTTTTTTTCGTGCCGTACCGTACGTTTTTGTTTTTTCTTGGTGTATTGATAAAGTGGGAAATGAGCTGAGCCGGCCCAAGAGGGGAGGAGAAGTAGAAGATAGACATCTTCTGGTTGTCGGTTGTTAACCGCATTCTGAAAATGATTACTGTAAATCATTCCAAATGTGTGTTCTCCCTAATGTTTCAAATTTCTGAGATTTCGTGTTTTTCCCATTTTTAAAATCAGAGTTGTTGTTGGTGAAGAATTCGGAAGAAAAGAATTCGGAAGTATTTTGGCTCGGCACCCGAGTGTGCAACCAAAAGTGGTTTTTTGGATAGACGTTTGGCTGGCTCGTCTGGATACCCGGTTCAGTTTGTGAAGAAGTCGTAAGCATCGACTTCTGGTGATTTTGTTGGTTGATTTTGAAGAGTGTTTTGAGAGTGAAAGTTTGAGACTATTGGTGGAGTTTATAGTGAGTTTAGAAGATCTTGAGATCGGGTTTATCGAGTAGAATATAAACCCACGTTATTGTGTCATCTATTCAGATCTTTTATTATACCGTGTTTCATTCCAACTATTGGTATTGCGTTGAATCATTTCATGAAAACATTTAGACAATGAAAGGTTTATAGTTAATTCGGTTATCTTGGTAGTTAATTTCGGTATCTACATTAGCCATCTGTGTCACAGGCTTCCTTGATAAATCGCGAGGAAATCTATTGGCGCTCCTGGGTGGACAATTAGTAATCACCCCTTAGTAGAATTAATTTAGTTTGTAGAATTTTAATTTTTTTTTTCAGCGTTCTAATTTACATTTAGGAATTCAATTAGTTTGCTTGATAGTTTTTAGGTTGCTTGCTTATTATCAGTTGGACGTTTATTGTTGCTTGATAGTTTTGTTTCTCGTTGACTGTGTCTGTGTGTGTTCAAGATGGTGAAGACTAGAAAAAATAGATTGGGCACGGATGGGAATGTGGATAAGGCATTCATGGAAAGCCAACTGAATACTCTCGTTAAAAACTCAAACCATAGTGGTATCTTCGCAATGGCAGGTGCGATTAAGATTCTCAAACAGTGTCACGCACCATTGTCATATATTGTCTTTCCACGAATGCCGAAGAGTCAATCGGTCAATGAGACAGTCGATTGGCTCAAGTCGGATATCGAATTAATCTTTAAAAATGTTACAGTTTTGCCATGGTCGCTCGAAGAAGACACACAAGAGGTGGATGGAGCGGCGGCGGGCAGAGATGTACGAACAGCCGAGCAGTCAACCAGTCGAACAACACCGCAGTCAAGCAGCGCAGAAGTCACGCAGTCGTCTCAAAAGAAGAAACACAGCTCGAGTGATAGCGTTCCTGTTAGCCAGAATAATTTAGTGAGTGATGTGCCGTGTTTGGCTCGACCCGAGCGTGTTGTTGCGAGCCCATTGCTCAATACACAGGCGGATGGTGGTCATTTGCGACAGAAGGGAATTCATTCCCCTTCGGGTAGGTCGCCGGTGTTCGTACGTCAGGGAGAGGCTTGGTTAGCTGATCCCGGAGGCACGTACAGCCAGAGGCAGCTGTCTGAGGGCCCATTGCCTGAAGACAATGCCGGTAATCTGGGAACACCGTATTATTTTACAAATCAGTCAGGAGTAGTTAGCATGTGTATTACTGAAGGTGCATTCCCACGCACGGTCCAGTCAGAATTCGATGCAGACACGCAGTCGCGTGTGGGCCATCGTGTGTATTATGATGAAGGCACGCAACGTGCGGTCCATTATGTAGAGGGAGGTGTGAACGCACAGTCGCGTGGTGATCACCGGACCGCCATGTACAGTTTACCGAATAGTGAACGGGTACAGCAGCCTACTAACGGGTCTGGTCAGAAACCCAATAATGTTTTTCACGGAGGCACTTTCTCTCAACCTCAAATGATTGAAGGTGGTGCACGAGCACAACCTCGTGTGGCAATGGCTGGTACGGAATCTGATAATTTGTTGAATAATGCCAGTACTCCAGTAGACCCGAATGACTCTACTACGAGTACGGAGGTGATTAATGCTGTAGGTGGTCTGTGGTCCAAGCTGATTGCTAGAAATGAGAGTTCTGATCGTCGTGCTATGGAACAAATTTTGAGATCTGGCACATTTGAGACTTTTGATGGGACTAACGATCAGGAATTCGGTCGTTGGCTTCGGGGAGTCAGGAATCGGTTGTCATCCGCTGACGTTCCGGATTATGTGAAAGTGGATCATGTAGTACAGTGTCTATCTGGTTCAGCTAGACGTGAGTTTCTCGAGCAGATGCCTGATCCGTCGTATGATCAGTCGGTCAGTTATTTGTCTGAAAAGTACACGAGTTCGTTTCGTCGAAGCAAACGAATGTCGGATTTTCAATCGTGTAGACAGCGATCAAATGAGTCCGCTAAGGACTTTGCTAGGCGTCTGAAGGCACTCTGTCCGATGGATTCGACAGACTGTGCTGATTATCTGCGTGAGGGCGCTTTGATTGGTAGATTGAAGGAGGGTCTGAGATCGGTTGAGTATCGTAGGATAGCCGCACGCGCGGATCAAGACCCATCTATCACTTTTGATGATGTGGTTGCGAAAATCGGTTTGGAAGAAGATCTGGATCGGGAATTTTCGGTGAATAAGAATCAGGGCCGATTTGATAGAGGAGGCTATGGTCGACAGGATAATTTTGCGATGTCGCAGTTCTGTACTCTGTGTCGTCGTAAAACTGATCATGTGGCTTCATCATGCCCACAAGCTCGTGGTGGAGGTAATCAAGCGTCGGCTGGTAATTTTCAATCGAATAAAGCGGCTCAAGGATTTCATTCTGGCGCGGGTTACTCGCGACCAGTTAACAACTCCAATAATCCTAATTACGATCGAGCCAATAACGGTTATGGTAATTCTTCTCGTGGTTACGGTAACGGTTACGGGAATGGTAATACCAATGTTAATGGTAATTTTTATCAGACACCAAATAATGATGGCTCGAATTTTTCTAATATCCATAACAACTCTAATAATTATGGAAATGGTGGTCGAGCGTCTGGTATTGTATGCCATCAGTGTAAAGGTGTCGGACACGTAGCTCGTTTCTGCCCTAACAACAACAGTCAATCGAGTTATGTGCGTGCTGTTACCCAGAGCCCAAAACATGACGTAAATGGTTCTGTCAATCATCAGTTCATGGCAACGGGAGGATGTAATGTGGCTGCTAAGGCTAATGAGGTGGTACATACCAAGCAAATAGCAGAAGACACCGTTGATGTCAAAGCTTTTGCTGAGTTAAAGGATGAAGTGCGAGGCGTCATGAATCGGTTGGATCATCTGGTGCAAGCCGTACATCTCAAGTCAGATTCGCAGAAGTGTAAGAATGATGGTCTGTCTGTAGGAGTGATACGGGTGCTGAAAGCATTTGAACCTGACTCAGTAGATCAGAGTGTTTCAGATCTGTTTGTTAACGGCGAACGTGTGAGTCCGGAGGACTATTGTGCAGACACTGGGTCATTCACGAACCTGATTGACAGCTGGTTCCTTATGACATTGAAACCTGCACCTAAATTGTTACCTTACACTTCCCGAATCAGAGCTGTGAACAATGCTGAGGTTACATGTATCGGTTCTGTAGAGTTGTACGTGAAGTTGAAAGACATCACCAAGAAGATTCGATTCCATGTCAGACAGGATCTGGGATATAAGGTTTTGCTGGGCATGCCTGCTATGGCTATGTGGGAAGTAAAACTGGTCGGTCCAAATGGTATAAACCTTACACCATCGTCTAAAGGTGATGACAGTGAAACTGTGCGATTGATTCAGGAAAGTGTGCCACTTATGAGTCGGCGTAATTTTGATTATGACGTGGCTGAAAAGTACTGTGAACGGGTTATTGATCGTGAGTCCGCCTACAAAGCACCTCATGTCAAGCTTCATCAGATTCAGTCGCAGTTCTGTGTGAACGATAACCAGCTTGGAGACAGCGATAACCAGTGGCAGGTAAACGACAACCACCGAGGTCGTTCGATGAACAGTAGTCAATGTTCATCTGTGCGTGCAGAGCGTGATAGTACGTATACGGTGAAGTCTATGAGTGCGCCGTTGTCTGCTACCAACCGCGATAACATTCAGCGTTTTCGGCGTAGAGGTTTCAGACTCAAGATGAATCAGTGTGGGGCATATTCAGGATCTCAGAAATGTCGTGACACGCAGCAGCGTAACCTGGATAATTTGCCCATAAGTCGTTGTAAATCAGTGGTGCCGAATGAGAGTGCGTGTCGTAAGAATCCGAAATCCAAGCATGTTGTAGCTGACGTTCAGGTGCTGAGGAGTGTGAAACGCAAGGTGTCGATCGCGCGACGTTGGAAGTGTGGTTTGCGCGTGAAACCGAGGGTTGTTCAGAATGGTTGTGGTGAATTCCTGTGCGATAATACAGTGGTCGCGTCCGATGATTTGAGACTTCGTGAGACGGGGGGAAAGAGACATGCCAGTCTCTCGGCACGATTTTGTGTCCGCAAGGCATGTCGTGGTCGTGTTGTTCGAATAGTGGATTCGTTTCGTGGCAAGTTTGGAACGCGTGTTGCTGATGTATGTCAGAGTTCGTGTGCGGCTGAGTTCAGTGATAAGTGTCGATGTGTTGATGATCAGTCGAATTCGGACGTCGTTGGTTT
Source organism: Daptonema setosum (assembly GCA_964036265.1). NCBI lineage: Eukaryota > Metazoa > Nematoda > Chromadorea > Monhysterida > Xyalidae > Daptonema > Daptonema setosum. The sequence continues at coordinate 631,086 of OZ038444.1, forward strand.
GACGTTGGCACGAACTGGCATTGGGGTTTTGTAGATTTCTGTGTGATCGTTTTTGTCAAGAGTTTTATAATCTGGTCTGGCCTATAGTCTATATTTAAAATGTTTTTTTTGTTGGCACGTATTCTAAAGGTATACATTTGTTTTAGCGTGTTGATTATATTCGTATGTGATTAATTATTCTGTGTACCTAAGGTAATGTGTTATATTCTAAACTGAAAATTATTTAAGTCATGATGCATATTTGTCGAAAGCTGATTGCTTGAGTTTATTTCATGATCATTATGTGTAAATTAGTTTTTTTTCGTGCCGTACCGTACGTTTTTTGTTTTTTCTTGGTGTATTGATAAAGTGGGAAATGAGCTGAGCCGGCCCAAGAGGGGAGGAGAAGTAGAAGATAGACATCTTCTGGTTGTCGGTTGTTAACCGCATTCTGAAAATGATTACTGTAAATCATTCCAAATGTGTGTTCTCCCTAATGTTTCAAATTTCTGAGATTTCGTGTTTTTCCCATTTTTAAAATCAGAGTTGTTGTTGGTGAAGAATTCGGAAGAAAAGAATTCGGAAGTATTTTGGCTCGGCACCCGAGTGTGCAACCAAAAGTGGTTTTTTGGATAGACGTTTGGCTGGCTCGTCTGGATACCCGGTTCAGTTTGTGAAGAAGTCGTAAGCATCGACTTCTGGTGATTTTGTTGGTTGATTTTGAAGAGTGTTTTGAGAGTGAAAGTTTGAGACTATTGGTGGAGTTTATAGTGAGTTTAGAAGATCTTGAGATCGGGTTTATCGAGTAGAATATAAACCCACGTTATTGTGTCATCTATTCAGATCTTTTATTATACCGTGTTTCATTCCAACTATTGGTATTGCGTTGAATCATTTCATGAAAACATTTAGACAATGAAAGGTTTATAGTTAATTCGGTTATCTTGGTAGTTAATTTCGGTATCTACATTAGCCATCTGTGTCACAGGCTTCCTTGATAAATCGCGAGGAAATCTATTGTATATGTATAACTTTGATTTGTTTATGTGCAACTTGGTGACCAGATGGGGTGTGAAACGTGGAATTCCCCCCTTCTTCGTTGTTATAGTGAAACTGATTTAGTTACATGTATGTATTTTATCGTGTGGTTCTTATCAGCTCAGTCTCATCTACATTTGCATGTTTTGCTTGTACTTCAAGATTAGGTGTACCCGATTGTGATTGGAAGTACTCAGGGGATTCAAATACTTATTTCTATGTGTGATAAAGCAGGAAGAACCCGCTATTTTTCGTTAGAAAGGGTCTCTTGTCGAATTGGCATGAAAATCGGATAAAAATTAACTCACCTAAATTTGTTTGACAGTTGCATGAATCACAATATGTATATTTGATGGTTTTAGCGATTATTATTGGTCTATGTTATTTATTACTGTTCTGTTGATGGGTAGTATGATAGCCGTGTGTGATACCTAATAATGTTGGTGATTGAATATCTGTGGTTTTTACTGATAACTCGCCTTGAACCAATACTTGTCAAGTAAAGATAACCCTTACTTATGGGTATGTACCTTGCTTATTCCAAAGCTTCGCGAAAAAAACTTAAATGTTAGTCTCTGGTAATAAATGAGGGCTGTAAAACAGTTGGCTGTTGACTTTTTGTAGATAACGTTTCTGTACAAAAATCGAATCAAATAAATCTTCAAAGAATGGAGCAAAAAAAGAAAAAACGCACAATAGATCTTCAAGCAATACTCAACAATAAAAGGCATGCAAGTTATATAAGTAAGTTATCAAAATACCGCAAACTTGTTTTCCAATCGTTGTCTTTTTTTTAAAAGTAAAAGTTATCACCAAATTTTATAGATGAATCGACACAATTAGATTGATTTCATATCAAGTACTATCCTTTTCCGAATACTATCCTTTTGAAATTTTTACGTGTTAATCGATTCTATGAAACCAAGATGGCATTTGTTTCCTCCAGCCAGTGCCACGTTATCGAGTTGCCCCAAACATTGATGAGGTCACGACACGACTTCTACAGGTTAAAAACATTTTTGAAATATCAAGAAAACATTTTTTCTTCAAGTTTAGTCCAAATGTCACTGGCTACGGTAATTCACCTTTTGAAACGTGTCACCTTTGTTGGAGGTCACGGCTTTACTGAGACGAAGTCATAACGAGATTATCATTACTCAAGTCACCCGTTTCGTTCTGTTTGTTTCCTTCAGGTTCTTTGAATCGCCATTTTCATAGCAGTCGATTGACGTAACCAAATTTTAATTGTTTCGTGAACACGACATTTTCAGAATGCTTAATAAAGGTAAGTTAACGATCGAGTATGTACGTGAAGGATTGTATGTGTGACTAAGTTTTTGGGGGGCTCTTGCCGCTCAACCAAACTTATTTAGAGTTGCAATTAAACCATAACATGGTACCGTAGAGTTGCGATGCGAGTTATGTGTAGTGAGTGCAACAGTGAGAGAGAGTTAAAAGGAACAATAGTGAATTGAGTGAGTTAAGTGACTGAGTGAATCAAATCGGTTATACATTATGAGTGAGTCAATTCGGTTTTTAAATACCAAATTAGTTGTAAAAAAAGTTTTATTAACTGAATTTATGATCAAACTAGCAAATACATAGAGTTTCAGTGAGTGAGAGAAGCTTAGTCTAGTACAGTTTCATAATTTATTACAAAGAATTGGTCTCTTGATTTAGCTTCAAAGTTGTTAACAAACATGGTGATTATCCTCTTGGTCCGGATTAAGTGATAACAAATAAGTAAATAGGCAAATAACTATGTATGTACTGTACTGTTTGTTTCAGTTACATCCGTTCACATAATCCCATCATTCTGTGTCTTCTTCATATCCGCGATGGCCGGACGAATCAGTTGGTTGACTAATTATTCAGGTATTAGTCAGTCATTTAGTCAGTCGTTTAGTCAGTCGTTTAGTCAGTCATTTAGTCAGTCTTTAACCAGCCATTTACATAGTCAGTTATTTAGTCAGTCAATCAGTCAGTCAGGCATTAAGTCAGTCATTCAGTAAATCATTTAGTCAGTTATTTAGTCATTCACTTATTCAGTCATTTAGTCAGTCATTTAGTCAGGAAACACTTCAGCCACGGAACAAGTGTGTAGAAATCTGGCTGTCCGCCAAGGTTTCAGCCACACCATGTTGTTGTACGATGGTATCTATGTTACATGTTGGATGCACAGCAAAGGCACGGCCAAGAAAAACTGGGAAAAGTCGCAGGTTGACTTTCATTTGCATCACTGATTCAAACTGACCATCAGGTAGTAGTCAGATGTAGGTTAAACAGTTAGTGAGTCAGTCGGTCAGTCACTTGGTCACATAAAAAATGACACGTTTCACTCATACACTAATTCAATCACACACTCACCCACTCACTCACTCACTAATTCACTGACTCACCCACTCACTCACTCACTAATTCACTGACTCACCCACTCACTCACTCACTAATTCACTGACTCACCCACTCACTCACTCACTAATTCACTGACTCACCCACTCACTCACTCACTAATTCACTGACTCACTAACTCACTCCCTCACTAATTCACTGACTCACTAACTCACTCACTCACTAATTCACTGACTCACTAACTCACTCACTCACTCACTCACTGCAGGAAACTTGCGGTCGATTCCAGGGACGTAAGTTTTTTTGAAACTTTTTCTATTATATGTTTTCTATGATCAGTACGTGTTTGAATTTCAAAGTTCAGATTTTTAGATGTAAATTATATTAAAGTTTTTACCGTGTTCTGCTACGCATGACAAAACAGCTGAATTTCCCAAAAAAATTAGTTTAGTCATTCGATAGATAAAAAACGCAGCCATAACGAATTCGAGGTTGCAGTTGGTCGCTCTGGTTATCTGGCTTGGACGCACACTCGCCAACGAATTACCGTAGCGCAAACCTGGCTTAAACAGCTAAACGGTGGAGTTTGGGTGAGTTATTATGTTAGGTAAATTTGGCTGCTGGGTAATTTCGAATGTTCGGTATGTTTGGCTGCTGGGTAATTTCGAATGTTCGGTATGTTTGGCTGCTGGGTAATTTCGAATGTTCGGTATGTTTGGCTGCTGGGTAATTTCGAATGTTGGGTAAATTGGATGTTGGGTAGTTTCGAATTTTGGGTAAGTTTGGCTGCTGGGTGGTTTCAAATGTTGGGTAAATTGGATGTTGGGTAGTTTCGAATTCTGGAAAAATTTGGCTGTTTGGTTAGTTTTAAATGTTGAGTAAGTTTGGCTGTTGGGTGGTTTCGAATTTTGGGTAAGTTTGGCTGCTGGGTGGTTTCGAATTTTGGGTAAGTTTGGCTGCTGGGTGGTTTCGAATTTTGAGTAAGTTTGGCTGCTGGGTGGTTTCAAATGTTGGGTAAGTTTGGCTGCTGGGTGGTTTCAAATGTTGGGTAAGTTTGGCTGCTGGGTGGTTTCAAATGTTGGGTAAGTTTGGCTGCTGGGTGGTTTCAAATGTTGGGTAAGTTTGGCTGCTGGGTGGTTTCAAATGTTGGGTAAGTTTGGCTGCTGGGTATTTTCGAACGTATAATAAGTTTGGCTGGTGGGTATCTACGAATATCTGAATTGGATGCCGGGTACTTTCGTACTTTGGGTAAGTTTGGTGATTTGACAAGTTTGGCTGGGCAGATATTGTATCATTTAGCAAACACAGATAATAACTAAAACCCTATTCGAACTGATGTCAAATTAAGAATAAAAAGTATTAATCAGTCAGCTTTCTCAACAGAAAATTAGCGACGTTCATATTAGTTTTTTTCAGAATGCTGGTGATACATCGATCGGAATACACGCTTGGATCGGAGTGCGTCAGCCTGTCGGTTGTTCCCGAACTCTTGAACCAGATGGCGGGTACTTTTGGTACGACAGCAATGGGCCAAAAACAGCAAGCTCACTGAGCGGCTTATGGAGCACAGGTTATTATTTACTCACTCACTCACTCACTCACTCACTCACTCACTCACTCACTCACTCACTCACTCACTCACTCACTCACTCACTCACTCACTCACTCACTCACTCTCTCACTCACTCACTCACTCACTCACTCACTCACTCACTCACTCACTCACTCACTCACTCACTCACTCACTCACTCACTCACTCACTCACTCACTCACTCACTCACTCACTCACTCACTCACTCACTCACTCACTCACTCACTCAATCACTCATGTCAGGTCAGCCGATTAATGGCACTGGCCTAGGCGACTTGGAGGACTGCGGTGAAGTCATGTTCGGTGATGGAATAAATGATCATGTGTGCCATCTTCCGCAAGACTATATTTGTGAATTCAAATTGGTTTTGAAAGAGCTTTAGAACTTCACACTAGTAATATTTTATTTCAAGTTATGGAAATCGATAAAAAAGTGGAAATTTTAATTTTAATCAGTTTAATTAGCTGACCCTGTAAAGTACGCCGTGTGTTTATAACTGTTTGTACTCTATAACTGATTGCTTTTTATAACTGATTGAAATAATGCGTTTTTTGCTTTTACTTGTCACTATGCCGTTTAATATGTATTTATCACATATGTATATTTTTTCACATATTACTCTTTATGTCCTTGAATTATGTACACTGATATTTTTGTGCTATATAACCACCTGCACTTCAATGCATTTATTTATTGATGGAAGAATGCTTACGATCTGTTTCCGTTCATTGTGTGCTTTCTACTTAAAATCTTCATAACTGTCTCAACAGACTCACTGCAATAAGTTTTGAACGATGGATAAAGTGATATGGAACTTTATGAAAACTTCGCTTTAAACATATTTCATTATTGTTTAGTTTCCATACACTAGGAGACAACAATGATTCAAATCGTTAATATTCTGACTTTATAGAATTTTTCTACCAAAAAGAAAAATGCCCATAAAGAGAATATGGTTAATTAACGGGTGTTACTGTATCCATTCAAAGATAAGGTATTGAGGTACAGTCCCTGACGGCACAAAATCTTGGTCCTATCTTTGCCCAAACATGGGCCAAGGATTGCCCAACCATGGTCTCCCATGGTGGTTTTACCCTTTTACGTGTATAATCATAGGCAAGTCTGACCAAGGAACGACCATGGATTCACCAAGATGGTCCATATTTTGCCCATGGCGCACCATGTTTTGCCCATTTTTGGACCAAGTTTCGCCCAAGGTGGACCATGATTAATCCGGCATGAAACATTAGGTCACCCGGAGTTAGCTTTTGTTAATGCTGAAGAATGCGTATTTGTGGAGTAGAAAGAGGTAGTACAAAATTTTCACGCAATAAACAAGTAATGAGACTTCACGAAAGCGGTTTAAAAAACAATATAGGCCCAAACATACTCCACCATAACACCGTAATATAACCATAAAAACGTTATGTTCATATCAGGAAGCAACACAAAAGGTTTTGGAGTTTTCTTATTCGAAATAAATGGCTAATTGAATTGAAATTGCAAACTTCATTTTGGTAGGTCGCATTGAAGAAATAAAATGCCTTGTTATGGTGGATTTCCGAACATATTTCATGACATAACATAACATAACATTGCCTGCCGTAGCATAACTAGATGCCTTTTTATGTTACGTGTTATGGTGGAGTATGTACGGGCCTTATGACGTTGTCCAGACAAAAACGAACGGGAGGGTGCTTTAGTATACCATATTTTTTCTACTATTTGTGAAACATCATGTCATCCGGATCAGATATTCATTGAGAGTGAACTTTAACTGTTCAAAGTGTAGGTTAACATATATATTTTCATGAACGGTTTATACTGAGGTCGTGGTTGTTGCTGACGTGTTATTGTGCGGAGGGAAGGTGGAATGCCGCTCTTTGACGATAAAAAATTTGCAGTTTGCTCCTGAGATGAAGTATGACTTTGTGTTTCCTCCTCTCTGGATAATTTACCCTCTCTCTTGACGATGGACTTATTCGCCAGTATAATTTTTTTCAAAAAGACCCACATAAAAAATCAATTCATTTCAATATTACAAAAAAATCAGTTACAAAATTTGAAAAATGAAATGAAATTAAGCGTTTATTCGATGACAAACGTGACCTGATGTTTCAAATTCCTTGGTGACGCCGTGGTTCTTCATGGTCTCCCATGGCACCATTTTGGCGAATCTTGGCCCAGATTTGGGCAAACCTTGGTGCGTCATGGTGCAGTTTCTCCTATCTTATAACACGCACCAAGAAAAAAATCTTGGTCCAGGATTGCTCAAGAAAATGTGCCGTTTATTAGGTCAGGGACTGTAGTTCATTATACGTCGGCGAACATGTATTAATGAACAATATCAAATTCAAGTTGGCATATTCTGATACAAAACCATAAATTTTTGGTCAGATAACAGCAGTAATCAAGATTGAAACAACGAAGGAATAAAGCAAATGAATGACCGATAATGGAATGGATGAGTTATAACCCTTAAGTTGTTTCAGCAAGTGAAAGTGTTGCCCAAAATGTCTGATAATGAAACATCACTGGCCTTAACTCAACTCGGTTGCAAAGTTAAAAGATCACATTTTTACATTGAATGTCCTACAGTTTTTCACCCCGGAAGTTGTTCGAAACAAGTGAAAATTTCCGACCGTCAGTCATTCTGGCTTATATCATCATGGGTTCCACAGAAATTGTTCCAATTACGCTGAAATCAGGTTTTATCTGCCGTTTTATCGTGGAAAAAAGTATCTCGATCCCGTAAAATCTTTCTCCGGTAAATTGAACTACACTGCTCATCATGTTTCAATACTCAATACTTTGTAAAACTTTCGAACATTGTTGAAGGAGAAAAACCTTACTGGGAAAATGTCAGCGCTCATCATTTCAAGGTAATAGGCATGCAGAATAATTAACCCAAAAACCTGCATATAAAGACTAGAATTGAGCACTGTTTTACAGGGACTAGAGCACTTCAAAACTAAAATATTTACTTCATTTTGAGTCGTTTTCAGAGTGTAAAATCTCGTATGCAACTGACACTGGAAGAAAAATCTTACGCATCATGCGTAAACCCGATTCAGATTTTTTTGCATAATTAATCATGAGCAGTATATAGTTGTATATCGTCAGTAACTCGTGGCACCTGGACCATGGTACATGTCATACAATGACCGTAGTTCCACGGTCACTAGATGAAACCAACTGCTAATAACTGGTATTACCCGATCTACGTCAATCGGTGTTTAAAAAACATATTTGTTTTGTTGCTCACCGATGGGCGATGTTTGATAAAAATAGTACCCATAGATTGATCACTTAATATTATTATCTTTATTATGGTTTGGCTGATTTCATTTTTTACTTAACTAATAATGTCATGAAATGCCAAAGCTTTAGTTTATTACTTTCATGAGGTAAACGAAATTAGAGTCATATTGAATTTTGTTTCAATTATCTTCGAAAATAACTCTCATCGTCATACCAGTTATAAATACTAATAAATTGACTGAATGCTTGAATAATTAATTGTAACACGGAATGTAAATGTTGAAACCGTCGGTTGCTTACGGGTGAAACAGTATTTAAGTGGATTAGCTTTACGAGTAAGTTTATTTGGTTATTTCATACAACGCAGAAATAGAGTTGGGTTACTGTACGTATTTCTTACGATGTCTTCCCTTTTTGAATATGGTATCCACTCGTTGTCATTTTCTTCCCTAGATGTCGATCAGCCAGTCAATACTTCATTCAGTCAGTCAATCCGTCAGTTCAGTCTGTCAGTTCAGTCGGTCAGTTCAGTCGGTTAGTTGGTCAGTGTGTAAGTTTGCCGTGTTTAGTCGTCGTTTAGTTCAATGACGGCATTCTTGTAAGTTTATACAAACACAAATATGTAAATAACTAACTTGTAAGTCTATGTTGTTTAATGATGCATGGTTTTGACATAAACTTATGGCATAAAATGCATGGTTTAACTGTTGCTTTGACTTTTGACCATTATAAAGACCATACTACGATCTTTTTTCACGGTCAGTTAATCAGATATAAAGACACGTTTTTTTTGTATAAAACTTGAAAGATGGATGTTTAATGATCCATCCATACAACAACAAAAGCTGTATGATGTCTTAGACTTCCCGGTTGCTTGAACACGTCGCAATTAATTTTGTGCTCTGTGTGATATGCTCATGTATCTAGTGTGATAATTGAAACGATGAACTTGAATCTTGAACTTCATTCATTCAGTCAGTCAGTCAGTTAGTCAGTCACTCAGTCAGTCAGTCAGTCAGTCTGTCAGTCAGTAAGTCAGTCATTCAGTCAGTCAGTCAGTCAGTCAGTCAGTCAGTCAGTCAGTCAGTCAGTCAGTCAGTCAGTCAGCCAGTCAGTCAGTCAGTCAGTCAATCAGTCAGTCAGTCATTCAGTCAGTCAGCCTGTCAGTCAGTCATGAGTCAAGACGGTTATCACGTCTGTGTACAACAGAAGGTCGTGGCTTCGAATCCTACCAGGAGCTTGAAATTTCTCACTTTCTGGGTTGGACTAGAATTCTTCTATTAATGCATGGCAAAAAACCATGCATGACTTCTATATGGCAAAAAAGTTATTAAATTATTAAACAAAACCAAGTTTTTATTAGAACTATTTTTATAGCTCGAGTTATTACCGGTGTGAGTTGTTTACAAACATGCACAAAAACGTAGGAGAAAACGTATCCTTTCCTATTACAGTACAGGACATAAAGATGTGGCCGGCTGCGCAGAATTTCGGCGAATTCGCTGAAATTCTGCGCAGCCGGCCACATCTTTATGTCCTGTACTGTATGTGCATACAGTTTCTGATGGTAAACACGATCGATAAAATTAAAGTAGTTGATTGGTTTGTTTAATAATTGACTGTTAGTTTACGGAGTTGTTTTAGGCTTTACGTGGATTTCCCTTAATTAGGTCTCTAAATACCGTATAAGTTGTATTCATTGAAAATTGTGTGCGTCAACAGCTTTTAAATAAACTCACGAAGTAGATCGCACATTTGTGCTCAGTCAAACATTTAGTCAGGCCATGAAAGGGTGAGTGAGTGAGTGAGTGAGTAAGTGAGTGAGTGAGTGAGTGAGTGAGTGAGTGAGTGAGTGAGTGAGTGAATGAGTGAGTGGTGAATGAATGAGTGAGTGAGTGAGTGAGTGAGTGAGTGAGTGAGTGAGTGAGTGAGTGAGTGAGTGAGTGAGTGAGTGAGTGAGTGAGTGAGTGAGTGAGTGAGTGAGTGAGTGAGTGAGTGAGTGAGTGAGTGAGTGAGTGAGTGAGTGAGTGAGTGAGTGAGTGAGTGAGTGAGTGAGTGAGTGAGTGAGTGAGTGAGTGAGTCGAGTGAGTGAGTGAGTGAGTGAGTGAGTGAGTAAGTGAGTTCAGTCAATAAACCAGTTGTTCTGTTTGGCAGACAAACAGACAACCAAATATTCAGTAGTCATGTAGGTTATCCTTATGCCCGAAACGAGTGTTTGATTCACACATTCATGATACATACTAACAAACATACAGTACATGCCGTTTCAAATTGAATAATCACACACATCAAGCCATTACAAGTCATCACTTCCATGCACGTTTATAATGGTGTCACGCTATCAGCAATTAACCTATAACCAAATAAAGTCTGAAAAAACGTTATTATCGAAATTGCTTTAAATTTTTTTTGGACGAGTAACTTCTCTCGCAGCTTTAATCCGGTATATATTTCGTTGAATTGATCAGTACAAAGCTGTCAAGGCATCGGATTTGAATATTTCCATATGCCATTTGTTTGCATGTACATACTTCTGTATTGCATTACATAATCCCATATTGTGTTAAAAAATTTAATAACATTGATCCATAGCGATATGATTTTTTAAGTGTTTTAGTAAATTTCAGTAACTGTGGTACTTTCGTCACAAATATTCCGATAATAACAGGATAACGGGCAACCCAACAACAAATTGAAGAATCGCAAAATGACGTTGAATCTACTGGTTTTCGTGATTGGAGTTGAGCTGGTGGTCAGGATCGCTTCAGCACCCATGTCGTTTCCTGCCTTCCCTAATGTACCATCATCCAGCCTCGAACAACAGTCCAACGGGTGAGTCACTCACTCACTCACTCACTCACTCACTCTCACTCACTCTCACTCACTCACTCACTCACTCACTCACTCACTCACTCACTCACTCACTCACTCACTCACTCACTCCACTCACTCACATCACTCACTCGCTCACTCACTCACTCACTCACTCACTCACTCACTCACTCACTCACTCACTCACTCACTCACTCACTCACTCACTCACTCACTCACTCACTCACTCACTCACTCACTCACTCACTCACTCACTCACTCACTCACTCACCTCACTCACTCACTCACTCACTCACTCACTCACTCACTCACTCACTCACTCACCTCACTCACTCACTCACTCACTCACTCACTCACTCACTCATTCAAACACTCACTCACTTACACACTCACTCACTCAAACACTCACTCACTACAGCTCACGCCGTGCCACCCGCCCACCCCAGCGTCCATATTACCCGTCCTTCAATTGTCCGATCGGTCCATCTGGTCGCACCCCGCCATACTGGACATCATAAACCTCTGCCGCACGGGTGCACCACTTTTACCGCAGCCAGTGCGCACGCACTGCACTCAACTGCTGGCCTATCACGATGCTCTCATCAACAAACCCGCACCCACCGCCGCTGAGGTGCGCACCACCACCGAACTTGATGATGGACGGACATGTGGCTATTCTGCTCAAGTAGGCGGTTGAGGGAAACGGGATATAGGAAACGGTTGACGAAACTGGAGGATGGTCGCATGAAAGCAGTACATCAAAGAGCAGCTGTATATAAGTGAAGCAGTTGTTGAAAGCCATGCACTTGAACGCAGAGTTTCATGTAGAATAGATGGTTGATCTAAGCGGTTAATCGAAGTGGTTGAACAAAACGATTGATCGAAACGGTTGATCGAAACGGTTGATCGAAGTGGTCTATCGAAGCGGTTGACCGAAACGTTCGATCGAACCGTGGACTATGGAAAGCAAGAGTATTGGTAAGTACTTCAGAAGAAAGCGTTGGATAGCGCAATGCAAAGTGCAGGCCATCGAAGCATCATAAACATTTTCTATATAATTCGATTACGTTTACGACCCAAAATAAAACAGATATTGAAAATTTTAATTAAAATTTTTTTTTTCCATTAGGGCCAGGCTCAGGAGTCAGGACATACCAAAGTACACATGACAAAGGTATTCTATGACCATGATCTGCTATTGATTGCCATTATCCGGTGTAACAAACTTAATTGTACTAATTTATTTAACATAATTGGCACTTGATTAATTAATTGTTAATTAATTAGTTAAACATAATTGTTGACCATAACAATCAAAGTTGTTCACCTGTTTGTTCACATCACTGTTATAGTAAATCAATTTGCCACCGTAGTATTCATGGATTCGGATTAACTTATATTCTCATTATTGTGATCATTATAATGATAACGTCGACGTTATCCGCTCTACTTTCTCATCCATTCCATTATTGCGTAGTTAATATATTCAGTGTTGGATGATTTCATAACCTATTATCTGTTTATAATTTATCTATTGATGTCCCCATATCTTTACGTGCCAATACATACTGTACATAGTTCGTACTTCTATTATTATTGTTTGATTTACCGTTCAAATTGACTGAGCAATAAAGAAGTTTAATAGAACTTCAGAATCTAACAATAAATACAAATTTATTTATGAGAAATAATGGAATTATAGGTTTACTCTAAATAAAACTTACATCAACAAATATTTTGAACACAACGCATTAATGTTTCTGAAATGCAATTATGCAGATCGATCGTTGCTTACAGGATAGTACATATGTACGTAAACAAAAACATTATTTTTTATGTATGACATCCAAATCAAATTTCTGAGTAAAAGTATTACTGAGCAATTACCATGTAGAGTTAATTGCGGGTGTTTTAGTCCCTCTTTCTGTTGCTGTTGTGACCAATTCCGGCACCAACTCCTCATTCAATTACAATATTTCATACAATATAATATAACACCCGGACACCAATATAATATTACCTGTTTAAGTATTAGCGGAATACAAAAATACAACTTGCGCTTTCACTTCATAAAACTTCCTAAAGCGCACCCGAAAATACACGCAGCCACTCTTCAGGGCCCAAAGCGCAACACTGACCGACTGTTATTTTCGATACATAAAATATGCGCGTCTCAAAATACAAGTACTAATCCCTAGCAAAATACAAGTACTAATCCCTAGCACAATGACGTAACAATAATATTGACTGGTCGTCACCATAGCAACATACATTCAAATGTTTAAAAGTAATACAGGGTTTCCTAAAATACAAGATGATTGCGGCCCAATCATCTTACTGTAGTTTTTAAAGTTATTATATCGTGGTCATTATCATCGATTGGTCAATTATCAGACTCGAGTCGAGATACAGTATACATACTGTACAGGGTGGGGCAAAAGTAACTATACACTTGTTGGAGGCCAATTTCTCAAAAAAATTATATTGAGTGTATATGATGTTATTAGCAATATATACGTTAATATACCTGAAAAAACCGATTCTGATGTCTATTTGATCGTATCTTGCGTTATTTTCAATTTTAAACAGGATTTTCAGTATTTTCATGGTTTTTCCTTTTTAACGTCTTTAGGTGACCTCATGGTCTA